>VZTI01000231.1:126975-227009 GCA_013397865.1 Struthidea cinerea
GGGCCGCCGCCGGCCCGGCCCCGGGTCATTCCGGCCCCTGGCTTGGCGCTGCCGTCGGGGGAGCCCCGGCGCGCTCCTCGCGGCCCCGGGCGGGCCTGTTGCGCTTGCAGGCTGCCGGGGAAAGCGGGGGTACCGGGGCTGGGCAGGAGAAGCGCGGGGTCCCGGCCAAGCCCCCCGTGGGCCCGGAGGGAGATGCTGCACATGCCAGGCGTGACCCTGCAGCGCCGGCATCCGCGCCTGCCAAAGGTGAACGCTATTTCCAGCGAGTGACGCGCTCCTGCTGGAGTGAAAAAGTGCCGGGTTTAGGGACTCGTGTTAACGTGCATCATGGAGCGGGGTTAAAGGGAATGACGGCGCTTTCCAAGCTTTTACTGTACGCCAGGACTCGACGGAGAATGTTTCTCTGTCAAAAGAAGAAAAAAAAAGATACCTTCTAAAGCTTTCCTTCGCTTGAGCTGAACTGTCAAGAGAAATGTCTAAAATTAAATTGCAGTGCTTTTAAAATATTGTTTTAAAGGTAACTTGTAGGTTAACGCAACTCTTGTGGTTAATGGTATGACTGTTGTCTCGTTCCTGATTTTTATTAATGTTTTAATGGTATGGGGTAAAGGTGTGTGTGCTTTGGTATATTCGGTGTGGAAGTTAAATGGCTGCAGCCGTAAGAGTGGACAGTGGGAATGTGCTGATTAAGGGATAATTGGTTGAAGTGGTACAATTCGCATTTAAGAAGCTTTTTTTGGAGGGAGGGCGTGTCTGGCCGAGGACTGCTCTCCTAGTTGGAAGTAGTTAGCAGCGATTTTGGCTGCTTCAGCAGGAGGGCAAGGGCTGAACGGACTGATTTTGTTTCTCTGTCAGTGTTTTCAGCCGGGGTGTGCTCGCGGGTTAATATAGCAGATTTGCTGCTACATGTGCGTGCTGTGTTTGAAAACTGATGTTGCTGCTGTGCATCTGACAACTTTCGTGAGCAAGTTTATCTTTTACAGAACCTCTTGTCAGTGGTTCACTTAATACAGCGTAATTATCACATCAGATACTTTGTTACATACTGTGTTGTGGAACCTGATCAGTGCTGCCTTTTTGTGCGGACTGTAATCCTGAAGGAGAAACGTTAGTTTTCAGCTAAACTGCTGGTTGTGGGTCAGTAGTTCAGGATTACTTGAGCTTCAAATCAAGGACAAGCCCAAAAGGAAGTTGAAGATTGATTGAGGTATATGCCACGTAATCCATGCTGCAGTAAAAAATAAAGCTAGCAGTAGTTGTGAAGTTGTAATCAGCATGTGGGTGATGGTCACTTCTCTAAGTGTCTGGAGAAACTGGATAAAATATCACGGTTTTTTCATGGCAGGATTTTTTTTTTTTATTATATCTGTTGATTATTTTATTATCTGAAATTGTTTGTTACCTGTTTTATCCCTAATTGCATGCATTTCGGGAATGAGGGAAAGGCAGATCTTGAGAGTACTTTGTAAAAAAGCTTTATTTGACTCCAAAGTGAGTATCTCATTACTTAGTGAGACTAATGACTAGCTAACTGGATGACAAACTTTAACATTGATCATGTTTCGGATTGTTTTCTGTTAGCGTGAAGAAACCGCATACAAGCAGAAATATATTAGGTTTACAAGAGATGCCTGAGTCATCAGCATACCTTACTCAGAACTGTGGTTCCCAACATTGTTCATTAGATGTTTTCTTACTGTCATACAGGAAGTGTGTGTCAAACTTCAGCAGCACTTGGAGATCTAGGTTTGTATTAATAAATGCTCCAACTACAAACAGCCCGCTTCCCACTGAAGCTATCTTTAGTTTATTGTGTAGTTAATGCAGCTGCATCAGGTCAAAAGAAGTTTTTTCTTTCATCTCTACTGGTCATCTTGACTCTTAGTTAAAACTTGTCATTTATGTCCTGAAGCAAATAATTAATCATATTATTCTTGTTGCTCGTGGCCCTCGCCTGCTTCTCTGACATCGTTCGGTGTCTGGAAGTTATAGGTAATGTTCACAGTAAGACTAAAGCATGTGAATAAAGGTAAACAACATGAGAAGTTAAAAAAGAGTAGCTTCTTGTTTTGTCCAATCTGTATTTCTGTCCTGTACAATCCTGGTTTTTTTGTCAGGCATTTCGCTGCTGAGGAACTAAGGCATGTGTGTTGCAGGATTTCCCGTACTCCAGGCAGCCCTACATGGCTGGTGCCTGCGTGCATCAATTTTCCTCCTGGAGGAAGATCTTCCCAGGCTGCCTCTCGTGCTGTGCAGGCCCTTCCCTCAGCCAGTGTCCCCTACGCAGCGGGTTCAGCGGCTGGGTGAATGGTGATTTTTCTGGTAACGAGAAGTTATGATGTGGGGAGGTCAAACGTGTTTCAGCGTTGTCTCAGCTCTGATAATTACTGTGATGGTCATCTCAGAACAGCAGATTGAAGAAGCTGGGTTTTAATTGGTGGCACTTAGCTGGCCTCTCAGCAATGTGTGTTATCAAGTTCTACTGCTTTTGGAGAGAGCCTGACATTTGGTTGATACATGAATTTAAAGGCTGTTCTATCTGTCCTTTGGTTTCCCACACCCACTGTTATTTCAGACCTGTGATTCAGCAGTGCATTGGCAGTGTAATCTCAGGAATAGTAGAATAAAGTTAGGTGTGTCAGCTCAGCTCATTTTTCTTTTTCTGAAAGAAGCACAAACTTTTAAGGATATCTACCACTTGAAATAATGCCTGGCTTAAAGCAAGGTCTGATACTAAATTCATCTCTCTTGCTCTTTTTTTGGGGTAAAAAAGTGAAAATTGTGCTAGCTCGTGTATGCTTTTACTCTACTCATCCCATGGTTTTGATGTACTTATTATTTAAAAATTTAGCTAATAACATGGCACTGGGTGTTTTTCTTTCCTGAAAGCAATAGCCTCTTCATGCAGAGGATGATAGTCATCTCTCTCCACCAATTGACATGATGCAGCCCTGAATGGCAGGAAGTGATTGCAAAGTACCTACTGAGCACTTGGTACACAAGGAAGGTATCTTGGGAACTGTGTACTCTTTTTTTTTTCCGTCTTAATAGGTGGCAACCTTTCAAGGATTTAAAATTCAAACCTGTAAAATCTCTGTATTGTTGCCTGGTGGATCCAAGAGGCTGCAGACTCCCTCTCTCATCACGAGGCCAGAGCCACTCTTGCCTGTGACCAAAGTGCAGGTGTCCCTCTGCACCTGAGAAATGGCCCGTGGGTCATGGAATGAGGATGGGTTATGCATCTCCCCTTGAATGGGAAGCTGTCTGTGTTTGCACTGTGTGACAGGCGGGCTTTGTGCATGGAGGGCTTGAATATGGGGAGCTATAGCTGCCAGTGCTGGTACCCAGAGCTTTGCTGCCTCTTTGGCCAGGATGAGCAGAATAACAACACTGGTTTACTGAAGGTGTTTGCACCAACTACTAAGTAATTTGCAAACATTACTTGAAGTACTGCGGAGTTATGCTGTTAAATATACACACTTTGTTCTGTATTTAAGAAAAAAGTTCTTATCAAAGAACTTTATAATACTTACAGTTACACCTTTGATACAGATTCCTGTTAGTATTTCTGAAAGTTAGAGCAAGGTGCAAAGGCCAGTGACTCAAAGCAATTTTGAAAGCCCTTGTCAAACTGGTCTGCTGAATGCCTTCTGGTTTTGTGACTGTTCTGATGGATTTTTGGTGGGAATGGGTGAAGTTGTGCATGATTAGTTTTGTTTCTTTTGTCTTTTTGTCTTTTTTTTTTGTTTGGTATCTATGCAAGCCTGCTGAATGTTGGAGGGTTGTGTTTATTGGTATAATATGATATGAATCAGCAACCTTATGAAACCTTTAACAGCAGTTTAAAACCTTTTGCTTTCAGAAAATCTTTCACAGAAATTCAGTAATGATTTCGATTGTGGTTGCAGGAGTTTACAAGTGTAGTACTGTGATTAGAATTTGTCTGAAATAATGTCTTTAAATATGTTTGGTCCACACCTTAAAGGAAAAAATATTGCTTCAGAATATGAAAGTGTAAATTTTATAGATTTTCCTGGTAACATTTTGTAATATTATTTTAAAATATCGATAGTAAATCCTTAACACACATTCCCCCCTTCCCTCCCCCCTCCTCTCCCCAATATTTTTAGGATAACTCTGTATTCACAGCTACTATGAGCAGCAGCAACAAAAGATGATAAAACCCATCAGCTTCTATGAAAAGGCCAAAAAAGCAAATTACCCATGTCTTAAAATAGAAAAGTATTTCCCATTTTTTAAAGTGCTTCATAAAGATAAGTGGAAGGATAAATGAACAGTTGCTTTTCTTACACTCTTGTGGCTGAGAAGATACATTGTGGCTGGCATCTCCTTAATTCTGTGAGTTCAGCTGGTGTTTGTGGACTTGGGTAACTGAAGAGGAATGAAAGGTAGAATAAAAGATGGAATTTCTGTTCTGTTTCTGGCTAAATCTTCTCTTCTTCCTTGCTGAAGAACCCAGCCAAGAGTCGACAGCCCAGTTTTTCAGTCCCTGAGAAGCTGGCTCCACAGCTCCAGTGATGTGAATGGTGAGGTTGAGGGATGTCCCAGGTGCTGGGGACCAAGTGACCGGGTTAGTGAATCAACCTGAGGCCCCATGGACTTGGAACATGCCTGTTCAGGCTGGGCTGAGATCTTTGCAGAACCAGCAGGGAGGTCTCTGACCCTCACCTGTGCCAGGAGTTGTCTGGGGAGCTGCATCAGCCACCCCCTTACAGTCATTGCTGGCAGTGCCAGTGATGGGGGGATTATTGAGGTGCCCAGAGCTGCCTAAAGATATATTAAAATAATACTGCTCTTCAGTTTCTGTAGTGAAGATACCGATTTGCAATTCCCAGCTGGTCATCTGGCAAAAGCTAAGAGTCAAATGTGACATTCCTGGTATTCCTTAGCATAAAAAGTAAACAAAAAGCTTAAGAGCTATGTCTTCACTTACATGTTTTCATGTAGGAACAAATTCCTTTAAAGGCCTGAATTTTTGGTTTTGTTTAGTTGGTTGTGTTTTTGTGTTTTTTTAAATTGATTTTTTGTACTTGTTATGAAACAGAGCTCTTAAAAATCTGAGGGCGATGTGTGTGTATGTGTGTGTGAGTTGCTGGGACCTGACTGAGAGAGAAAAGTCTTTTCTACTTCCTCTGACTAGAAAAGCCACAGGTGTGGGAGCAGATTTTCTTGGAAATGAAAGTATCCTGAGTGCTTTCACTTTCCAGTTCTCTTGTGATAACCACTGTGACTATTTTAAAGTGGGTGAAGGTTGCCTCGGGTCACAGTGAAGGGTTGTGTGTGTATTGTTTTTATTTTGTATAGTTGTTTTTTGTTTTTTTTTTTTTTTTTTTGCTGGCTTTCTTAGACTTCCCCATCAAACCCTGGTGACTAAGTAACGGATGTGATGGTCTTGAGTCAGCAGATAGAGACCTTTAAATTGAGGGTATTCAGGTTCTCAGCAGGGGCCTGTTGACTCCTGCCTGTGGTAGCAGTGTAGTATCACGCTTAAAATCACAAGTTAGAGTGTTAGGTGAGTAATGTAGAGAGGCTGTTGTGACAATATATTTCAAAAGGATTTTATGAATTCAGGGAAGAGTTCAGTCTTTTTTTCATATTATGAAATAGAGATGGCTTCTGTTAGCTGATGATTACACTTTATCAGTTGGGGTGCTGTTAAAGAAGTCAGCATCTGTCAAGAGTGGAAAATACTAGACTGGAGTGAACATGGGTTCAGTTTCAGTGGTGGAGTGAAACTAATGTCACTCACGTGTGACTTCTGCCAGAGAGCTGAGCGTGTGACACATGGGATGAAAGCTCCCTCCATTCCCTTTGGGACTATGATATGTCCCATGTTCTGGTTAATGGGTGATCAAGGATAATTAATAGGGAAAAGCTGATACTGTGAATCATAGGAGTTGGTTGCATGCAAAACGTGCAAGTTGAAAGTTTTCTATAAGCTCGTCTTTTTTATTATTTAAGAAAGGGAGACAATACTAAAGCTGTGAGGTTTAGTATTGAAGTGGTGAGATGAGGTGGTGAGATGTCTTCCTGCAGAGCATACCTTGCATGATAGTGCAAACTCAGGCTTTGTGCCAAGCAAAAGGAAATAGTTTTTCCTGTTTGCTCAGGTAGGCAAATGCCATTTCTTGCTGTTTTTGGTGAACACTTGTATCTCTTAATTTGGCAACACAGTGTGTTCTGGAAAGCACATGTCAGATTTTTCCCTGTTACCTTACTTTAATACTGTGCTGAATATAGATGTTATCATAAGCTGTATTGAGCTTGCACTCCTCAGCCAAACTTAATGGGGAGCAGCTGTAGTGTGTACTGTGGTGACCATATAAAATGCTGCTTTCTTCCAGCATTGCAATTTGCTCCCATATTGTATTGCAGGGTTTACATTTCTTTATTGCTAGATTTCTGTAGGACTTCAAAACTTGGAATTGACTAAGAGCTCTACAGACCATTAGTGGAAAATTTTCATGAAACTTCTTTTGAATGGTCCTGTCCATACCAGCTTTGTGCTCTGTTACCACCCCATTTTTCAGAAGTGGATAAAATGTCTCTTGGCTGCAGAGGGTTACACCTCCCCTGCCTCAGTATTTGAGGCGAGTACACCAGTCTGTGTTCTGGAGTGGCTGTGGGGGTGTGCTGACTCCTGCTGACACTCACAGGGCTCTATCTTCTGGTAGAGAGGTGGTTTTTGCATACTGAACTACACAGTAATTTTCCTGGTGAGTGTGGTGTAGGATCTGTGGGTTTGGGATTTAACATGAATGAAATGTTAAGCAACATTGACTCGAAATGTTGAGGTTGCTGTGAAATGCTCTGAAGCTGGGTCCTAAGATGGTGTAAAGGGCAGATTGACACAAAATGTCATGAGCTGGACGCTGTGATGACTTCAGTCATCGGCGGGAGGCTTTCTGAGTGTCTGTTTAATTATAGAGTGGTTTCCCCATGTATTTAGCTTAGTAACATGATTCATTCCAAGCATTTGAAAATCACAATGAACATATCAATCTATTCAGACTAGACTCTTGCAATTTAAGAAGACACTGGTTTTTATTTTTTTTTTTTTTTGCAGTTGGGTTTCGTAGATTTCATTGTTTCGTAAATGCCATTAGCTTTTCTTTGCCATAAAGGATGAAATTCAAGAGCGTGTTGAAAGCCGTCAGCATGAGAGTTTCCCTGACATCTGGTATTACATGGTGATGGGACTTTAACAGGAACAGCTCTGTTGTGAGCAGTAGCACCACTGAGTGTCCAGAGTTTTAAGGTATCTCTCTTTCTAAGGGTGTTGGAGAGGTGGAATCCAAAGGACATGTGATGTGGAACACCTTGAAGGCTGGAGTGCAACTAGGTTAACTTTGAAAACATCACCTGACACAGATTTGTGTATGTAAAACGCTTTTTTTTAAGGGCATCAGAAATACTGGTATGCAAATTCTAACAGGTTTTATTCTGAGATTCACAGTTTTGACTTGATGCTTTTGTTTATAGCTGGTTTCTGAATTATTTTACCTGGTGGCTTCTTGCTGAAAAAATTACACTTTGCACAGCATTTCTTTTAAAATGTTTCTATTATCAACTAATTGGCAACAGTCAAGCTTATCAAAGTTTAGGTGCCAAGAAAATGCATATCGTGCTTAAAATATCCTTGACTAAAGCTTTTTTAGCCATCAGGTGAAAGCATATTTTCAGCTTTACAGTAAGCAGAGGTAGACAGAACAATGTGTTTAATAAAAGCTTGTCAGAGAGGCATTAGTGTTTTCAAGGCATGGTCTGGAGCTATTTAAATCTAATTGACACTTGTATCTTAGTACACACAGAATTTGTGGAAATGAATGCATGTGATATAATGGCATTCTATCCCCCTGCAACTTCTTCCTGCCAATTGTCATCATTTCACTGGTGTTGTACCCCAAAATCCAGAGGGCTCCCTTTAGAAGAGGATGTTCACTTGATACTGGGGTCTGAGGTGTAAAATTTTTGGATTGTGAATTACATAGCTGTATTTCATGCCAACTTTTACTTTTGTTGAATAGTGAGTGTAGGCTTCAGGTCACACATGGTTTATGTGCTAACCGTCTGTCTCAAAGCTGTGTGACTCCAAGGAAAGTCAGATACCTGTGCTTGAAATTTCTATTCCTATACCAAAAATGATGCTTTCTGATTTTTAATCAAATTTCAATTAAAACATAAAGCCATTTTGAGAAGTTGAATTTAGCTGTGTTTTTACTGGGACTAAGAAAAAAAAGGAGGGTGTCACATGGAAGTTAAAAATAGTATTCATTTGCATTCAGGTATGTGCTTTGAGAGTGCTTTAAAGTAAGCATCTGGAAAAGGCTGGGTATGCATTTGCACATGACGTTCCTCATTCTTTTCAGAAGAGATAGCAGGAACAGGCTCCTCCACTTTCCTTTTGTTTCTGGTTTCATTTTATTCTCCTGAAAATTAGTTACTTTGGAAAAGAAACTTCTCCTGGGACTGCAGCTGTTGTAAGAGTACTTTTCTCTTTTTCCCCTACGTTTTCCAGTACGTAGGTATAAATGGCCTGGTTAGAGGACTGAATACCATATTGTATCCCAGAAATCTTAGGTTATGACTGAGAAAGCATTCTTATACTTTGCAGATTTTAGCTTTTGCTTTGTTTTGATATAGAATCATGGGAGAATGTATGAGAATGTTTTTAAGCTTATAAATATGAATTTGTTTTGAAGCTAAATGGCTTTATAGCCAGTTTACACAGGGGTTTCCCTTCTTGGTATTATCTATTTTCCCATCTGTCCACTTTTCTTCAAAATCTGCTTTTATCTCCACCTGTTTGAGGACCATGTTTTTTTTGTTTAGAGACTTTCCCACCCCGGTGTAGTTTTCTTACATTAGAACCTTTTAATTATTTGGTGGTAGTAATTAGCAAGTTTTATTTAATTCTGGCATCTAAGCTTATAATTTTTTTTTTAATGGGGTACTAGAATTAAGTCTTCTCTCTATTTCATTACTTGTTTGGAAATTATAAAATAACCAACAGCTTACTGGCAACTTCTAAAAATTCCCTCTGGTCTTGCATGTGTTTACAGGACTTAGTGCTGGAAGCCACAGAATGTCTCTTGTGACAGCCCTGTCTGGACCACAGTTGTCCCCCATCTTGAAGGTGCTTGGGCTGCCTTTTTGGGTACAGTCTGCTGGTCTAGAGGATAACCTCTGGATTTATTAATGGTGAAGACAGACAGATTTCCCCACTATAACCAGTTCCAGCTCTTGCTAAGTTGCCGCGTTGCCTTGAAGCTTTTTCTGGGGCTGATTGTAAGGTGACTGGTAAACGTGCGCCCTACTGCTAGTGCAGAGTGGAGGGTGTGTGCAGTGCTCAGGCTCTGCTGAGTTGTTTGAGGCCAGGGAAGGTACTGAATGCTTTGTGACACTGAGTAGAAAAGGATTGAAGATTTTAGTATCAGAGTTTATCATGTCTGTCATTTAATGGAAAATGTCCCGGCATAATGCTGCTGCTGGGAAGGCAGCACAGAATTTAAGTTTTCGTTTCAAATAATTTTCCAAAAATGTGAACTCATTAGAGGAATATTTCATACCCCTTTTATTCAAGTCAGCTTGTGAAGCTTCAGGTAGGTATGTGGTGATGGCAGAAACTCATTCTTGGTGATATTATTACGACACCACTGAGACAGGGAAAACTGTCTAAATTACAGGGCTAAATTACAGCATATTGTGTTTATGAACCAAAGTTGTTGTAAATTTCTTGAGACCATGTCAGAATGTATTAGAATACAACACTTTCAGCTTTCTGTGGGAGGTGAGGCAAATGTGTGTTTCGATATCAATATAAGGTAGTTCAAAGTCCATTAAAAAAAAAACCCAAAACTTTAAACATTATCTTTTTGTTCCTTCTCCTTGAAATAAAATGGCCTAGAAAATTTCAGTTGCCCTCTGTGGAGTGCAATGCTGAATTTACTGTTTGTTTAATTGTGAGGCAGTAAAATTACATGCTGGTCCCCGGTACAAATCTTACCACGTCTTTGAATACTGTAGTGTCTCTGTTGTGTTTGAGGTTCATTTCAATTCTAATATCACCTGCATCCATGAAGGTTATTACCCAATGCAGGTGAAAGCTGCTGGCTGCCCTTCACAGTCCGTGCTGTGGCAGTGGCCTTTCCGCAGGGACGCAGCACACGCCAGCGCATACCTGCTGCTTGACCCAGGAAAAGCTGTCTCGCCCCAGAAGCTGGAACTGCTGTCAGAAGCCTGTCACCTTCCAGGTGACCTGTTAAACACTGCCCCAGATTTCACGTGGCTTAATGTTATCTGTAGGCTTGTTCTTCTGCAGAGTTATGCCTTGTGTTGGTCCCTGCCCACGCTCCCCTCCCCAGGCTAAAAACATGTGTCTCTTCACACGATTTCTTTTTAAATGATTAGTGGGGGCAGGATAAGCTCTCAAATCATTTTACTGAATGCTGCAAATAGTGGTGTGTGACTTTTCTGATGTAATTTTGTCTTCTAATGCACCAGCAGTTGGGGAGGGGGTGACCAATTGAGGCTGTGGGGTGAGTTCACCTCTGGCAGACCTCACTGCAGTGGAGTGGAGGTGCTCTCCCTCTGTTCTTCTTCCCAAGCCCGCTGCGTTGTCTCCAACTTCTTGTGGGCAAAGATGTGGGCAAAAGCAGGCAGTGGGATCAGAAGCTACATGCTGGCTGGCCAACGTGCCAGGAAGCCCAGGGGTGCTGCGGAGGCTTTTGGGGATCTCTGGGGTCAGGCCAAGCTGCTGGAGGTGGCTTTGAGCTGTCAGAGCTGTTGCTTTCGAGAGACAGGAGGGCAGACATGCCTGGGTGCGTGCCCACTCTGTGATTACAAGGCCTGTTTCTGTAGGAAATTATGTTACTAATTTTTTTTTTTTTTAATGGGACTAAACGGAAGAGCCTTTATTGAAAGGCTTTCTGTTAACTTTGGTTGTTTTTTTGGTTTTTTTAACCTTCCTGGACAAAACAGACAGCTGAGCTCTTTCCCCAAATGTGTCCCTTCTATTGAATACAGTGGACTCTCTAATACAGACCTGTCTGTAAAAAAGTGCAATTTAAGTTTTATTTACAATTTCTCTACTGTACTATGCTGAATTTTGAGTGGAAAAATTGTGAAATCTTCCTGGTATCACTTACCTAGGGCATGTAGCAGAGTTGTTTGAGGTGAAGTGGAAGCTTTGATCTTTGTGCCATCAACAGCTGCAGTAAATGAAATCCTTGTGGATGTGCACACCTGAAGCAGGGAGTGGAGAACAGTGTATGGCGTTTTGGCCTGTGTAGGAGTGGGTCTGATTGTGCATGTTCATTTGTGGGAAGTGTACGCCAGGAGCACCACATCTCTGTCACTGTGAGAATTTTAATTCATCTCCCGTTGGTGTAAGTTTTCTGCAGTACTGTCTAAGTAGGATGGGGAATGCGGGAGGCTTTTCCCCCCGCCAGTGTCTCTCACTGGATAAAAGAAGGATTAAAATAATGTCAGAGAAACAACTCATAAGGTTGCTGCTCCACAACAGTTGAATCCGGTGGAAATCGGTGCAGTCTTTGTCTTATCCCTTCCCTTGTCCCACCCCTGGCTCTCACTAAGTTGGCAGGAAATTACTGAATGTGGAGAGTGACTGATGGTTTATTGAGAGCCTGGCCCAGCTTTTCAGAGGTTTGGGTGAGTGGTGGTGCTTGATCCTAGGGAGGAGTGGCATCTGGCAACACCAGCCTGGCCTGCCCAGCACTGGTAGGAGCTACAGCCTGAGAAGAACAGCTGACTCCTTAGGAGCAGCTTGTGGTCTGACAGCCCCTGTGAGGGTTATTGTTTGTAAGTATTATGGAGCCTGGGATCCCACTGATCTGAGGACACTTGGAATTTCCAGAGTTGGTTTGTTTGCTCCTAGAATAGTTGCCCTTGTTATCATAATAGCAGCGTGAGGAGGAATGGGGCTAGCTTGGTGTTTCCTTAGGAGCTCTTCTGTATTGTGCAGAGCAGGATGATGCTTATGCATGATGGCAAATATCTGTGAACAGAAGAAAAAAATTAAGAAGTAAACTTTTAGAACAGAAAGTAGCCAGGAGTGATTAGAAAAATATCACAGAATCATAGAATGATCTGGGTTGGAAGGGACCTTAAAGCTCATTTTATTCCAACCCCCTGCCATGGGCAGGGACACCTTTCACTAGACCAGGTTGCTCAGAGCTCCATCCAACCTGGCCTTGAACACTCCCAGGGATGAGGCATCCACAGCTTCTCTGGGCAGCCTGTGCCAGGGCCTCACTGCCCTGACAGTAGAGAATTTCTTCCTAATATTAATCTACACCTGCTCTCAGTGTGAAGCCATTCACCCATGTCCTATCACTCCAGGCCCTTGTAAATAGTCTCTCTCCATCTTTCCTGTAGGCTCCCTTCAGGTACTGGAAGGCCACAATTAGGTCATCCCAAAGCCTTCTCTTTTTCAGGCTGAATAGCCCCATTTCTCTCAGCCTTTTCTCATGTTTGTATGTATATCTTGCTTTAGCAGGGTGTTGGATTAGATGATCTCCAGAAGCCTCTTCCAACCCCTTCCCCTGTGGTTCTGTGTGTGTGGATTTATGTACACACAGTTTGCTGTGTATCTGTCATCCTCCAGCCTCCTCCTCCTTTCTAGCTGTGTAACGTTGCCTCTGACTGAGCCCACTGGCTTCAGTTTGCCATGGCTTGTGCATGCTTTTGGCAGGTCTCTTGGTGTTGAGGTGGGACTGGGGCTGTGAACCACTGGTACTGTGGCACTGCGCAGCTGTTGTCCGTGGGTGGGCTCTCGGAGGAATCCTCCTGAATTTTATATGTGGTTTACAGATAATATGTGCTGGTGCTTTGAATGACCTGTCCTGCTGCCACCAGTAACTAATCACCCAAGAGACTTGAATTGGAGCAGAGAGATTTTTGCTAATTACTGTCACAGTTACTGGAGTATGTAAGAAACAAAAGCGATTTTGTGAAGCAGGTTTTCCCGTGGCGGTTCCAGTGAATACAACCTGAAGTTTAACTTGTGTCTCGTTAAGTGAAACTGGAGATCTCATTGTTTTTACTGTAGTTAATTAATTTTAGAGCTTCTGTCATTACTGTTGGGAAGCTCACTGTTATGCTGAGCAGGGTATGGAGATGGTTTAAAACACACAGACCTCAAAATTCTCAGTAATTTTACATTTCTGACACCTTTTTGTTTTCAGTAAGTACTAAGACTCCTTTCTTGATTATCATCCTGTCACGGAGGCTCATTTAGGAGTAGCTATCAGTAACAACTAGAAGCATGGACTCAAGCAACAGTGTTCATAAATCAGTTCTTAGACTAATTTTAAAATTCCCCCCCGTGAACTGAGCAGGTAGTTTTCCTGCTCACTGTAAGAGTATTCCCCATGCAGGTGATGATTTGGCTCATAATTTCTGGATGCTTTTTTGTAAATAACTGCCAGAGGTGGGTTTGCCTCATATTTGGTGTCAGAGAATACAAAGCAAACTCCTCAAGCCTCTCCTTAAAATCTTATTTCAAAATGTTTAACTGTTAGCTTGAATAAAGACAAATGTATATGCTGAGAGTGAAAAAGATTTTTTTTTTTTTTTTTGGCCACATGTGAGGCTCAGAATAGTGAGTGTTTATATGAATCCATGGTGTCATGTTGTGTAGAAACCTTAATATCAAAATTTAAAATTCATTGAAACATCACTCGTTAAAGCATGGAAAGCATAAAAATATGGTGAGAGTATTTTGTGTGTTGTCTAGAATCAATATAGGTTACATAAAGTTATGATGATGTAGAATCCTTCATTTAATTTTTGAGAGGAGTGTACATACCTAAGTAGTGCACTCAAGAGCCTTTTTCCCCCTTAAAGTTTTATTTGGGCTAGGCTGTGGTTGGCTGAAAGTTCCTACCATACACTGTGTCCTTTTGTCTCCTTGAAGTAAGTTTTTGCACTCAGTCCAGTTGCACTTTGTACAAGTTGCTGCTGTAATTGTCAGATTTTGGCAGCCTGTGCAGAGCAATTCCGGACTGAAAATCTGCTGTCTTTGTGCATGTCCTTTGCTCTCCACAGGTGATTTTTGTCTGAGCCAAAGCTGAGGTGCATTTTGCATCTGTGTGTATAAAAATATATCTTCAGCTACTTTCTTAGAGGATACGATGTCATGTAAGAGGTTTTTCTTTCCATGCCTGGACAAAAGGAAGCTCAGTTAGCAGATGCTGGGCAAGGGAACCTAATTCTGTTGTGCTTTAAGGAATACCTTACAGCTGGTGCAGAGATTTAACTTCATCTTTGCACTACCAAAATAGTGCTTTTAAAAATGTATGTATATATATAACCACTTTCTAATTTATATATTTTTATAAATACATTTATTCTGCACAGACATGGAGAAAAACCATGGGAGCTGGGAAGGGCAAAGATGTTCAACAAAGCCTTCTGGAACTGACTGCATGTTTTTCCTGTGCTTCAACTCAGTATTTTCATGGAAGGAGTTAGTTTTTATTTGCTATTTGGAATTTGACCAACAGTATATTTAGAAAATGGTTAATGTATCTGTGTTGCTGGAAGCTGTAATGTACAGCAGTGTCTGTAGGCCTTTTAACTATTCCTGGGAGATATGATTAATGTGGCAGAAAATGATATTCACAGTAGTAATTGAGGGTCTTTAGTATGCTTGTCCTTTGTACATTAAACTATTTCTATTTGTTTGCTTGTAGCAGAAACTTAAAGCCTGTTTATAAAGGATTATATTCCTCTAAGCTCTCAGTGTTCTTCTCATTACAGCAGCATCATATGAGGAAACCAGCTTATTAGCTACTTGTCTGCAAGCAATGCCATTAGCAGGTCCTCTGCTGCTCAGGCTTCAGTAGAATTGTGTTTAATATAAAATATATTTGCAATGTCATTTGAGTTTTCCTCCAACAAACAGGTCTTATAAATCAGTGTTTTCTTTACTAGAAAGTAAAGAAAGTGGGACTTGTGTGGAGGGCCTGAGTCAAGATGCCATTCTCAACATTAGTATTTTCCTCTTTCTTTCTTTTTGCCTCTAATAAAAGTATTCATCAGGAATCAGAATCATGGCCTGGGTTGGAAGGCACCTGAAAGATCATATGGCCCCAACCCCCCTGCCGTGGGCAGGACACCTTCCACTACACCAGGGTGCACAGAGCCCCATCCAGCCTGGCCTTGGACACTTCAGGGATGTGTAATCCACAACCACAACCTCCCAGGGCAACCTGTTCCAGTGCCTCACCACCCTCACAGTAAAGAATTTTCTCCTGATATGCAATCTAAACCTACTCTGTTAGTTGGAAGCTGTTCCCCCTTGTCCTGTCACTGCAGGCCCTTGTAAATAATGTCTCTCAATTTTTCTTGTAGACTCCTGTTACGTGGTGAAAGGCTGCAAGTCACCCCTAAGTCATCTCTGTTCCAGGCTGAACAGTCCCAATTCTCTCTCAGCTTTTCCCCACAGGAGAGGTGCTCCATACTTCTAACCAGCTTGGTGTCCCTAGTACATTTTCATTATGTACTGTTGAAATGTGAACTGTGTAGTGAGGCCATAGATCCTGTTTTCTCCTGCTAATGGTTGGATCATCTCATTCATTCCTGAACATACAACTTTATCTGTGCTTGGAAATGGAAAAGAGTTATTTTATCTCCTGAGTTTGTAAATGCTTATGTTGCAAATGCAAACATTTGGATGTTGCCATGAATAAAACCAAAGTTTACATGTACTTCTTCAGAAGCTACAGAGAGGAGAAAATAAACAGATCAAAAGGTGGCTAATTTCCCCCCCAAATTTATCTTCACTGTAATTCAGTATTAGTCAGTTTATGAAATTTGCCTTGTCCAAAAAAAGAATTTGTGTAATTTAGCTTTTTGCTCTGATTGTAGGAAGTTACCAGAGTTTACAGTACTGTTGTGGAACTAATTTGGGCACAGTATCTCCCTAAGCTGATTGTAGCGTAGATCCTTTTCTCCTTCACTGATGCTGGCACAGCTACTGAATATGCTATTGTGTGAGGTTATAAACCAGATAATCTTAATTGGGCATTTCCTGAGAGCAAGGGAGGGATGGCTGAAAAAGGAGAGAATTGGAAATAAGGGCATGCATTCCTAATACACAAATTTGGCTTCCATCCAGGAAAATGGGAGAATTTCCTGTTAGTTCAAATCTTCCAAGAGCTGAAAGCCTGAAGATACATAGCGCATACCTCGGGGATCCAGAGGAAAAGGAAAGGCTGGGAATAGCTCCTGCACGAAAGCCCCAAGGGAACAGACTGCTGTGTGATATGGTGGGACTGAGTGGTGTGAGCAGCTGGATCCCAGGGCAGCCATAGCATCAGTGAACCATCTCCTTTGTGTGGCCAAGGATTTGGGGTACCCTGCAGCAGCTGTTCCAGCGCAGTCCGGTGCCATAGATCAGGTCTCGGGGGCGTTTTACAGTTGAGTCAAATGCTGTTCGGGCTCCATGGAGAGTGGGTGTGCGTGTGACCTGTGTGCGCGTACGTCCGAGCACTGCAGATGTTCCTGGAGTCTTGACTCAATAAACTGGAGGGTCTCTGCTAGTGAAAAGATAGGGAATCAGTCATGTAAATTTAGAGATAGGATGGCAAACAGAAGTGGGTACAGGCAAATTTGAAAGAATGGAGGTGGATTTCTTAGCACCAATAGCTGCACCTGGTTCTGTTGGAATGGTCTGGTTTGTGTCTCCATTTGAAAAGAGAGGCTGCTTATTAAACTGAATTAAAGTACAGTGAGTTATAATTCAGAATTTGAACCTCTGCTGAGGCAAGTTTGGAAAAAATAGGGAATCAGGAAAGAGCTGTTTGAAATAATACGGCAGCTTTTTTACGTTAGAACTGGTAGTTGTGATCTTGTGATCTTCCCTCACTGACCCGATTTCATGAGCATACATTGGTGTAGGTACTTCAGACACTTGTAAATACTTGTCTGCTGCCTTCTTAATTTTTTATCTTTGTTTTAGCGTAGGGTGAGTTCTTTTGGGTATTTTTGAGTATAGTCTTTGAATGAACTATGATTATAATTGTTTAATGTATCTATGTGTTTTTAGACATTTGAGGTTCTATATGCTACAGTCACTTCAGCTCTAGTTAGCCCAAGCTTCGTGAAAAGTAAAACTTTTAGGGTAAATGTAATCAGAATGAGCATTAATAGGCATGGGGAGGGTAGCTTGCTTCATATGTAGAAGTCTGTCTGTAGTATTGTATTAAATATTTCTTACCATACAGAAGAGAATTGACTGTTTAGCAGTTACATTAGAAATCGATCTCCAAGCTTCAGTCAGGGGTAATAGAAAAGCAAGTTTCCTGTATGCCACAATAACCAGAGCTAACGGAATATTATTCAAATAGAATTTACTCATTTTGGCTTTTGCAGAGTAGTACAGATGCACTAAATAAAGTCACATCAGGAATTGAGTAATATAAGCTCTCTGAATATGGTTGCAGCTGTTTCATAAGCATCTTAAGTGAAAAGAAAAGCAGAAAAGAAATTGAATTTCATCCCCTGATAGTCAGTGAGGAACGGGTTTGATAGTAGCTGCCTGCTCAGTCACTTGTAAGGAAAAGAAATAGAACTACCTGTGTTAATATAGTTTCATGGGGGATAAGAAACTGTCATTATAACAGTGAAGGAGAATAGTGACAAGTTAAACATCCAGTTGCAAGAAAGGTCAGTACACAGTAAAGATGATGCAGTTACATCAGATTTGAGAGGATGAAGGCAGATGGTGAATTTGTGGAAAAGAAGGCCACCAGTCGGAGTTTTTAGCTCCCTTATGCAGTTTTACAATTTTTTCTGAAGATCTGTTAGTCTGCTAGCAGGTATTAAAAGAATGTGTTGATCAGGTGGAAATAATTTCAATTATACTTCTTCTAGAAAGAGAATGTATCCATTCTTTAAATTCTGCATGATTTGAAATAAGTCAGTTAGAAGTTAATGACAACTTGTCCACATATAGCTGAAAAAACAGTAATGTCTAAACCAGACAAATGCCCCAAAGCTCCATTTAAGGTATTCAGGAGAACTGTTAATTTTCCTCTTAATTCGTGACACTTCTAACTAGGGTGATTATGGATTCTCCATGTTGTTCTTTTAATTACCAGTTAGAAATTCTGAAGCTGAGTGCCTTAAACTCTTGGCCTTAAAATAAGTATACTTAGATACTTAAATCATCTCTTGATGAGAAAGGAGCATCTCTGGGCCTGGTTCTGATCTGTTAAATGTATATGTCCTTGGGAATGGGGCCTTGAAGCACAGCTTTTACACTGGAATACTGAAATGTGGATATAAACTACAGATGTCTTAAGTTTATAAGTCACAGCTGTGCTTGTAAATTAACAGCCAATATTTTGAACTGCTAAGAGATTGTTTGTTGGTAAACTGTCTCTTCTGCCTTTTCCCAGTCTCTGTGAACAATGAGTATCCTCCAGTCAGCCTTTCCAAGTGTTGTATATATTGTGGAAGATACAGAAATCTGTTATAACTTGCTGTTACAATAATTTACAGTGAAACTATTTTCTGTTTTGTTCACAGTCATGTTGGTGGCAAATAAGAAAAGAAATCCGCTTTACTGCCATGCCCTTGAATTGGTGCTGCCAATTTTAATGCTGATGTAATTATTTTTCCCAAATATTGTATTTCTTTTCTTTGATTCTTGCCAGACACAGGGGCAGGAAAGTAACTTTATAGGGGAAACAAGTCATGGCTTTATACAGTGCTATGAAATGCACAGAGTAAACAAACGAGGGGGTGAGGGATGGGGATAGAGTGGGAGTTTGTTTTCCTGCATCACTTCACTTCTCTTGTGCCAACAGAAAGGTTTTTAAAAGGAAAAGAAAAAAGAAAGAGGCAAATTGGATTGTTAGCCGTGTCTCTTAGGATCATAAATGAAGGGAAGATTGTGTATGTAATTCATAAACATCCTGAACTATATGCCTTCTATTTCAACTTATTAGGGCATGAAGTAGTGCCTGCCAGGTTAATTTCACACTGGGGAATTCAGCATTCATGCAGCTCTTAATTTCCTCCTCTATACAAAGCAGTGATAAGGAGAGAATAAGGGTATCTGAGTATTTGATTCCAAATAATTCTCTTTAAAGATAAGTATTTTAGAAGTAGCCGCAAGACAATTATAGTTGCTATTTTAAATTGAATTTGGAGAGTAGCCGGAGAATGTTTATTTATTCCCAATAGGAAATACGCTTTTTTGTCTTGCAAACAAAACCCTGTACTTTACAAAAATCTTCTCTTTCATAGATTAAATTACTGTTTGGAGTTCAGGATGTGGTGGGCAAAGAATTAAAAAGAAAAACCACTTGAAAATATCTTTTCTCCGTTTCCCATCTGCCAAAGGAACAATTTAATTTGTTAGTATGGAACAACGGTCAATGCTCTGTGTTTTCATGGTTTTAATGGTTAAGATGCTTTTAATGGTTAGCAGGAATTCAAGGATTGTTCCAGCTTAGTGCCTGCTTTTTGCTTCTGTGATGTGATAGCTGAGCATGAGCAGAGTGAATCATCTGTTGGCTCTAAACAGGGGTGGGACAAGATTATTTAAATAAAACCAAGACTCAAAATTCTTACGGAGTGAATATTTAAGAGACCCAGGACCTCTTGTTCTTTTTCTAATTCCAAATGTTACTTTAAACTCAGTCATGGATGCTGAGTGATATGATTTGGGAGAGTTGGATTCAGCTGGTCTGGGAAGGCAGTTTGGATGGATTCCTGAAGTTCTGTTTCAGTTTCAAGAAACTCTGTTTTGTTTGGAGTTTTTTATAGAATTTCTCTTAAAACACCTCAGTGATCAGTAAAGTTGAATTTCCTGGTTTTGTGGTTGGAATCAGTAGGAATTATTTATGTTAAGGAAATAATGGGGTTGAGAGTAACTGGGAGTTAAAGAAGTTGGTTTTGGTGGGAGTTCAGTCAGCTATTTCCCCTGCTGCCTTTGGAGACCAAAGCTGTGGAGTTTTATTTGTTTAGAAGGGCCAGTTGTGGCTTTATATAGGCTAGTTGAATCCATGTTGCCTAAGCTTACCCATTTTTTTGTTTAAAAAAATCCAAAACCAAGCAAGCCCACCAAAATGCAAAATCATTACATTTGGGAATTAAAAGTGCCCAAATTGCAGAAACTAAGACAAACTCGAATAATGAAGATTCTACCCCTTTTTGGTGAATGAACTTCATATGGAGATGCCTTTAATATTTGTGGAGGAGTGTACTCTTGTAAGTAATCGGTTTTGCTGTTATTTGGCTCTAATCTTATTTTGATGATATGTTTTTTTGTTTTAGCACCAGCAAACATTTTTAAATCAGCTAAGGGAGATCACCGGTATCAATGACATCCAGGTACTACAACAGGCACTGAAGGTAAGATATCTGACTTGTAGCTGAATGCATCTTAACTGCCTGTGAAAACCATAAATCCCACCCTTTCTTACTCTTGTCCCTCCCTCCCTCCCTTCCCAGCTTGAGTTTATTTCAGGGGGAAAAAAAAAGCTAATAATGATGGCTTGTTCACTTTACAAGGAATCTTGTTCTCTTTTGGTACTGACNTCCCTCCCTTCCCAGCTTGAGTTTATTTCAGGGGAAAAAAAAAGCTAATAATGATGGCTTGTTCACTTTACAAGGAATCTTGTTCTCTTTTGGTACTGACATAAAAATTAATCCAGTGTTCAAAAATGAAAAGACAGGAATGTTACGACTTGCCTTTAACCTTTGTGTGAATGGTTTTGGGATACATTGGTGCTACTACAGCTGGTCAGCTCCTGAGGAATCAAGTGGTGTTTTCTTGTCAAGGTGTGGTTGTTTCCTATCATGCACAGGCCTTGTTCATTGTGTAGAATGAAGAACTGTGCTTCAACTTGCCAGTTGGTATTGTTTCACTGTTTTTTTCAAATATAGTAATTTATTCCACAGCACAGAAGAGTTCTTTGATGCAAGTAAAGAATGGCAGGTCTCTCTGTATTCTATTTCCGTATACTTAAATATATATAAAAATTTAAAAAATGCTGTGTCTCCCTCAAGCAGAACTATTTAGCCATTTATACATGGTAAATGAGAATTTAGTAATTTAAATCAAAAAAATATATATACACAAAAAATAGATAGTTGTTTTTAGCATAAGTCGTGTGCACAACTACTTTTCAAAAGCCAGGATCTCTGGCTTTAAAACTGAAACTGTAGATTTTCAGAAAAATTCATCTGACTGCTGTTGAGAAGTCTTGTGAATGTGCTGGTTGTGTTTGTTGAGAGGTTGACCTACACTACAAGACTCTTTCCTTTTTTTTTTTTTTCCCCTCAAATAAGCGAAACTTCACCAAAAGAAATATTTATAAGATGTTTTATCTTTATTTTGGTTAAAAATAGTGAAATATGCAGAATATGTCAAGTTTGGAAACTTTCTTTTCTAGTCAGTATTTTTACCTGACAGTACAATGGCTATTGACTTGAAGTTGCTAATCATGTAGTTTGCTTTTAAGAAAAATTATAAAAAGGTTGAGGGGACTCTCACTTCTTTGGGTTTTTTTATGCTTAAAGGACAGCAATGGTAATCTGGAGTTGGCCGTGGCTTTTCTCACCGCGAAGAATGCCAAGGTTCCCCAGCTAGAGGAGGCAACTTACTACCAAACAGCCCTTCCTGGGAATGACAGATACATCAGCGTGGGCAGCCAGGCAGACACCAGTAGGTATTTTTTCTTTCCGTAAGTTTAGTTTAAAGGCATGGGTAATAAAACCTTGCCTGTGACATAACTGCTAATCTGCAGATAATTCTTACTTATCAATTCTTAGATTAATATGTGTTCTTTCCTTTCTTATTTTGGTGGGTTTTTTTTTTTTTTTTTTTTTTTTTTTTTTTTTTTTTTTTTTTTTTTTGTTGGTTTGGTTTGGGTTTTCTTTTGTTTTTTTAAATTTGAGCTATCTTTGGGCATTACCTTTACATGTATGTATGGTACTGATAAAAGGGTGAATGCCTGGGCCTTCCATACTTTCTTCCTTCCCCCCACCCCCCTCCCCCCATATTACAGGATTTATTTTGGGGTCATGCAGTAAATAATTTAAGGCAAAAGCTGGGTACTCCTCTGTCAAAACAAAATTGGAGAAGAGTCTGTCATTGTCTGTCTTAATATGCTAATCTTAATAAGCTTAAGAGTAGCTTCTCCCTGACAGGAATGTCTTTCCCAAAGGGAGAAGTGGGAGGTTAAGTGTGAATTTTGTAATAAAAGAGTAGGTATTTTATATATGAAATTAGCATTAAATATACCCGATTTTAAACAGTTTCATTTAGTTGATGCAGGAGGTCCCACAACCTGCATTTCTCTAAGTCTTGCAGGTTCTAGAATTCTGCTTTAGTGTATAGTTATTTTTATAGGAGAAAAAATTATATGTGTTGTGCAAATAAACATAGGAAGTAACATAGAAATAAAAGTCAATGGAAGTTTTGTAGTTGGATTGATATCTGTACAATCTGAGTTTCTTGATGCTATAGTTACTTTACACCATTCACAGTGCAGGTGGAGAATATTTTAATTATATATCAGTTCTTTGGCCATATATGTAGTACATCTATGTAGATGTTATTAAACGAGTAGAATTATTTAGTGTCTCCTGCAGTAGGATTTTCCCCCCCCTTTGTTTTTTGCTCATGGTTGCTCCAGTGTAAAGAAGTTTAGTTAGATCTCCTTATCAATTGTACAATTATCTTTTGTCTGTAAAACATTGACATGAAGTTTTTTTAACTTTTTTTTTTAATTAGTGATGAGTTTATTCTCAGCATGTCAGATCTAAAAACTGCATTTAAATCCTTGGTATTACTAGCAACCCTGTTGTCCTAGTTCGGACAAATTTGGGGGAAAATATCCTCTGATAGCAGTCAGGTTGCAACCACCCCTCCCCCACCAGGTTCGGGAAAAAAAGAAGTTTTCCTCAAGGGAAGGTGAAAGAGATAAAAGCTATTTATTTAACAAACACACAGGAAAGGAATAATAATGCTAAATAATAAAATCTCTCTCTCTCTGGGGAGAGAAAACCTGGGAAGATTTCAGAGTCCTTCTGTAGGTGCGGTCTCTCTCCTCCTCGGAGCTGGGTCAGTGAGGGCCCGTCCCCCCGGGCCTCCGGGAAAAATTCTCCCGATGTGTTCAGATGTTGTTGAAACAGTCCAGAAGAGAAGAAGAAAAAAACAAAATCCCAGGAAAACAAAGTTCAACTCTCCAGCTCCCGCCGGAAAAAGAAAAAGAGCCGAAAATCTGGCTGAAAAGACCCAAGGGTATTTTTTCCCCCCTTGCTCTCGCTGCCGCAAGCAGAGGAGTGTGTCTCGGTGTCCTTGAAACAACTGCTTTGAAAAGTTTTTTTTTCCTCTGGTCCTCTCAGGCTCAATTTAAAGGCACAGAAAAGATTGGTGGGCATAGGGTAGCGATAGGTGATACACATCATAAAGTCACCCCAAGACACCTGTATAAAATGTCCTGAGTGCATTATAGGTAGTTGTGTTATCCCTGCACTAAGTTGTGGTCGGTGGCTTGGGTTTTTTGTGTGTTTTTTTTTCTTTTCACTCCTTTGGAAAGAAAACACACACAAGCTTCCCCATGTGTTTAATTTTCAATGTCAGGAAATTGCCACTGAGGAAATGAAGGCTATTAAGAACAAACTCACCACTGTGTTATAGTTTCTAGTACTGACAACCTACTATGGCAGTGGAATAGTAAGCTGGATTCTCTTGGAGTCTGTGTTTAATTAGATTTAATAGCAATCCCATTAATAGAAGTATTTAGTTTTGCTGTCACTCACTGTGCTGTACAACCTTACTGAAGAAGTGAGGGACAATGTACAAGGGATATGAATCAAACCTGCAAGAGCCTACGTTACCCGTGGCTGATGGTCAAACTGAGAAGAGTAGGTCTTGAGTTGTACATTCCAAGGTGAATTTCAAGATTGTCTTCTCTTTTCTGGAGGGCTGAAGGCAGACCCAGATTCCTTACAGTTACACAGCACGACAAGTCAGTAATCAAAAAGCACCAACTGCTTCTGTGGGAAAAGTAGATTTTAAAAATTTTTTTTTAATATCATTGGTGTCTGGTCAGGTCCTCACTGGCAACAAAGTTGAGAGCCCTTGGCTACCCTTTGCTGTTTTAGTTAGACTGAAAACACATTATGAGATAAAGGCATCTTTGTCAATTTTTCATTGTACTGGAGGACTTACAAGGCAAGAATTGAACACCTACAGCAGAACAAAAGCCTAAAGCAGTGTGATCATGGAGACCCCTCCAGGCTCCCAGAGATTTGGTGAAAGCTTCTGGAAGAAACGCAAACTTTCCTCGTAATGTGGTTGCCTGTAATTATTTGGATTCTAGACTTAAAAAATGCAGTGCACCTAAAAGGCCAAGTCTCAGGGCCCTGTGTTAGTAAACACTGTCATGCAAGGGAATATGAAAGAACAATGACTTGTGAGGAGAGAATGGAAGGATGGGCACAGGATGGAACAGCTTCAGCAGTGATGGCTTTGACCATCAGCACTTCCTTCTGCAAAAGAACACTTAAGAGCAGTTCTCAGTGGCTATGCTGAGTCACTGACAGGATCTTGTCTCTCAAATTTGACTCCCTTTATTATCCCACATAGGTATAATTACATGAATTAATTATAACTCACCCTTACTGTTCCTTACTGCTTAACTACCTATGTGTTTGGAACTTGGGATGTTATGAGTCACCGAGCTTTGCAGTCCCACCAAGTTAAAGCATCCAAACTGGGAATGAGAGAGTCACAGATAAATACCAGGGCTGTTTTTTATGCCACTGAAAAACCTCCAGCCATTTACAAAGGCTGTTGAATGTATTCCTTGCATAAAGATATATCAGATACGTTTTGTGAGCTTGACTGACAGCATTTCTTTGACATGGTTACTTAGTTAAGGGGTAAAATGGAAATGTTAATGTGTACCATAACAGCCAGTGATTAGCCTGAATTGTGCACTGGCTCTTCCAAAAGTGACAGTGGTCACAAGCGGTGTGAGAGTTGCATCCTGGATGGTAGGAGGTATAAGGAAACCTGGTTTGTATTATTACAAAATGCAACATTTCAACAGCTGCAAAAATATTAATGGATTTGCATAAAATCTACTCCATCTTTTAAATAAAGACTGCCTTGCACAATCAGTGTTACTCACAATGCTTGCCTTTTTGTCTGTTCAAAATGGCATGTGCAAGCACCTGCAAATGTAGTATTTTCACATCAACAGTGATGCCAGCTTAATCTGATCCATTTGCAAAGGTGGTTTTACTATTTTGACTTTTTTTTCCTTCCTGCAGTCTGTGAGGAGAAAGTGCTTAAACATTAGGCTTGCAACGTACAGATGCACACTTTTTAATCTAAGGTAATTTTAACGTTCCACTTGCTAGAGTAAATCCTAGGCATTGTACTTACAGAAAAATGAAAGAAGTTTAGTAGTACTTTCAAATATTTTCACTTTATTGATTTCTCTAGATACCTTTTCATTCCCATTTGAAGTAATTTTGTGTATTTTCATCTATGGCTGCACAACAGAGCTGCTGGATTGCTAAGAATGTATCCATTTTCTTCTTATTATTGAAGGAACTTGAAGAGCCCAGGGTTAAAGGAAGCAGCAGAATGTAGAGATGTGTTTTGGAAGTTGTATTGTGTTCCAGTGAAACAGCTGTCAGGACAAATTCTCTCCCTCCCTTCTTTTGAAAACTCAGTTATTTTTCATTAAAACTGAATTATTAGTCTTTGCAATTGCACATTCCATAGCCAAAACAAAAGATTTCAAGCCCTTTTATAAGGGCACAGTACAGTGTAACTATGAAATGCCGCACAAAGCAATTTGAGGATTGTAGACTTCATGGCTTCTGGCTTTTTATATCTTCCTGTTCTTAGTTTGAGCCTTTGCATATGTTTCAAAAGTCATTCAGTCAGCCCTTTCCAGTGAGGTAGAGTTTAGATTCAGCCTTACCTAAATCCTTCTGAGGTGGTGTTTATAAAACATTTCTTACTGTTCCGTTCTAGAGACTCTGAAAAGTTTATGGGGTAATTTGTTTTGGAGCTTCACTGTCTGTACTTTTAGACTCCTAGCGTCTTGCCTAAATTCCTTTTGCTTCAGGTTAAGTCCTTTACTCCTTGTGTGTCCCCTGTGGAAATTACAGTAATCTTCATTCCTTTTATCTCAGACAAAGTGTTGTGTACTTGATGACAGTGTATCATAAGACTTCTCTCAGATCTAAATGAAACGGCCTAAATTCCTTCCAAGTATTTGGATGCATTTCCTGTACCTACTGTCATTTTTTTTTCCTTCTCCTCTAGGCCTTCTTTAGTCTGCTTTTTTCCTGAGCTGTGGCACTTGAAGCAATAATGGAGACATCAGCTTAGTTCTAAAGAAAAACAGATGAATCTCTATAAATATCCATGTAGTACTCTGACAGAAGTGTAACACTTCCTATTTTCTTCGGTGCTGTGATGATGTGAATTGCAGATTGAACATGAGTCGGATGTAGCTCCTGGATCCTTCTTGGCACAAGTCCTAGTCAGTCCTCATTCTCTAGCTGTTCATTTATTGTTTCTGTGAGGAGAATTTGACAGTGGCTTCTTCTGTCACCTTAACTAACTCAGCCATCGCTGTGTGTCTTCATTACATTTCCTTTTATTTCAGGGATTATTTGTGTCATCTCCATCCAGGTTCCTGGGAGTTTAGCCAGCTTGGTATGTCAAGGTCCCTGCTTCAAAATGTCAGGAGTCTTGTGCCTTGAGGTCCTCTTCTCATCTTACAGATTCACTTGTTGCTTTGTGTCATGACTACCTCTCCCCCATCAGTGTGAGAGTTATCAGTTTAAGGTGTTACAATCGTAGGATGTTGTAAATACAGCTGAGATGAGGAAGCTGTGGGATAGTGGTGGCTAATATTTACAAGCTCCTGCACCAGTACAGCAGTTTGACCTGGCTGAATAGCTGGAGGGGTGCTGGGTGTTCTCCCCCATCCAGTTTTAACCAAAATTGTCATATACAGCCACCTAAATTATTTTAAATCTTCACATTGGGAGCCTGAGACTACTGTGAATTTAACATCACAGGATAGGTGGCAGTATATAGGATCTTGCTTAGCTCTGCTTGGAATAAATCAACCCAATGTAGTCTCAACTTCCTTTTTTACATTTTTATATTGTTGATGTGTTGAAATTGGAATCTTGCTGCTGGATTTTCATACTTGGCACCACTCTGTTGAACCCATTAAGGCTGCCCCTTCATTTTTTCTCTTCCTGTTCCAGTTGTTGCATCACTGTGGATGTTTACTGCCTGTCCCTGAGTTCAATTGCTACTTCTGATCTGTCCCTCATGCTGAGTTTCCCAGCCCACTTGAGTCTGAAGTTCCTACTCTCTGCCTCCTCCCCGTATAAGTACTGAGTCAACAACACAGTAATTATTTTAATGACCTGGGCAATAAGCAAGTAAGAACCATTTATTTAAATGATGATAGAAACTTCCTAAGTAAACAGATTAATAAGTTCTTAGGAAAAAAGGAACATCTGTGGGGATAGATACGGTGTGTGCATTTATTATACATACACTCTTATATTTGCCACAAATTTCAATATACAATTTAAAATTGCTTTGCAGAATTACAAACAGTGTCAAACTCTCTGAATCTTATTATCACGACACATTATTTTACAATAATATTGTAAACCAAGAATATATTTCTTAGTAAAACAAGTGATTAATTGTGAATGCTAATTTTAGTTGAATAAACACGAATGCACTAAGCCAGACTGTGTTGATGAGCAGTTTCTTCGCTCATAGAGAATTTTTTTATAAGCAAACTTTATTTACTAGTCATGGCCTGGTTAAGAATGTTTGCATTTCTAAGGCTATTTGACATTACAGTAATAAGTACTTTTATGAGGATGAGCCAGTGAGAACTGAAGTGTTCTGTGGGCTAAGTGAGAGGAGTGTTACAAAACTGGCATATGTAAATGAAAGTCAGGTAACTAAATTTGGACAAGTGGCATTATTCTTACACCTTTCTGAAATGCATCCTTAAGCCTATCACAGAAAAAACTTGTGTGTCTGATAAAAACTTTGAGTCAAAGCAATCTTTTTTGTTTTTCTTCAAACTCACACTCAGAGAAATGTGTTGGTCAGATAGGAAACTTCAGTAGCTCAGTTTCATGAATGAGTTCTTCTATTAATAGCTGTAACATTAACATCCCCATGCAAGAATTTATAAAACGTGAAGATATTTTAAAACAAAAACAAGAAAAAAATCCTTCTTGAACTTCATGTATTTTATATACGCTTGTATAATCTGTAACCATCTGACAGGAATGCAAACTGTGCAGACAAGGTAATATATATATATAAATATATATATATTTTTGGTTTTTTAGAAAGAGGAGTTTAGTCTCACCCTGTTACCCTTCTTTTATGACTTCTATTGAAGTCTTCTTTATCATCTTATGATTTAGGATTCAAGTCATATGTGAGGTGTTGCAGCTTAATGAGGTACTGTGTCAGCTGAGATGCTGAAAAAGACCTTGAACCTGCTCCAAGTACAGCAAGCATGAGCTAAAATACATTATCTTAAATCTCAAAGCCATTTTTATTTTACATTTGCTATGAACTAAAAGCTTGTGTGAAGTAGGTTACCGTGGATTAGATGATATTTATAAAT
Organism: Struthidea cinerea; assembly: GCA_013397865.1. Lineage (NCBI taxonomy): Eukaryota > Metazoa > Chordata > Aves > Passeriformes > Corcoracidae > Struthidea > Struthidea cinerea. The sequence continues at coordinate 155,691 of VZTI01000231.1, forward strand.
GTAGTTTTTGACATAAATTATGCTAGGTAAATCCTCTGTGATGTGAGTTGATTGCACCACTCACGTGTAGTGGTAGTATCTGGCAGCAGGTCTTCACTCTATTATCTTTTTTTCATGCAGAGCAGGAGCAATGTATTAATAGAACATTTCTAAAGAGAATCCTATAGGGTCTACTCCAAAACCCTTGCATGCCAAAACAAACTCTTTTGGCTCATCTGCTTTTGGAAAGCAAACAGTAATAAAAGATTTTGGGTTTTAATGTTAAAATTATGTAATCACTGGTAATATGAGTGGTAATAAACTTCTAAACACATAGGGTGGTGGTATAGATTAATAAAAATTAGAGAGCTAGGGAGGTGCAAAGAAGTTGAATATTTTAATGGAAGTGTGAGTTGGAGTTGATCCAGATAGATTTTTATATAATGGGGGAGGTTTTGTTAAATACATAATTTTCACCTACATTAAGAGTTCTTTTCTAGAAAATATTCCCCATATAGGGAAGCTGACTTCTTAATCTAACTTTCTTTATTGTCATATAAAAAATTCCTCACTCTTACCTAACTAGAGAGTAGCTCAGGGAACATTCCTTTCCATAAGGAAGTGACCAGAGCAATCCTATACTTGTCCATCAGCATGTGTGGCTGCTGGGTTGTGACCACTATTCCTCCTTTGAGAAATGCAGCTTGGCTCCAGGGGACATGAGGTGCTGTGTGTGGCTCCTTGTAAATGTGCAGAAAATACAACACAAGCACCACATTTTAGAGCATAATAGGTTGTGTGTGTGTGTGGTGAGGGGATCCTCTTATCTCTGTCAACCTTTCTAGTCTCCTGCTCTCAGGCTGTAGGACTGAGCCAGGTTTGCATGTGACCCAGGCTGAGGTGTATTTTTGCCCAAATTATGTTGTTCTCAGCATGGCAGCTTATTTATCAAAACTTCTCTCGGGGAGAGTTCTGCTGGTGGTGGTTGTAATTGCTTTAGTACTTCTGAAGGAGAATTTCAGGCATCTGAGTTGAAGTACCCTTCTGTTATGCTGGAAGATCTGAGCTGACTGTAGAAGGCCTAAGAATAAAAGTAGGAAGTGCTGCTTTTATAGTAATAGTGCTTTTCCATACTTCCAGATCATGACAGATTGCCCAGTGTACTCTGCAGGTAAGAGTGCTCCCTTCAAAGGCCCACTAAATAAAGTAGAAATTCAACCATTATTTGGAGGAAATAGGGCTGAGTTTAAAACTAGGTTTTTAAGATGCTGGTGTTAACAGAAAAGTTTCTTCACAACTTCTTTCTGGTTTCAGCTTTCTGCAATGACAGATCATTGCATTTTCAGTTCCTGCATGGCTGTGGCAATGATTTTTGTATCCTAAGTTCAGTGTTTCGTTCTGATCCAATGAGAAATGTCCCAAAAAAGAAAGCCCAGGGAAATAGGGGAAGCTGCAGTCTCTACAGCGAGCCTGCCCATGCAGGAGAAAAGTCCGAATGTAGACAGACAAGCTCTTTGGAGTAATTGGGTTGGCCTGTGGAAGGAGAAATGCTGACAAGCCTCTTGTCTCTCTTCGTGAGTTTCAAATCTGTATCTCTTTCTCCTAGAGCCTTTTAGCTTCTAATGGCCAAACCCCACGCTGGAGACAAGTCCCTTTCGTAACTCTTTTGGGTAAACTTTGCCTTGGAAGAGGGAGACTCAAACCAGCCAATGCTCCATGTGTGTGTCTGTCTGGTATTGCGCGCAAAAGTCTCTTTTGCACTTTTCCTATCTGTCTGACTTGGAAAATGAGACTTTTGACCCTTGAAATGGTGACATTGACCTTGACTTTTCTGAAGGTCATGTGCAGCTGAAGGATGTTCCTGCAGGCTCTAGCTGCTCTAAAAGCTTGGCTGTCCCTCGTAGGGACATAATCTGTGTTGCGGTGTGTAGTAGAATCTCACCTGAACTGGGAGCAGAGGTGTTGTTGCTGCCCTCAGGAAATAAGGAAGTTTATGGGGGATGTCCGTTTTGATCCTTTAGATAAGAAGAGGTGGTGAAGAAAGCAGAAGTAGGGCTGTTTTCAGTCAGTAGTCCATCCATCATTTCCGATGTATCCGATTATGGATTCTCAGTTTGTCTCCAGTATTTGTTTTCATGTTGAGTTGCAATACTTTCAGTAGACAAAATAAGATTTAAATATGTTCAGAAAAGGAATGCACAGACAGGATAGAAAATAATTAGGTTGAGTAAGGAACTCTCCCACTTGTTATGAAACTGTGTGGAAGTATTTGGCTCACCAGGGTACAGAAATACTTGTAGAATTTGGGGCGGTGTTGGGAAAATTCCATTACATTGTTTCTTCATGAGGAGGAAAAATCAACTGTCCTCAATTAAGGTATCCTTTTCAAGTAAGGGCCTCTTCATTATGTGTTCCTGAAGCAACTGATCTCAGTAGCTGAAGTAATGCGTTTCAGTGTATTGCTTTAAGAAGGCTTTCAGAAAACCTGGGTTCCTAAATTTGTCCCATAGCTTTGTGGCACTTAAGAACATTAGGAGCAAGGAGGACTACAGCCCATCATACCATGAGCAAGCTGCTGAGGATTTTATCTGGCTTGGAGGCAGAAGGGAGCTGTTAGCAGGGTTAGTGGTTGGAAAAGCATAGGGCACAGGAGGGATGGACTGGAATGGTGCTCAGCAATCCACGTGGGCTCTCTCCTCTACAGTAAGACTTACCTTTCATTCTGTTTCACTTTTAATTTTGAGAAAGATAGTTTTGCTTTTCAGATGTGATTGATCTCACTGGAGATGATAAAGATGATCTTCAGAGGGCAATTGCCTTGAGTTTGGAGGAATCAAACAGGGCATTCAGGGAGACTGGAATAACAGATGAGGAACAAGCCATTAGCAGGTAAACAACCAACTTATATAAAGCAGAAATTAAATTAAAGAGTTGGAGATTGGCCTGTATTGCTTTTTAAACTTTTAACAAAGAATAACTTGTTTACTTTTACTTGTGCTACTGATATGCCTGGCTTCAGGATGTTGCTCAATTGTGTTGTATGTTCTACACTGGAAAATAGTCTATTATGTGTGGACTAGGATTTAATAGTATGTTTCATATTGATATATTGGTTTAAATATGGAGGAAGTGGATGGAGATAGCGAATATGTGGTCATATTTAAATAGGACCTAAACCCTGAAGTTTCTCTTGTGTACCAGGTAAAAAGCAACAAAACCAAAATATAATTAAGAGGCTAATAAATACGTTGTCCTGTTTTTTGCAGTGTTCATTTTACAATAATGTTTTCTTCCCTCTGTGCTACGGCTGAGATTGAGGGAGTGGGTATTAATGTTATGACTTGAGTATACTAAGAGCAGCTGCTCTATTTTAGCAGATGAAGAATGTTATTAACCTATTTAACAAATAAGATTTATAAGCTTGGAGTGAAGTTCTGGATTTAAAGTTTTATAAACTTAACTGTCTCAATTTGGGTGTGGTAAGAGTCTTTGAGTTAACTTTTGATCAGATTTTATCATAACTTGTTGTACAGTTTATGTTTTTTGGTGATGTTGATACAATTATGAAATGTTTGGAAATTGAACGAAGTCTGGGTGTAGGGTTGTGTGGGAGGGATGTTGTTTCTTTTTTCCATCTCTAACTGGCCTTGGGAGGAATGTTGAGCTTTTCATTTGTGGCTGGCCTTGTTCTAAGGGGAACCAGGCAATGATTTGATCCTTGATAGGATGTAAAGTACTGCCTCCTTGTAAAAGACCAGTTTTATTGAAAAATAATTTAGATGGTGGAGATTAACCACAATTATTCTTTTTTTCAGTTCATTGTGTTTGACAGGCTAAATGACTTATTAGAAAATTCCATCTCTGAGAATATGGATATTTCATTGCTTTATTTATATTACTTTATCAACAGTAATTTTCTTTTTCCTTTTGAAAAATAAATATGCTAATTGTGAGAATAAACATACCCTTCCACCCCCCCATCTGTGATAAAAACTATCTTGTTATATGAATTTAAGATAACATATTTTAGGAGGAAAAGGTAGGATGAGAGGGATTTATATTCTCATTAATAACTGTAAGAAGTGTTTAAGGGGTTGCTTTTTTCTAAGACCTCAGTATGTGCATCTATACAAGAGGATGGTGGAAGTTCTGTCCAGTTTTTTTTCAGAAGGTCAGCTCTCACTTATTCCTTTTGGAAGGGTAGAATTGTCGTAATTCTACCGTAACTAATCACAGAGTTGTGATTTAGGCAGGCACTCAGAAAGATGGACCTATTTCTGGGGATGGAAAATTTTCTCCCTCTTTTTCCTCTCCCAAACTTTGACTGCTTCTGCTGTGCTCAATTCTTGGGAGCTTTGAAGATTTAGGATATTTGCTGAAGACTTTGTTTTTCACTTTTGAAACTAAAAACTCCTCTTTGGTCTTATCTGCTTAGCCCATAACTTAGTATTATAAATACTTTCTACTTAAATTACAGTGTATATTTTTCTGGCTGCAGAAAATAACAAAGTATGCCTTTTTTCTGTATGTACAAAGGCATGTGGACAATCTGTTTGGTTATTTGCAAAGAAAATGTTGGTCTTATGAAATAGAGACTTGCATCTAATGGCAAAATTGCACGCAGTAACGTGCAATGTCAAATGAAGAACTTGTTGCAGGTCATATCCCCCTTGGTGCACTGCACCACATTTTCTGTGCTTCCTGGAGTGTTCTTTGGACCATTTGTTGCACAAGTTCATTTCAAAAAGCCATACAAAAACATTTACTGAAGGATAGTATTTCGTGACACAGGGAAGGGAAGGGGACTTTGCTTGTGAATGGATGGAGAGAAGAGTGAGGATCTTGAAGGTTTTGGCAGCATTGAGACATTAGATCAACTCAGTAACGTGGAAGTACTCTGAGCTGATGGCAATTATGTCAGTGTTGAACAAATATAGGAAGTTCAGAACTCTTGAATTCTTGATCTGAACTTTTCAGTCAGTTTCCTGAAGGACAGAACTTCAGACTGGTTTTATTAAAAAAAAAAAAAAAAAACAAAAAAAAAAAAAAAAAAAAAAAAAAAAAAAAAAAAAAAAAAACTCAAAACAAAAACAGAAAACAAAACAAAAAAACCACCCCACTTTGTAGTTAATACGCTACAGAAGAATGTTGGTGTTCCAATAGAAAGCGCAGGATCTGTGCAGAACTTCTCAAAACAAAAAGCAGAACACTGTGGTTGTAAACAAGTCAAGCTACAGCCATTTACTTTTGATTTTCTAGATAAAACAAGAAGCAGAAATCAAATAGGAGGTCAATAATAACCAAATTCTAACTGTGGAAATATTTAATTTTTAAAAATCTGGGCCATGTGCGTATTTAAATAATTTTTGGTGTGGAGAATACTTTTTCAAAGGTATTTGTAGTGGTTTGGAACCTAATTTGCACAGATTTTGTTAGGATTTCCAAGGGAGAATTAATGGAATTTCTTGACTTGTGTAATTAATGTTGTAATGCACATAGAATTTGTGTTCCTGAATGTAATTGCTTTAGGCTACGTAATGAGGACAGATCTGATTACTGTGTAGGTGTTGAGAGGAGTGCATGTGAAATGTTGAAGTGTCTGAGCTGACCATCTCGTACATGGCACACTTAACTTTTCCCGTTTCCTCTTTACATCTCCCAGAGAAATGTGCATGATCAGTGTATTTCATATTGTGAGAAAGTTTCTCCTGTTTATATTACTTTTCCTGGATTGAAGGAGTCTGAAACTGGCCAAATAGGGCTTCACTAGGGAAGGCAGTGAGATGTTACTGGAAGGAGAAATCAGCTGGCCTGTGTTGTGCCTGCGGTTCTGCCCCTATTAAAATGAGTCCATGCTGTCAGGGCATAAAGGATGTGCACAGCCCCTGGGCTTTTTTTAAAATCATGGTCACTGAAACTGCTGGGGACTCTGCACTGTGGTTAAGCATTGTGTGTGTAGATCCAAGGTGGGATTGTGAAATGTTGTAGAGTCAGGGGATATATTCCTGGATGTCCAGCTGTAAGACAGTCACAGTACAAGTACCTTCCCATGCTCTTTTAGCTGACTAACCTGACAGAGTGAGCTTCCTCAGAGTGGTTTGACTGAATCTTTGTGCTGTGGACTCGCCTTGCCCTGGGGTTTTTGCTTTGTCTCGTGAGCCCCATGCAGTTCTGCAAAGCTGCTGGGCTATGCCCAGCTTGCTGCAGAGAAATAAAACACTGCCTTCGAGTCTCATGCCAAGCCTGTCACTAACTAACCCTTGCTACAGCGTTTCCGTCCAAACAAGATTCCACCCTCAGAGGTGGGGGAGCTGTAGGTCCCATGAGTCCCGGGGGGATGCCAAGCCCTGCACGTAGCTGATGGCTGTGTGCTGGAGACTGTCTCCAAGGGACACCAAATGGGGCTTCAGCTCTGTCATCAGAATTGCTAAATCCTTGTAATAACTCTCTGGAAGGATGCTTGTTTGTCAAGCAATGTAAGTTTCTTGATCCAGGTGATGTCCCAAATTGTGACTCCATGAATGTAAGACAGTGAGCATTTTATATGAGATACCTCACTGTGCTAGTAAATACATTTATTTATGTAGCTTTCGAGCTGATCATTATGTTCTTATTTACTGTGCTCACTACACTTTATTTCACTTTTCATTTTTGATTTAACTGCATCACAGCTATCATTATGTCTGAAAATTAATTCAGCACATAGAATGTGCAGTTATTGCTTCTGCTCTCTGAGGACAGATAATATTATAAGTAGACTTAAGGAAAAAATACCATGGCGCCTTCGGAATCAAATGCTTTATTAACACAATGGAAACACATTTCAGATTGAGCTAGAGATGAGTCAATCCCTTACCTGCTAAAGAAACACAAATTCAAATACAAGACAGAAATTTTAGTAGGTAATTAAGCTGATGAATGGTAATACTCATGGAGTCAGGGAACTGTTTCAGTTTGAGAATGTTTATTTTTCTGAACTTGAATCTTGAAATGCCTTGAAATATTCTTGAGCTTGTGGGGGGAACAAAAAAGGGAAGTTTGACTGTTTACCTGAAACACAAGCGGTGTGAAGTAGGTATTGTAGTCCTGTTACAACATCATTTAAATTTATTCCAGTCTGTCAATCTTCCTGTCAGATTTAAAGGTCCCTTCCATTTAGTTTAAACAAGATTTTAAACAATTCTACATGCGTGAGAAATTATTTGAACTATGTATGATATTTTTAAATTAATTTTTAATGCCCTCATTGAAAACTTTTGCTCTCAAAGCAAAGATACACAGGTCATCTAACGCTTTTGAAGGACTGTGTTGGTGAAAAGGGAAGTGAATTTGACAATTTCTTTATATTTTGGCATTTTTTTAATAGAAAACACTATCGGAAACGACTCTTAGAACAATCAGAGTCAGGTTCCATCCCTGTGCAGTGTTTGAAGAGATGTCAGAACAGAAAGTCTTAGTGGGTTATATGCCTGTCCTTTCAGTGCTGTTTACAGGGTGGTGTAAAAAACTAAATTGGTTAATCCTTAGGAAATTACCAGTTTTAGGTTCTTTCTGAGAGAGATGGATGCAAACATGGTATTTGTATCAAATGGTCTCTCAAATTTAGAATGCCTCTCTTTTACTGTATTTTTTCCAAAATAAGTATCAATGACAAATTCGTATGTTCCCCAGAGCAGTTATCTGCAGTAAATTCATATGATGCTTCACAGGTCTTGGTAAGATAGCTTTTCTTTCTTTGACAGGAACATAGCTTGAAATAAGGATGTAGTTAGGAAACTGAGGGATTATGGGGTGGGAGGTTGTCTGTTTCTGTGTTTTTTCTAAGATGTTCAAACTTTATCCTTTAGGAGCTCCCTTTACAGACCAACCGAAGCCTGGCCTTTCTTTTGTGTTTAGTGAGTCCAGAACTGAAAGGGGACAACTCTTCATGCTGCTCAGACTGCTTAGATGCTTGGGATGCAGCTTGTGAAATCCTGTGCTTGGTGTTGGAGAGCAGCTCAGCCTTTTTTTTGGTCTCAGAGTTGGACTGGATGGCTGGGGATAATGACTACTGTGTCAGTAGTGCACACGCCAGGTTCTTGGCTTATGAGTTAGAGCCACTGTTACATGACCTCAATGCATTCCTCTCCATCTTGCTATTTAGAATATACCTGCCACAAACTACTTTTGAGGTGTACTTTGTCGCCAGGCTGAGCATACGTGCTGATACAGAAATAATGTGTTGAGTGAAGCTTGAGTTGGAGAGCTTCATACCCATCAGATCTTACTGTCATGTGAAATATGGATATTCAGCATAAATCACATAGGAACAGTTTCCAGTAATCAAAGTGGTCATCGAAGCATGCAATTAGAGTGTTGGGTGGCATTTGAAAAATTGCAGGGAGATGTGTCTCCATGGCTCATAAAGTAATTACTTGCCATGTAAAGTGATTAACACAGTTGCACGAGTCACAGAAATGGAAACTGAGAAAACTGCAGTCATTTTTGAAAGTTACCTAGCTAGCTTTGGCTTCCTGTCAGTAAAAGGGAGATTGGTGACTTCGTGCTTTGCGTAGCAATAAAAGCATTTGTAGATGAAAGCACTGTACTATTAGTGCTGCCTAAAATTTGTCCATCCTGTTTGAATCTGGTTCTTAAATAATTGATGACTTGTAGACATGGCTCTTGTATCTAGAGCTCTCACAGGAGATTCATGCACTCACTGATACCATTTTCCAAAAGGTAATGGAATTGCTGTAGCATAGCTAAAATAGCATTTTGAAGACATGTTATTGCATATAATACAATATATTGCATGTATTGCTCAGCAACAATAAGTGAATGATGTCATCATCATGTCTATATTACTACCTGAATGTATTTTACTACTTGGTGGGGTTTTTTTTTTGTTTGCTTTTCTGGGGCTTTTGGTTTTTTCTCACATTTTTCCCTCCCTTCTGTTCCTGAAGAGTTCTAGAAGCCAGTATTGCAGAAAATAAAGCAAGTTTAAAGAGGACGCATCCAGAGGTATGGAGTGACTCTCCAAACCCTTACGATCGAAAGCGGCAAGACAACTGCCCAGTAGGATTAAAGAATGTTGGCAACACGTGCTGGTTTAGTGCTGTCATTCAGGTAAGCACTCTTCAATTAGCTGTGTGCACTCTTCATTGTATCTCTTGGGAGGTGAGTTAGCTCATTTTAAGTGAATAACTTAAAATAATCTCTTTTCCTGGGAAGTTTAGGCTGCTGCATGAGATGCTTTTGAGCATTACTTATTTATTGCATCTCTTAATGTGTCTTGTCCATAAGTCAGATTGGAGTGTAGAAAGTACTGGTAGCATATCTAAGTGAAGCTTCAAAATGTTTCTTATTAAGAAATTGTTGAAGACAAGGAGTTGGCTCTCTGAAGATCCTGGGTATGTGCAGCTCATGCTGACATCAGTGACAATTGTGGATACCTAAAAACATGGGAAAATTGGGTTATAGATGAGGAACTGACTTTTTATATTAAAAGGAGCACGTGCAAATGACTGAAAGGGGATGGCTGACAATGGAGGTAGGTAGAGGAAATGAGACACCTTCAGTCATGGGGTGCTTACTCGAACAGCTACAAGGGGATACATAGCTGGGTAGGGTAAAAGGAATAACTGATAAAGAAGGAAACTTCAGAAGAATGAAGGGGAAGGTCTGATATGGATGCAATTGCAACTGGTTTTGATTGTTTTATGTAATACAATCAATGTGTGTGCTTTTTCTTTTAAAGATAGGGTGAGTAGGGAAATGAGTACAGATACTGCAACTTGCCTACTGAAAGCTAATGTTCTAATATCAATAATTGATGTACATAAACTTTATGAATCCATCTTTTAGGAGATGTGTGTTTCTGTAAATAATCTGTAGATCTGCTGAAAAACATTTTAACCTACAGAAAACTGAGCATGAAACTGGAATACAAGAGTGGGAAATTTATTTTTAGTCTACAAGAAACAAATGCAGAGTATTGTAACATTTCATAGTCTGAGGTTTTGAGAGGAAGAAAATAAAATATTCGATACCCCTTTTTAACAAACTACTGTCAGGCTGGAGCACTTCAGACAAACTAATCCTGTTAGTTTCATACTGGCTGTTGAAAGATGGCTGCTGTACTTCAGGCTGAGTCCATTTAGATCAATGTTCTGCCCAGCAGTTTCCACAGATGGATGCTTACAGAGGAGTACAAGCAGTACTCATGATATTGCTCTAGTAAAACACTCCTGAGCCTCCCCCTACTTTTATCTTGGAAGAGTTTTTTTAATCCTTTGCAGTTTATTTAGTTCGTAAACCCCGGGTGACCTCCGTTGTATGTACTTGTCTTCCTTGAATCTTGCAAACTTCTTGCACACTTAGGGTCCTTTGGGGAGGAATTCCACAGTTGTGCTTTCTGTTGCATGAAGAACTGCCTCAGTTTCATGTGGTTTTTTGAACCTGGCTCCCCACTATCTTTGTCCAGTAGCCTCCATGGTCTCCTGGTGGACCAAACAGAAGTTGATTGCCATTACAGTTCTGTGGGCTGCTCTCCTACTCTTTTTCAACACCTCGCTGGTCTCTTTTTCCCAGGCTGGATGCTAAACTGCCACCTGTAGAGTCAGTTCTAAGCTCTGATCTGCTTTGTTGCTGTTCTCCAGATCTTTTCTAGCTCTAGTTGCATTTTAATTGGGGCATGAGGAAAACTCTTAAGATGTGAGTGTGCTGTGAATTGGGGGTGGTATGAGGGAGAGATAGAGGCTCCTCAGGAAAGGCAAGTAGGGATGACAAGGACAGGCACTGCCTTCCTCCTGAAGGAATAGCTCAAATGTGTGTGGTACTTGTGTGGAACAAGGTAACAGTTCAAGATGAGAGTTTGTGGATCAGGATCAGAGGAGAGGCTGGTAGAGGGGTGCCACCATGATTAGTCTACTACAGACTACCCTCCTCAGGATGAGGATGTGCACACAGACTTCTTGAAAGGCGAGGAAGTCTCTGGATTACAGTCTGTGGTTCCCATGGGAAACTTTAATAAACATCCTGACCCTTGCTGGGTCCAACACAGCAGGACACAAGCAAACCATATTTCTGCAGGGTATGAGGAATCTCTTCTTGGTATGAGCACTGATGGGCCAACTAGGGGTGATGAACAGCTGAATCTGCTGTTTCCTAAAAATGGGAGAACTAGAGGTGGAGTAACGTGGGTACTCTTGACTGCAGCAACTGTGAAATTGTAGAGTTCAAGATGCTAATTTGACCCATATAAGTCCACAGGACCCACAGAGCTGCATCCAGTGGTGATTAGAGACAGTGGGAAAAGTCTTAGAAAGGTACCTCTCTCTCATTTTTGAAGAGTCATGGAGAATAAAAGATGTTTCTGATTTACTGGAGCCAGGCTTTTTAGAGCAGTGCATATTGGGAGGATGAGAGGCAATAGGAGTCATTGAGATAAGGAAGATTAAGCCTGGATATAAGAAGCATTTTTTCCCTTGAAGACAGGCAGGCAGTGGAGGTTGCCCAGAGAGGTTGTGCAGGGTCTGTCAAACCTTGGAAAGTTTTAAGATGCCTGAAAAAAAGCCCTGAGTAGCCTGGTATGATCTCACAGCTGACCTCCTGTGAGGTCAAGTGGGAGGCTTGACAGGAGACTTCCATCAGTGTCTTCTGAGCTGAATTACCCTGTTTTTCTATACTAATGTTTTTTGTTTCATTCTGTCTTCCCTTCCTAATTGTTCTACTCTGCTTTTAACTATGATTCTGCTTCATGTGTTGATCTGATACTTTCATGGAACCATCTGCCATAAATTGAAAGTTTTGAATAATGCTAGTTAGTTTGGTGCCCATCATTTTCTATAAATTCCAGAGTTGCTTTCCACCATGGACCTCACTGTACACATAGCAGTTTTGAAATTAGCTTTCTTCTTACACAGATACTCAGTCTCATATGATGTTTCTGTAAGTTCATGTTTGCCAGCTCTTGCTTTTTCTACACTGCGTATCTCTTTACTGAGCAAACCTGGTCAAAACTTGCTGTCCGTTTTAGATCATGGCTGAATTTTACTTACCAGCACAGAGTTTGTGAATTTGCAGTAACCTCCCTTCAGGATGGAACAGATAGTTAGCTCTTGCTCCTCTCTTAATTTTTGATTGCCTATTTGTTTGTGCCTGGACCTTCCATCTCACCTCATTGGTGCTTAGTTACAAGCTCTTTTTGAATGACTTCTTCAGAAATTGCCCTGAAATCCCAGTAGACTGCATAAATTGGGTTCCTGTTATCACGTTCTGCTTGACTTGGAGCTTTTTGGTTTTGTTTGTGGTGGGTCATTTTGTTTGTTGCTTTGGTTTTGATTTTTTAACAGGAAGGGTTTACTTACCTGCAGGTTGCATGTAGGTAATGCTGTGGATAATGAAGTGGAAAGATTTAATTGTTCTACAATCCCCCCTTCCCACTGAAGTGTTTATGTTCTTAGGCCTCTTCAAGCATTTAGTAACCTAACAGGTATTTAAATTTTCTGTGTTCCTAGAGATCTTTTGGTGTTTCCCTTGTTCATCTCTCCTCCTTTCCTTAGTCCATCACAGGCATAGCTCTTTTTGCAATAGCAGAAACATTGTCATAACAGAAGCATTTTATTTTCATTAAGATCTTTATGGAGATAATGTGACTTGGTGTTTTATCTTCTCTATTGTGTAATCAGATTTTACATTCCTCATAGCCCCAGATCTAAAGATGACTGGTTTTGTGTGTGTGCATTTCTGTAAATGAGTTTTATATATAGGAAACTGCAAATCTTTAAATAAATGTTTTCATGGAAACTTGGATTTTTAATTCATTAACCACAGAGATAAGAGCAGAGGGCAGAGTGTGTTAAAACCTCTGCTAGACCTATGATCTCATGTTATTTATACCCAGTGTGCAACTTTATACCTTGAAAACAGATTAGAAAGAGACCTAGCTAGTTTTTATGGTCACCAGCCATACCATGTGAAAGCCTGTGGTGTCTGGGATTATAATGGCTTGGTCCTAAAGACAGTGAAACTTCTGGAGTTAGGTCTATGGAATGTACTTCAAGCAAACCATTGAAAGATTTATAACTTCAGTTGGTTGAAAATTTGGGTTATTAATATTGTCTGTCAGCCAGGAAGATGTATGTTTCAAGCAACCATCCCAGGAAATTTAATGCATGTTAATTTAGAACATTAGCTAATACCATATTTATTTATCCACAGGGCAGATTGACTACTTGGGTTGCATTGACTATGTAGAAGTATTTTCTTGCTTTCTTTGGGAGGCTTTTGTAACCTGACACATCACGTAGGTCAACAATATCTAAATGTTAACTACTGTCAGTCACAATGATATATTGTGTAATATAATCTAAAACTAAATTACAAAGAAAGAAAAATCTTCGTCTATTTAAGGGGTGCTTGTTAAGGAAAAAAAAAGATTTTGACATTTTGATGCTTTCCTTTTGCAATGTATGTTTTTATAGGCACCAATTAACTGACTTAGTGAAATGCAGTCATAAATGGTTTGTGTATTTGCATTAAGAGCATGAAATTCCTCCAGAGACATTTGTAGTGAGTGACAGCAAACTCTTAACAAGATTCAAACATTGCTGGAAATGTTGCCTTGAACCTGTATTTATTTGTGCCTTAGAGAAGTAGGCACATGTGGAAGTCATCCTCTTCTGCAGGTGGAGAGGGGAGTCTCTCTTCGGAGAGCTCCAAAAGAAAGTTTTGCTTTCAACAGTTGCAATCAGCAGCATTACAATGAGCACTAATATTTTTCCCACAGTGTAGCTTCTAAAAATCTGCTCTGCTGTTGAGGACTTCTGACTTGATAATAACATGAATTTAAAACTGAGTCCCCAAGAGAATATGTTGAAACAAAACTGTATTAAATCATGTTCATTTCTTCCTCACCTGCCAAGAAATGAATCAAGTTTCCAATGATCTTTCTACCTCTTCTTGAACTTGTAATAAACTTACATGTGGGACAAGAGTTCACCCATGCATGCTTTTGCTACTGTTTAGTTAGATGAATATTTATAAAAGGACCCATAAATCTTGAGGCTTTAGAATATTTGTGTTGGTTGTGTGTTGTTTCTTTATTTATTAATTTTTAAAATTCTCATTATTGTAACTACATATGTCTGCTCTTGAAACAGAACGTAAGACATCAAGTTCTTTAAAGAAACAAAACACAAACATACCACTGTATGTTTTTACTTTTCTGCAGTAGATTTTAGTGGCCCCCTTGTGAAAAGGTAACATTACAGTTTTCTTGGCTGTAAGAGTTTATAGCTTGAAAGTGACTTAGAAATAATACATTTATGGAGCCTGTGGAGCGGTTCCTTTGTGTCATGCTGAGCACAAGTTAAGAGTTTTCAGGACATGGGATGTAGAAGGCAAGTAACTCACAGGACATGGATGAGTTGTTGGAATCATGTCTTAAGCTTGTTGGCTGTGCAAGTTCTCCCCCAGATGCTTTGGTTTAAGACATTGCACTAGACTAACTTTATCTTTTGGAGTCCCAAGTAGGGTTCTCGTCATGTGCAAGAAGTAATGTCCTGGCAGGACCTGCCTTGTGGAAAAGGTGTCATGGGAGATGATGCCCAGGTCGTTTAGAGAATGTCACAGACTCGGTGTGCCGAGGCAGATGTCTGTGGGAGGAGGAAAGTGTGTGGGGAATCAGTGAAAAGTGTACTGTAAATGCTGTTGTTTCCCCTTTCTCCAGTCCCATTCCTCACGTACTCCCCTGTCCATCTCATGACTTCCAGAGGGCCAGATTGCAGCCCCTCCTTTTACCAAATGAAGTATCCCATTNGCATCACCATCAGTACTGCTGGGGCTTGGCATCCCCACACTCTTTTCTCTGTGAGTCTGTCAGAGTCTGAGATTTTTTTTCTTCCCCAAAAGTGCATAGCTTGCTGAATGAAGTTAACAAGCGTGAATCTCCAAGGGTGCTCTTTAACTTTTATTTTCAGGGTCCCTGACACCACTTCTGTCATTTTACTCTGTTACTTTGTGTTTGGGAGCAGCCTTCTTGTTTTGCTGATGTCAATATATGTGGGGTTAGGATCTCCTTTGATCCTAGACTTGTAGTTCTGGGAAGAAATGACCCAGCTTGATGGGTGAGAATCAAGCGAATATTTTCTTCCCAGTTGGTGTCTCAGCTACTGTTCTTACCAATATTGTTCTTTAAAGCAGCCTACCACAAGTATCTAACTTTTACATTATTTTATGTTTCGCATTTGTTATGATGAATGGAAGGGATTGTGATGGATGATGTGGTAGTGCTTTAATACCAAAAAGCCTAGGATTGTATAATTAAATGTGCACATATATACATTGTACATGAGTCCCTTGCTTCCCTGCGCGTGCAGTGCAAGGTTGTAGGCTGAAGAACCTTCAGTGCTCAATCCCCATATGAGTTGAAATGGTCATTGATGGAATATTTTCTTTCCACTCTTTTCACTGTGGAACAGCCCGGGGCAAGGGTTGGTGGGGGGGTATAGATATAAACAGTTCTGTAGAGTTTCATGGGCAGAGGAATAATGATGTTGGAAATCTAGTTTCTTGCTTTCCATTCCTCTGTCATTCCCTCTGTTTCCCTGTAACTTGAACCTGTCCCTTCCAAATTTAGTTATCCTATGATTCTTGCTGACAGGGTATTCCTTTTCCTGCTTTTTGTGCTTCTGTAGTCTCTGGTTCCCTCAGGTTGTGCGATATTTCAAACTCTTACCTTATATTTACTGATGTGTAATATTGCAAAATTTGTTGCGAAGGTATGGAAAGCTTTAATGGATCATGGCTTTCACTTTGACTCATAAATAGTTGCTCATTTACTTAAAATAAAGGATACAGGATGCATAGTTTAGGTGTGTTATTTAAATTTACGTCACTTCATTTAGGCAAGGAGTTGAAAACTGTAACCATGTAAGGTCATGTTGGCTGTTATTTTATGTCCTAACAGATTTTTTTTTCTTGCTTTGACCACGTAATAGAGGAGTGGCTGAATGGTATTTTTTAGTATCTGCCAAGACACAAGCATAAAGTGAATTCTTCTGGACACATATCATACTTAGCTGTCTTCTGAACTGCAGTAATGTTCTGAGTTTGTTGCTATACACAAACAAAGTTTGTTCTCTAAATGCAGGCTGGTAATGCCATAGTGAGCTGTTTGTTTAAAATGTTGACTTAACCCAAGCCTTCTAGAGGTCTTAGTTTGACTTTCTAACTCCAACAGTATGCAAGCTGTTTTCCATCTTGTTCCATGTTGCACCTCAGCCTTTTGGAGATGGTGAGGCATGGTAGCTTAAAACTGCATTTCATACCTAGGTTTTCAGCAGTTTGGAAAGCTAATTGGTTGGTTGGTTGTAAGTAAAAATGTCCTTTTAGAGATATTTTCCAAAACTTTTGAGACCTGGGATTGAATCTCTCTGTGATTCTGAAATTGCTACATGTTTTCCTGATCACTACCACTGTACGTGTGGGGGGGTTGTGCTGAAGTTCGGCCATAGGGCAGTGTCATATCTATCTGTATGAGTTTTGGTTTCAGTGGGGAAGAGAAAATCTCCTCTTCCTATACTTTCACAGTGAAGTTTGAACAGGAACCTGCTCAAGTCCTAGATTGAAGCTGCTTTCCTCACTTCCCTTCTGTCTTCCTTACATGAAGTTGTCTAAAGAATGCAAGAGAAGCTTTGGACTGTGCCAAATCCTCACTGTATATATAGACGCACAAAACTATGTTTTGGGTGACTTCCTAATTTTCTTAATGCCTGTCATTAGTCTCTATTCTGGAAACAGGATTTACGACCTAACAGGAATAAGACACAAACAGGTGGAGTGGGAGACGCAGAGTAAGTTAGAGTAAGTTATGAGGAGGAGCAGGGTAGAAGGGAGCACTGTGCCAAGCAGAGCAACTGGTGCAGTAGCAACAAGCAGCCACTTTATGGACTTTGCTGTGAGAAAGTAGGTTCAAGAATATGAACCAAAAAGGAAAAAATAAATAAATAAATAGAAGAAGTGTGGAAAGCCTTAAAGAGGAGAGAGAAATGATTCTCCCAAATTAGAACCATGGAATGGCTTGGGTTGGAGGGGATCTTAAAGGTTATCTCCTTCCTACCCCTGCCATGGGCAGGGACGCCTTCCACTAGACCAGGTTGCTCTGAGCCCCATCCAGCCTGGCCTTGAACACTTCCAGTGTTCCACTGTGCCAGCACCTTTTCCTCTTCACAGTAAAGAATTTCTTCCTAATATCTGATCTACACCTGCTCTGTGAGGGTGACTCCATTCCCTCTTGTCCCATTACTCCAAGATAGTCTCTCTCTGTCTTCCCTGTAGGCTTACTTAAGGTATTGGAAGGCCACAGTTGGTCACCCTGAAGCCTTCTCTTCTTCAGGCTGAACAATCCCAATTCTCTCAAGATATAGGGATACAGAGTCCAAAAGGCTTGCACATTGGTGAGAACTGGACTGAGCTGTCAGTGATGTTGCTCATGTTTTTGCAATATGGAGCTTTGGACATTAATATTCAATCAGAGGCATGCAGGAGTATTAAATCACTAATTTGTGCAGTATTTAGGAGTACTTTTACTTTGAACCTTTGCACTTCAAATATTGATAACTAGTAAATTTCAAGTGCTTTATTCTGTTGGAGGAAACATGGCAATGCAGGCAAGTAGGACCATATATTCCACAGCTCTGTGTTTTTCTTTGATTTGAGTTATTAACATGAATAAAATGTTAACCCTAATAATAGCCTATCTACCCTACTAAAACTGGCTCTATATACCTTAAGCCACCAAAATTGTTTATAAAGTGAAGTAAGAACATAAATCTTAATTCGTCATGTAAGCAGAGGCAAACTATCCCAAATAATATACTTTATGACTTAGGGCTCTATTTTTGCTTTTTATTTTTAGAACAGTAATAATGTATTCACTATTTAAGATTGCTCTCTGCTTGTTACACAAAATGAAGGTAGATGTGGTCTTGGCTTTGGGGCTTTAAATAAAAAATGAAATAAATAAATGTGAAATTGGAAATGCATAAAAGGCCCTAGATGACTAAAGGAGGAAAATGGGTGTTGTGATGTGCTAATATATCTAAGTTTTCAACTTATACAAGATCATGTTTTAGCTAAATGCCAGTACCTAAAGGAATTTGTTTAGGAGCTCTGTAGGAATGCATGCTTTTCTCTTTCCTTACCAAGAGTTGCTTTTCAAGCTCTCCTAGTAAGATATATTTAGTTTTTGGGTCTCTTCCTTCTGTTCTGTCTTCCCTCTGTCCTTCCAAGCTTAACCTTTGCAAATTCAGTGGGAAGCTGTTTGTGTTCATGGTATTATGAACTTCATATTTCATGCAAGCTTAGGTGATGCACAGTTCTTGTGGACAATTTTTTGCCTTTTTCTTGTTTTTTGTTCTCAGTGCTGGAAACAAATACAAAATTGGTAGTCAAAGAGAACCAAATGTTTTCGACAATCTGTTACTGAAACAGCTGGTTTTAGTGCCCGATGCTTACAAACTTGCAAGAATCCATCAGAGAGCCCCTCTGAAGCTTTCTGCAGCACCTTGTTGGGTCATCTTTTATCTAGACTCAGAAGCAGTGTTTTCCTACTCTCTAAGTGTTATTGCTGTCAGTAACTTTATTATTTTAGGACTCTGCTGGTGGCTTTGAATGACCTGTGTTGCATGCCAGGCATTTACAGATTTAATATGCTGACTAATTTATATTCTTGCGGCATTAATGCAGCATCACAGTTCTTTAATGTTAAGAATTAATCCTTTACTCAGTCAACCTAAATTTTGCCAAGGTCCTTATGTTTGATAATCCTTGACTTTAAGGGGGGAGAAGGGTTATGATAAGCAGAGTGTTTTAAGGGAAGCCAAGGCAACTTAAATTCAGAAATTGTGTTTGGGCTCTATGTAAGTAAACGTTACACAGAAAAGTGAATGTTTTAGTATAGAAGTATAGAAGCTCCAACTCTACCTACTTCTCTCTGGTGTGACTGAAAATACATCGTAACCACCGATAGCAGGGGAAAGCCACAATATGTCTGTTGCCATTCGGCATTGTTGGTGTGAGTGCCTTAAACTGACACTGGATTTCTTTATTCTCATTTACTTTTACTGTCTTGTTCACCCCCCAAAATTGACAGAGTACAAGGCAGTATTCCAAAAATCTGTTGATTTTCATGGTAATTTGAATTGGTATAACTTAGCATGGCTTGGTCAAGTTTCCGGATGACAGCTTTTAAATGGCTTAAATACACTGGGGAGAAAAACCCACAAACCCACCTTTTAGAGAGTTTTTGTTTCATGTATAAATTTTGCATACTTTAGTAAATTGTAAAGGTATTTGATCAAGGACAGTAGATGTGAAGTATCCACCTTTTGGATCCAGCCTGTTTTCTTGCACTGGGACTCCCAACACCTTTGTGCAGATGAAGCCAAGTGGGTAAGAGGTGAGGTGCCACTCCATGCAGTGTGTTTGGAAAGCAAATGTGTTTGGAGCTTTAGGCTGGGGTCAGTGAGTGGCACTCAGACCAGGGACAGTCTCTGCTGTGTCTCTTGGTGGCTGCAGAAGAGCAGCTTCTGCCTCATGGGCCACTTACCCTGGGTGCAGGGAGCCTGGACAGAAGTTGGCTCAGCAAACTGGAAATTGTTTTGTCTTGCCCCTGTCTGGGCTTTGGGGTGGTTGGCCTTGGAGGTCTCTGCTGGGCTTAAGTGAGCTCGTTTTTATCTCCTTACCTCAGGAAGAACTACAGGTTCCTCACTGAGGTACTTCAGGCACAAAAATAGTTGGTTTCAGGCACTTGTTTACACTTACACTGGGAAATTATCTTTTTTTAATGAAGGTAGAAGCTTCCTTGAGTTGATTTAGCTCAGTATAGGGGAGCTACAACATGACACTGTCCTGTATGCATTAGTAGTGTTGGCAGCAGATGAACTGTGAGGGTTCTGCTGCATCTCAAAACAACCATGCACAGTGTAACCTGCTCTGGAGAGACGTTTAACAACTAAACATCTTGCATAAGAAATTTTGAATAGTACAAGGCTGAAGAAGAAAAGAGAAAATTGGACAATGCTCTTAATTACTCTCAGCAGATTGCAGATAGGTTTGTTCAGGTCAGTGGGAAAGCATGGAATTATGATCAGTAGAGTTCTGAATTAAAGAAACAGATTTTTGGTAAAAAACTTGCTGGTTTGAATGCCAGGCGGAAATGCTAAACTTGAATACAGTTTTCTGTACATAATTTGTGTGTTTGTATTATGAAATTGGCCTGCTCAGCTGCTTGGCACTTTGATGGCACTTGGATTAGTTATGGAGAGAATTCAGCCTTTGGACATTATATTTCAGCAGCTGGTTTATTTTGTACATAAAACATTGCTATGTTTTGCTTGATGAAGAGCCCACCAGTGGAATGCTGTTACATCATGAGACATAACTTCAATTAGTATCAGCTTCTAGACTGACACTTGAATTAAATATTAACATTTTCTGTGCTTTGAGTAAGTAAACAAAGGACTCTGTTTTAATCTTCTCTGGAAGGTTGGATGAAAGGGGAACATGTATTTTGAACAGCAAAAACAGGAAAAAAGTTTGACTACTCAGTTGTCTGCCTTGATTCAGCAAGGTCAGAAAGGTCTTTTTTCAGCTGATGTTTTTGATACTTTTTAAATCTAAAAAGAAATGTGACAACGGTAGCCTCTTCATTTCGTTGGGGGTGCTGTATACTGTGGGGTATGGGAAAAGCTTAGGCTCTGTACAGGCTCTTTCACAAGGAGAGTCAGGAACATGGCAATTTTTCACAACCTTTTTTTCCTACCAATATGTTCTAAATTACTGGAATAAGTGCAGAGCCCCTTCACAATGTGTGTTTCACTCACTTGACACTGTGCTGTTGAAAACCTATTAAACGTGTTGTGATCTGTGACTTAAGTCTTTACATGTGTAGGACAAGTTCTGGGATCAAAGTCTATTGCTGGGGTAAGCAAACTCTGCCTTTCCAAAACAAATAGCTAAGATATGTGATGCAGTGGGAGGAGAGTTAATTATAGATTGTAAACCCAAGAAGGTACAAATAGGAAGGCAAATCTTTCCTGTGCTTCTCTGATGAGCATGTTTAAGGTACTTCAGACCTTTCCTGCTACCCTGTCTTCATCAAAATGCTCTTCCGTAATGAAGTGATTTTAGTTAAGATGCTTTTTGCCTGTATAGAAAAGCAGTGATGCAGTTCCATAGGTGCTGAGGCCTCCAGTTCTCAGCCAATGCTTTGGACTTCTATTTTTTGCAACCCAGAGTCATCTTGCTCTTGTACTCTCTTGGCTCCAGGCTCTGTGTTACACTGTGGAGTTCTTTGTGGGTGTGCCTGCAGACACCTGTTTTCATGTGCTAGACAGACAGACAGACACCTGTCTTTTCATGTGTCTGTAAAATGGGAATGTTATCAGTCCCTTACTGGCAAAGCTGTATAACCCAATTTCCTTACTCTAATGTGCATCCCTCAGATTATATAGGAATGGGAGGAGAGGACAGAATGCAAAACATTCAGCTAATTGCAAGTGGAATTAAGTTGCATATGCAGAGATGTACTCTCTGTGCACTGAGGAGTAGATGATAGAGGGCCTACAAGATGAATTTTAGATGGCTAAACAGTGTTTCATGTCAGTTTGAAAACTGACAGTTACACAATTAATATAATTCTTGTTGTAAAACGTGATTTGCCTATCATGTAAAAATTATTGTTCCTTTTATGTGATTAAGTGCAGAGATATTTTATTATGCTGTTTTCTTGGCAAAAATAATTGTCTTCTGGTGAAAATATGTTTAGCAATAATCTGTCTTCTGAAATAAAACTTAACATTGCATATGTTTAACACTTCATTTGTTTTGCTAAGGCTTATTTGGATGAGTTTTTTATTGTTTGTAGAAGTGCTTAAAGGTTTTCTTAATTTTTTCTTTTCAGTCATTATTTAACCTGCTGGAGTTTCGAAGACTAGTTTTGAATTTCAATCCTCCTGCAAATGCTCAAGATTTGCCCCGAAACCAAAAGGTAAAATGAGAAGCCAACTTCCCCTCGTGGCTGATGAGGGCATTCCTGTCTTGTACTTGAATCTTGCACTGTTCTCTAGCTCAAATCAACATGGGTTTTAGAGGTGCCAATTAACAGCTCTCTGAGCTTCCTGTTGTGGATCTTAGATAAATGGCATCAGCCTGGCAGCAGAGTATGGGGCAGGGTGCTGAGAGAGGTAGAACATTTCTCATGTGCGTGTAGCTTGCCTTAGCAAATGTATTTATTCCAGTTCCCTCCCACTCATGATCTGAGATTGAGCTTTTTCTTATTAGCTTGTCTCTTCTGGCTTTTTCAGGAGGTGATTATAAGCATAAATTTTCTCATGTTTACCCTGATACTCATGTAGGATTGGGGAGGGGATGGCCTTGGCTTAGATTTCTTGTGACTTCAGACTGGCAAGGGGGAATGGTCATGGAGTGAGGGACAAAACAGACCAGTTTTTCTTCCTTCATGGGCATCCTTTGAGGAGAGATATAATGGAGGCCCCTTGGTTTCTATGCTATGAAATGGAAAGGAAGAAATGGGAAAAGGAAGTGGCTGTATGAAATGTGAAAACACTTGGTAGCCTGATTTTTAGCAAGGACTTACGGAGCAATGAATTTTTGTGTATTGAGAAATTAGAATCATGGAATGGTTTAGGTTGAAAGGAACCTTAAAGATGAATTAGTTCCAACCCCTGTGCCCTGGACAGGGACACCTTCCACTAGACCAGGTTGCTCAGAGCTCCATCCAAGCTGGCCTTGAACACTCCCAGGGATGGGGCATCCACAGCTTCTCTGGGCAACCCGTTCCAGTGCCTCATCACCCTCACAGTAAATGAGACTTTTGTTGCCCCTTTCTGTCAGATTTAAAGAAGGGAGTGTGTTGTTAGCCTGTTCTTAGTTGTTTGTACCTTCAGGCTTGTCTGGAATGTTCACTAACAAAATTAAGAGCTGTAATTAGAGAAGCAAAAGAAAACAGACAAAGGGAAGACAGTGTCCATTTTCTAAATCTCTGGGTATGTACCATAAAAGGGAGGTTGAATGTTCAGTCAGGACTGGATAGTTTCTCCCCTACCCTACCCCCTTCTTTCTCCACCACATTCAAAGTGCAAGAAGTCACTTTTTTTGGTAGGAAAGCATATTTGCATTAGGTCATGAGATGGTGTGAAAATAAAACATGGGTAGTGTTCCCAACACAAGGTGGGGATGGGGCAGTGTATTATAATAAGAAAGTTAAGTCATGCTTTACCAAAGAGTTGTACTAAAAATTTTTATTTTTAGATTGACTTTCTGCCCACTAATTAATTTTTCACCATGTAATTTGTTTTATTAATATCCTTCAGTACTCAGAAATTCTGTGTTCATTTTTCAGCATGTAAAAAGCAATTGGCATCTAAAAGGTGGTATGAAATAGCTAATAAGAAGCTGTTTTCAAAAACATCTAGCCCAAGCATTGACACTTGCAGCCAAATGCCTTAAGCAGTTCCAAAGTGCTATATTTTAGAGATTCTGACCATGACAGACAATGATAGGTTTGTGTGAAATGGTGTGACACCAGGCAAGTGTGTGGATTTGTGCAGAAACCTTGCTTTCTGCAGGCTTTCTGGAAAGAATCTCTGGCAGTAGTTTGTGTCCTCTCCTTTCATTCCAGAATGAAGTAACGTTATTACTTGGTGTACTCATCTGTTTTACCTACAGCTGAAAAAGAATTAGGATAAGGGATTGCTTCACTAGATGGACTTTAGATAGAAGACATAACCATGCATGCCCCCAAATATGGTGCCTTTATATCTTTATAAGTAAAGGCAATTAGAGGCAAATTGATTATAAGTTGTAATATAAGTTACCAGTTGACAATTAAAAAAAAAAAAAAAAAAAGAAAAGCCCCGAAATTTACTTCTGACTGGTTACTTATTTTAAAACTATTTTGCCTTAGTTTTGTTTTTGTTTTTATTTTTGTTCTAATATTGACTACCATATGTGACTGACATTCTCCAGCATCAAATTTCCTTGCTAATAAAGGACATGTTTTAATAATCCCAGATTTTGAATACTTGGGTTTACATCCTGTTGTTCTTCCAGTTGGTGGGAATTAGAGTTTAATGCTGGGGTCATGACAATCTCTTGATTTAGCATTAAAGCATGTGGTTGTACTTCAGGGAATATTGCAGAGCAGGGTGTTTGTTCTTTCCCATCAGCACGTTGAATCCAAATGCTATGAATAATTTGGCATGTAAACTTTTTAATCCAGAAGTCATTAGCATAAATTTTTACTTCAAAAAACTCTCAAACAAACAACAGCCCCACCCTATTTGTCTCAGATAATTGGTCTTTGATTTTCTGGATTTGGGCGTACACTTAAAATCTCCAATTTGATCTTGCTCTTTTTAATTTGAAAATAATTTTTCTTCCTTGGTTTCTTTCTGTAAAACAAATGCAGTTCTCTGTAGTTACTGCAGCTTCTTTGCTGTCCCAGTTCTCTTAGCTCTTGCTGTCACACGAACAGATCTTTTTGCTGTACTCAGTGAGACCAGCTAAATATTTGGCCTCAGTGATATCTTCAGGAAACACTTCATTACCAGAGGAAAGGGGTTACTGTGCTACAGGTTAGGACATCCTTCCGCCTGTTCTGATATTATTGTAATGTTATCATTATCTCACTCTCCTGGTGAACTGATTGGCCACAATGAATGTTTGCTATGTATTAAATATGTGGACGGCTTTAAAAGCATTTGTAATAGTAAGTTGTTCCAACACGTATTAAGAAATTATTTATGCAGGCAGGATAGGTGATATAGTAGAGAATGGTCTTTCATGCAGTGTTTAGTTCAAAACTTATTTTAGGGTTTTTTTTGTGTTGGTGTACAGGATGTTTTAGAGGTGAGAGCTGTATGCTGTGCTGTGATCAATTCCTCAGTTCTTTGTTTTAATGTGCAAGTCCTTTTGTGGAACTCAATACCTTATCTTGGGGACTGGCCCACCTTATTTTGAAGATTTTAGGGTTTGTTCTCATCAAGGATCATGTCTAATGCATTAAATGGAGCTTTTTCAGAAAGCAGCAAGAATTTCCCTAGTTTTAGAGAACTTTGGTAGCCTTTGTCGATATTTGTTCCAGGTAATCCTACTGACATTGGTAGCCAGTTGTTCAAGCTGAGGCTACAAGTATGGCTAAAACTCAGCGAAATTAATAGTGTAAATTTGGGTAATGCAGTAATGTACTATGCACATTATAATAATGCCTATGTACTTCAGATTTAACAAAAAGAAGGTAAGATCTAGAGTACTCTGTGGCTAATAATTTATATTATTATTGTATTATCACCAGTATTGAAGCATCTTGAAAAAATGTTATCTAAAATTTGAAATTATGTTCATTTTAATAGAACACTTTATGAAAACAACAAGAAAAATACAACTTTTGCAATTCATTTCCTTCTTTTGTTGTTATATAGTGCTTTAAGTATCTAAATGGGAGACTGATTTTGTTCTTAAATTAGAATGTTTTAACCCTGAATTGGGGTGGCACGTGAAGTCTTCAGTCTTTTCTGTGAAGTGTTTGTAACTGGCAGGTGTTTATAACTGCACGGTGGACTGGAAGAGCAAGTTAAATTCAGAGATTTACGTGACTAGAAGTATTTTCTAGGTATTATGTGGAACGCGTTGAATTCACTGCGCAGTTTTTAAAGCTGAAATAAACCAGATTTTACATACAAAAAGCTTTATGCCTACTGGATTGACACAGGAGTGACTAAACAAGTCTGCTGTTTGATGAGCATATGAAGTAGTTTGTCGTCAAGCAATTCCAGTTTGACCAGCATCAGCCATCTGTGCTGCCTTTAAATGATACTTTGTTCTAAATACAAGTGGATATTACATGGGGTTTAATTTCACAAGCATTTGCCAACTATCTGCTCAGGAGTAGATATCCGATCTCCACAGCACTGGTAACCTGTGATTAAATCTATGGTATTTATGTTTCAGTTTGTTTTTCATTATACAGGCAGAAAGTATTTCTTCACTTCTGGAAACGAGAAAAGGAATGCCATAGACACATGAACTGTACTTCAAAATTAGGTAGAAAGGAGAGCAAGCTATTTTTCTTGTGTTAAGAGAAATAATAAAGGTTAATGTAGGCCTTAGAAATTTAGTCTTCAGTAAAAAATAAGCTTAAAAAAGGTGCTGAACAGTGTGTAGGCTCACAAGGAATTCTGCTAGAGGTATAGAGTAATACTAATTTCAGTAAAATAATGTATATTGTTGCCGTGTATTACTTAAGGCTTTGTAAGTCTTGAGAGAAACACTTGTGTCCTAAACGCAACTCCTCTTGTCCCGTTGTAAATTCAGGCCCATTTCAAGACAAACAGCATCATCTAGATATGATTTCAGGGAGCTTTTAGTTTCTGAAATGTAATTTTCTTGTCAGAGAACTGCATTATTTTGTAAAACTGACAAATAAAAGGCCTACAGCACTACCTTGATAGTACTGCAAGTAACCTTATATATTATTATGCCGTTATACACTCAGTTTATTGGGTAACGCTTCTGTAGAGTAGATTTCTGTTATCACTTTGTTAAATATTTTTATTCTTCACATACAGGAACATAGGAATCTGCCTTTCATGCGGGAATTGAGGTACCTGTTCGCACTTCTAGTTGGTTCAAAGCGAAAATATGTTGATCCATCAAGAGCAGTTGAAATCCTTAAAGATGCTTTTAAATCAAATGATTCCCAACAGGTAATTTCCATGTATTTTCGATCAAGTTTATGCATGTTTTCATATGGTCATATTGTATTAAGAAATACAGTGGGCAACGGAATTTCAAAATGCTCACAGAAAAGCAGCTTCTAATTATCGTAGTCTTTGTGCTTTTCCTACAATATTGTGTTATTTCTAGTTACTTTCATTAGGAAGATTAAAAAAAGAATTCCAGACAACAGAACTATTTTATTCAATGCACTTTCTTCCAATTAATGTAGAAATTAACTAATAGTTCAACATTCTTGCCTTTAGGATTTAGTTTAGCTTTTAAGTCTGGGGGTTTTGAAAGAAGAATACTCTTCTGATCTAACAGTACATCCAGGGCTGGTACAATCCTATTACACCTCTTGTTTAGATGTTGTTTTGGAGGATCTAAATATTCATATTCAAGATTATTACCTGTCGCTGTTACGTCCGAGGCGCATCAAGAAAACGACACAGAGTCCAGGCTCATGAACAAGTGGAAGCCGAAGCTTTTCTTTAATCATTTTCTGACTACTATATAGGATAGATCACAAAAAGTGTGTTGAGTGGCAATAGGTAATTGGTTCCTCGGCCATCCACCCCTTGAGAGGATTGGCCAAGTCTTAAGAGACCTATTCCATAATATTTTCAAAGTCAAAGCCATAACAATCTTGCAAAACAACTTGCAAGTGCAAGAAGTTTATGAAACTGTGACCTTGTTTAAAATAGTTTACATAGGAAAGACAATCTTCTCACAGAATATTGAGAAAAGGCTAAAGAATTTTTCTGCTTCTAGCTTTTTAGCATCTACAATTACCCAAATCATAATGTGCATATTCTGCTTTTTTTGAGAAACATTTTGTTTCTTCAGATACTTTGTTTTCCCACATGAGGTTATGTGGCTGAGGTGTTTAATTACAACAGCCCACTGAATTTAGTGCTCGATGGAAGTAATATTAGTCACCACTTGTTAGATACCAAAGGGTTTGAACAATGGGATTCACGAGATGCCTTTGGACTAGCATGGTGTGAAAGCTGAGCCCAAGTAACAAGGATCACAGGACAGTGTCACTGCTGAGGAACACCAGAGCCACTCATAAAAAAAGCAATCATGCCATAGTCTTAGACACAGTGTGATTTTGGAATGCTGGTGGAGGGGAAGGGATTTCTGCTAAACAGGTCTTGTAAGGTGACACTTTATTGTGTTCTGTTACATATGTGAACTGATCGCTTTATATTTTTTAACAGCAAGATGTTAGTGAATTCACACATAAATTATTAGATTGGCTAGAAGATGCCTTCCAAATTAAAGCTGAAGAAGAGAGGTAAGATTTTTTTCTAGCTCTGCATGTTGAACATTTGGATGAGAGAAAAGCAAAGCAAATGACCAAAAATGCACTTCTCTGTATGGCGGAAAAAATTGTGACTCTGTAGCTTGTTTTAGTTCAAGTATGGTTTTTTTCCATACATATCAATACTTTTGGGTTTATTCCATGAGTTGTCTTTTTTTACCCTCTTATTTCATGTTAGAAATCTAGCTCAATGAAGTCCAGAGTATATAAAGAGTAGAAATGTTTTGTAGTTAATCAATTAGGCTTTTTTTTTATTTGAATGCCATTTTGCTTTTTAATCCTGTAGTTTAAATACTTCAAAACCTCCCTCCTCTTTCTTATCTCAGGAGTAAATACTCATTGTTTGTATTAATGAGCATCAGGACACTCTTGAATACATAATTTTTTCTAGGATGTTGCAAGAAATAGTTGTTACAAGAGTTTTGTACAGTTTAACCACTCATTAATTGAATCTGATTTGCATAGATTGTCCTAGAATGAAACACTTCTGAAAATTAGTTTTCAGAATATACTTTTCCCTGCGAATAACTGAATCACTGTTATTAGAGGAAAGTACAAAAATAAATAAACAGTGAAATGGGCAACATTTCTATAATGAATTCAGAAGAGTCTGTTCATAGTTTTATAAATCAAAGGTTGTGGCTTTGAATTTGATGTTTTTTGTGCACTAACATGGTTCCTGTTTTTCAGGGATGGAGAGAAACCAAAGAACCCAATGGTGGAGTTGTTTTATGGACGATTTCTAGCCGTAGGTGTACTTGAAGGTATGCATCAGAATTTACTTGGACTTCTCTGGTCATGTCTGTTCAGTGCTTGTCCAAGCACACAGGTGCTGATGCAGTTGTAGGATTTTAGCTACTTCTGCAGAAGCAGATGTGGAGAACACACATACATACATTTGTCTGTGACAAATATGGTTTGTCAAGTACGAGACTGAAGAGAAATGCAGTGAGCTGCAGGGGTCCACAGAGACTGCTGCACTGAGAACATACACTCAGCTCCTGAAGGTTATGAAGACAGAAGCTGGGGTGAAATGCTGAGGGGAAGATGCTTGGAAGAAATTATGACGGCGCTCTTACCACTTACTAATGGTGTATAGAAGGCAAGATACTATATTTCACTGAGCTGTTCTCTCATGCTCTCTCTGATTCATTTAATGCAATTTAAAACTTCATTATTGCATTTCCTTCTGCACAATTTCTCATATGGAAAACTCACCCTCCTAAAAGTACAGTTTGTTGGAAAACAAGTCAGTGGAAGCCTGCTCAAGGGCAGTGTCAGAGAGAGCACTAAGGAGGAAGAGACTGTACAACAAGCTTCCTTTTATGTTATCTGTACGTAGTTAGTAGATCTGCAGAATTCTACTGTTCTCTATTTCCAAGAGGCTATGAAAATATTTTTTGGTAATTTTAATGTTGGTGATTCTGCCCCCCCATCCAAATGAATGACTTTTGCATTTGAATGAAGCAGGTATAGACTTTTAAGTGGCTTCCAGGTTGTTCCCTGACTTTGAACATGTTTCTAATGAGTTGTTGTCAGATTTCAAAACCATTCTGCAGATTTCTTGCTAGGAGCTAGCATTCTTGCTCCTTTACATTTAGCTACTTTCATCCCTTACATTCTCATTTTAACAGAGGAGATATGTAAAAATCAAATAAATGAAAAGAAACTAGGAGATGCAAGACTTGTTACTGACTTTGCGTTGAAATGAATTGAAATTCTAGGTTGAAATCACTTGTTCCCCCATATTTCTCCTCATATTTGCACTTACATCTTTATACACTGTTACCAAATTATAATCTTGTTTTCAGGACAGAAATCATCAATGTTCTCTTTTGTGGTTTATTTCTGCAAAATGTACTTTTTCAAAGGTCTCTTTCATACCAGCAATTCCACTGACTTTCCTGATACAATATACACATGTATTATTAAGCTCCTATCTGCAGGAGGAGGACTTTGATTTCTATGTGTAAAACTTGCCATATGTCTGTGTTGCCAAGTAATTTTGAGTTTGCTTATTACCAGAAGATGCTAAAACAACATAAAAAATGGGCTGAAGAGGAAAATACAGTAATTTTCAGTATTGTTTGAGCAACATTTTTACATAAATTGTATTTGGACATATAATTAAATTGTTCAATAAGAAAATGTGTGTATTGTTCAGTAGATTAGATCAATTGACCTAGGATAGATAGGGTTTTTTTCAAGGTAAATGTTTGTTTCTAAAAGATTATCTGTTTAATTTTTCATGTGAAGGTAAAAAATTTGAAAACACAGAAATGTTTGGCCAGTATCCACTGCAGGTTAATGGCTTTAAAGATCTGCATGAGTGCCTAGAAGCTGCAATGATTGAAGGGGAAATTGAATCTCTCCATTCAGAAAACTCTGCAAAGTCTGGCCAGGAGGTAAGTGCTTCTGTGGACTTCTCTTGGGATGTTGTTGTAGAGCCCTTTATTTTTCTTTGGGTTTCATGTCTGGTTTTTATGGTTCATGGCACCTGCTGTATATATGGGAATCCTCATTGCCTGTAAAGGCTGAGCTGCTTCTCTTTACACATCTGTTCATGTTTCATCAGTTATCTTAAAGATGGGAAATCGTAGGAGGTTTCTTTCTACTTGCGTAAAAAGTTCAGGTGTAATTTCTTCCTTGATGTCAGTCTTTTGCAGTAATGAAGTTTTGCTTCCTTTAATCATATCATAGTACACACAGGGTTTAATTGTGGAGCCTAGTGACGCACACTGAAATCATCCTCCAGTCTGAAGTTCTGGTGCCAATTTTGTGTTTTACAACAAATGTTTTATACCAGCCCTTTTACAATGAGCATATTTCCTGAAATATAATTTGAAGAAAACAAAATCTCATAAATTTCTTGGTACAATCCCAAGTTTAGTTTCTTCATGCAAGGTGAAACCTTGTATGTACCTGCTACAAGAGCCCAATTGTTCATCTTACAAAGTTGCAATTAAAACCTGTGTGTATTCATGCATAAAATGTCAGTTATGTTATAAATGCTTGATTGGGTGTTGTGGTGTTTTTTGGTTTGGTTTTGAGGCTTTTTTAACTTGTACTGTTGGGAAGGTGGGAAACAGCAAGATAGTGATGTACAGGTCTATACTGTTAAGCTTTGAGTTCTGTGAAATTGTCAGCTTGGCTTCTTAGCATGTGGAAGTAGAAGTCATATGACAGACTGACAGTGGTGGAAAACCAAGAAAAGTAATGTGTTAAGTCCTATTCTAGAAAAACATTGCTGCATTCTTTCCATGGCCAAGTAAATTAGTTATGTTTCCCTGAAATAATCCATAATAATACTGCTTCTTTTAGTTGTTATGTTTAAATACAATGCCTGAGAGATGTTACAATGCATTGGAAGATTTGGAAGTACTAAAGAACTCTGAATTTCTTGTAGCTTTAACATGGTCTGTCTTAACTGATCCTCAAAGTAACATTCCATTTCTTTTCCTTATTCCCACCGTTGCCTGTAATGGGGTATTTATAGCTTGTTCGCTATCATTATTATTATTACTATTGTTATCATGATGCCTAAAAGCCTCAGTCACAGAGCAGGGTGTCAGCAAGTGAGCTAATGTAGGAACAGAAAAAGGAGACATTCCTGTCCTGAGGAATTTAAATCATGCTTCAAGACAATTTTAGCCATGAGCACATGAAGAAAAGGCTGTTTGCCAGGTATTGTATGAAAAGACTATTCAAGACATTTGGCTGGATAGGAGAACTCGAAGTGAGCCCTGAGTCAAATGCCGCATCTGGGTTATAGCATTGATGACAAATGTGTGCCAGTGGTGTCTGCAGCAGTCAGAGAAACTTCAGGTGATGGTTGGACACCCAAAAGTTATTAAATGGGTGGACTGTGGTTGTTATGTTTGAGAATGGAGAGGAAAAAAAAGATGTCCAGTGCTGGAACTGGAACTGGATTTGTATTGTAGTTGAGAAACAATGTATATAAAAAAAGAAATGAGGACAATGGATAGACCTCTACTGAGTAGTCAAAGTCAAATGGGATAAGGTGATGATAGCAGTGATTAGAGACATGAGTAGAAACTTCAAGCTGTTAATATGGAGGAAATGTCAAACACTTGCTGATCCTGTTTCAGAGGGGACATTAGAAACTTTGAATGATATCAGGTGAATGAAAGGATCAGGAAGTTGAGTCTGAGAGAACTGTAGCCGGAAGAGCACTTGCTAGCAGTGTAAACAACCCTTTCATGTCATTGAGGAGTGAAGAGAACAGAACAGTTGGCAAGGCAGGTAGGTTCCTGCATGAGCTGACTTTAGTATGAGTGAGATAAATGTGAGTGGAGCAAGCCTTTCTGCCTCCTCTGCTGGAACACAGATGGCAAAGCTTTGGTGCACCATGGGCAACAAATGGTCTGTGTTTACAGTGAAGGGAGAAGATGGGAACTTGGGAAATTTTATGCTGACCCACCCTCTAAAACCAATTTCTCTCACAGCTGTATCGGACTGCAGGTATTGTACCATTATTACTGAATTTCTGCTATTGGAAGGCATTAATGTTAGGGATTTCTGTTTTGTTTTTTTTTATCCAGCACTGGTTCACAGAGCTTCCTCCTGTCTTAACTTTTGAGCTATCAAGATTTGAGTTTAATCAGGCTTTGGGGAGACCAGAGAAGATACACAACAAATTAGAATTTCCTCCAATTTTGTATCTAGACAGGTACGGTATAATATTATCAACAAAATCCTAGTATGAACATAAAATAAATCTTGTGAGTTTGTTAAAATTGATGATGTGATTCATGCTCACTTAAATCACAGTAAGTTTATGTTCTATTTATACAAGTTAGAGTTTTCATGGGTTTCATCTGTTTCAGAAGATACACATAGATAACAATTTAAGACATACTGCTCCTTTGTGTCAAAAACCTGCTTCCACTTTCATTTATTGCTAGGTACTTGTGTACACAGGCAAAATACTTTGAAAAATCACACTGTTTATGGGTCCATTTGGGAAAGAGGGTGACAAGTTGGATATTTTGTGATGTTCCAGATACTCTTCAAACATGCAGTCAATTTTCAGCATGAGTGCATACAGTTTCTCTGTAGAGCAGAAATATCAGGATGGCTTTCAGTTAGCTGCTGAATGTTGTTTGTGAACCTAAATAATGAAACAGGAGTGTTGCTCTGTGGTTGCCACTTAAACCACTTAATTTGGGCTTTCTCTAATAGTAGCTTTCTAATACATGTTTGTCATCCATGGTATGAAAGCTTTTTACACCGGGGAAGAAGCATCTTCTGAAAGTTGTGGAAGGGAAGGCTTATTTTCTTCTCAGTTCTATTTTAGTGCTGAGGTATGTTATAGGTTCTAGAGGGTGTGAGCTTTTTTAGCACTATGCAGTGTGGTTGATGGGGACAGACCTCAGTTTCACCGTTGGGATACTGTGGGCTGACACTACTTTCTAAATTTCATGTTTTACAGGTATATGCACAAAAACAGAGAAATAACAAGAATTAAACGAGATGAAATCAAGAGACTCAAAGAGTACCTCACAGTTTTACAGCAGAGATTAGAACGGTACTATAGATAACTTTGTAAATGCAAATAGTATTATGGGCTACACAGAATAACTCTTTGCAATTATACATCTTGTGTATAATTATTTACTGGAGATTTCCTTTCTATATCTCTTTTCCCTTTTCTTTGGAAGCTATGTATAAGTGTTATAATTCTGATTCATGAAACATGCTAGGAGAGGCTTGCTTTAATTAATTGCAGTCAACCAAAAAAAAAAAATTTTTTTTCTTTTTAATTTTTTTTTTTTTAATATCTGTGAGTCATGTCATTAATACGTTTTGTGGTTAACAGATATTTAAGCTATGGTTCTGGTCCTAAACGATTCCCCTTGGTAGATGTCCTGCAGTATGCCCTGGAGTTTGCCTCCAGCAAGCCGGTGTGCACGTCCCCCGTGGATGACCTGGGTGCCAGTGCCCCCGCCAGTGGCACACTGCCACCACAGATGCCCCCCAGGTAAGGGCTGCCTCCTGCTCCCGGGGGCAGAGGCCAGAGCAAGCCAGCCTCTGGGAGAGAGGGAGCACGTTCAGCTGTTTTGTTCACCAGATCAATAAAACCAGGCATCTCCTACGGGGGGTAGTGTAAAGTTTCTGCTCTTTTCTTTCAGCACGGCAGGATTAAATAAACAAAAATGTTAATGACTTGAGTTTGTCTTATGCACTTACAAAAATGTCTTCACAAGGAGATTACCATTTTCAAGCACAGCCCAATCTACAATTCTAAATAGAAGATCTGGTGAAGTCACGGATTCCCATGTGTATTGTTTAAGAATCTGAATTGGGCAGTGTGTATGTGCTGCATAGCATCAAGGTTTCTGGTGTGCAGTTTATCTCTTTACTTCTTGCCTGGGAGCTAAGCTCCTTTTCTGCAGTGCAGTTTACATATCTTACCAAGTTTGTCAGGAACCTAATAATCGGAGTTCTTAAATGCAGAGTAGCTAAAGTACCAGAGACATAAATGTCCAATAATGTTGTTTTTCTCCCTCTTTAAGCTAGTAACTCAGTATAGGGGATTGAGTGTATGCTCAGTCAGTTTGCAGATGATGCCCAGCAGAAAAGGACCTGGGGGTGCTGGTCTGCAGTAGCTGAACACGAGCCAGCTGTGCCCAGGTGGCCAAGAAGGCCAATGGCACCTGGCCTGTATCAGCAATGGTGTGGCAGCAGGAGCAGGGCAGTGACTGTCCCCCTGTGCTGGGCAATGCTGAGGTCACACCTCAAATCCTGTGTTCATTCAGTTTTGGGCTTCTCACTACAAGAAGAACATTGATGTACTGGAGCGTGTGCAGAGAAGGGCAGTGGAGCTGGGGAAGGGTCTGGAGCACAAGTCTGAGGAGGAGCAGCCAAGGAAGCTGGGGGGACTCAGCCTGGAGAAAAGGAAGCTCAAGGGAGACCTTATCACTCTCTACAACTCCCTGATTGATAGGAGGGTGTAGCCAGGTGGGAGTTGGCCTCTTCTCCCAGGTAACAAGTGACAGGACACAAGGAAATGGCCTCAAGTTGTGCTAGAGGAGGTTTAGATTGGATACTAAGAAACATTTCTTCACAGAAAGGGTTGTCAAAGGTTGGAACAAGCTGGCCAGGGCCGTGGTGGAGTCATCCATGGAGGTATTTAAAATGTATGTAGATGTGGCACTCAGGGACATGGTTTAGTGGTGGACTTGGCAGTGCTGGCTTAACGGTTGGACTTGATCATCTTAGAAGTTTTCTCCAACCTAAATAATTCTATGATAATAGAGTATAACTTTGGATAAATGGAGTGTTTAACAGTTTATAACATAGCTTTGCATATTGTATTTGGAACGTAGGGTTCTGTCTTCTGGGTCAGTCACGTTTAAATTTTTTGTTCAGAGAAGTGAAGTACATGAATCTAAAAAGACTTCAAAAAGATATCAAGTGTCTTACTAATATAATGGCAGCAGAAATCGTGATGATTGATAAGAGAAGGCAAACTTTTAAAAGTTATCATTGCTTGCATGAAATGCAATATCGGAAGTAAGACACTGTTCAAACTTTTTGTTCTGTAGAAACGTAAGTATTGTGGCTTTTTTGTCCATCCATAGAAACACCACATCATGTTATATGGAGTGATATTTTCAGCTCTGAAAGTTCTCAGAACTTTCTAAACTCCTGAAGAATCCAGGTTCCTCAGGCTGTATCATGATGCTGTACACAAAAATTCTGTAGCTTGCAAGAAAGAACTGCAGATTCCTGTTCTGCAGTGTAATTATATATAGGTGATCTTGCTGATGGCAAGAAAAAAATCTGTTGCAAGTTTTCATTTTTATTACCCTGCTGCTCTTGCAGAATTCTGCTAAGATGGCTGCTTTGCAGCTCGACTTAGAGGGGTTTGGAACAAATTTAGATCGGTTGGTAGCGCATTTCCAGTGTGCCATAAATATCAGAGGTGCCTTCATTATTGCTGTTCAGCTAATTTAAGTTGTAGGTAGGACATTAGAAAAAGTATGTCTGCTAGGCATAAGACACATTAAGAAGTTATTAAACTGAGAATTTGTGCTTATTGGATTTTATGGTCAGTGGGCCCTAAGACAAACTGCTGTGATTTCTCTCTCTGCCATTTGGCTGTAAATGTTTCAAACCGCAGTTATTTACGTGTATGACGTGATTTGAAACTGTTCAGTAGTGTTTCAATTAAAGCAAACTCTGTTGTTGTGCTAATACGTAATACACCACAAAGCTTTCAGAATTGACATACTAATTCCATATTGCTATTGTAGTTACCTGTTCTGGATTGCACTGTAGGAAATCGTTCCCTTTAAAATGCCCATTTTCAGATGAAAAGCTTGTTTTTATGGTGTAACTTTTAGTCTGTCTATGTGATGATTCAATTTTTGTATTTCTTGTTTTGAATGAATGCAGCACAATAGAGCAGCAGGGTCCTTCATCTTCAGATGTCCCAAGCACATCTCCTGTACAAAGATCAGTGATACATAAACCATTCACACAATCACGGATTCCACCTGACCTGCCAATGCATCCGGCACCAAGGCACATCACGGAGGAGGAGCTGTCTGTCTTGGAGGGCTGTTTGCATCGCTGGAGGACTGAAGTAGAGAATGACACGAGAGGTAATGCCACACACTGGGGAATGCATTTGCTGTAGGAAAGGATTTGTGCAAGGCGGGGAAGTCTTTCATCCAAGAAGTTTTAGCGTTTGGAATGTAGATAGATGTAGCACGTGTGAAATGCACCCCTGTTTGGCTTGTTGTGAGAGAAAATAAAGATGCAGCCATGTGCAATTATACAGCCTTATGGAAGAGAGGTTCTTTCTTCTCTTTGTCTTTCAGATTTACAAGAAAGTATATCTAGAATACATCGGACAATTGAATTGATGTACTCTGACAAAACAATGGTCCAAGTAAGTACAGTTTTGGTGTGAGATAATTGAAAATAGATCCTTTTTGGCACTTTTTAGAAGTTCTTAGATGCTTGAAAACAGCAAGTATACTACAATTATGTAGTGTTGAGGGAAATTTCATTGGAAAGTCGTAATGGGTTTTGCAAGCCCTTTAGTTGTGCACAGTCAGATGAAGGACAGCATTACAGTATTTTACAGGTGACAAGCTTAAATCCAAGCAACTGTGATGAAAAGTCCAAATACGTTCTATCTCTGATCCCCATTTTTTACCTGAATGCAGGTTTGCACAACAAAATTTTCTTGCCCTGTTTTGCCCATATTGCTCAGTAACCTTATGGCTTTAAGGTCGTGAAGCATTAGACACAGGAAAGTACTATTTACTTTGCTGCTTACTGCCACTGTGTATTGCAACTTCCATGCTAATACGTGGAGATTCAAGGCTCCTGATTTTGATTTTTAGTTAATTCCAGTGAGTGGTTTTGTTGTTGTTGGCTTGGTTTTTTGTTGTTGTTTGTTTTGTTTTTTTTTAAACTCTGTCTAGATTTGGTATCAGTCACAACACTGATGATTAGTCTAAGCTGTCTTTTAGGAAGTTCTCATTCTGTGTAATCTGAGCCGTGTTTTTAGAATGTTTTACTGTGGAGTTGTGGCTCCTCTGCTGTTTCTTATGTTCACATACTCATGTTCTCTCACTGTGACAGGTTTTAAGGTTAAGGATTACTTGCTCTGTTACTTTCTGTTAGTAAAAAGAACTATTTTCATTCCAAGTAAGATCTGTTCAGCTTACAGTTTTCCTTGAGGTATGTTTTCATTTTGTACATGGCTTGTAATAGTTCCTGGCAGCTGAACTCTGATGTTAAGGATTTCAGGCAGATTTGCCTAGATGACTTTCTTTAAGCTTGCTACTGGCAGGCACTTTTTTTCCTTAATACTTGTGTTATAACAGGAAGGCCACAGGCTATATGTCATATAACAGTAAAATTAATTAATTTGGTAACTTCCATCCCGGTAGTCTGCCTGTGTTGGCTTAGGTGGTGCAGGAGGAAATACCTCTGGATAGCAAATATACTAGTCAGCTGTTATTACAGAAGAAAAAGGAGATTACTTAGTAAAACACTCAGTAGGTGCTGAACCCATCTGAAATCACAGGCTGGAAGGGAAGCTGCCCTTCTGCCTCTCAGCTGGTTTGCCCCTGTGGCTGTTTTGGCACAATAGGAAGGAGGCAGGTACACACAGCTGTCTACTTTTCCCTGCCTGTCTTTGTCTCTGGGTGATTTGATAGCCAGGTATTGCCCCATCCCCTGGGAGCAGTTTCACAGTATTGATGTTTCTCTCTGCACAATACAACTGCAGGATTGAAAGCTTTTCTCTTGCAAGTCAAGTTCTAGACGCATAAAATTAGACACATTTTTAAGACGAACCTATAATATTTGCAGGATGCTTCCTAGTATATTTATGAACTATTTGAGAAGCTCTTTGTCTTCTCCTTTTGTTCTTTTTGATTCTAAGGAGACTACAATAGTCCATAAAACCTTTGTCAAGTGATAATATGAAATACATTCCCGAAATCTTTATTGTTTCATTCTCCTGAATGAATGTTTCGTCAGCTGCTTATTTATTTCCTTCCTTCTGTGAACTTCCTGTTGGAAAAGAAACACAACTGTTTTTTTCTGTGGGAGTTCATCTTGGATATAGCAGCTTTGACATGCCGGTTCTGTAGCTACATGTGATGGGGTTGGTGAAGCTCCATTCCTGGTTCACGAGTAGTAAGTGTAAACTAAGAAGTTTAATGGCACCTATATTTGTATTGCCTTGTACTATTGATTACTGTTGATATCATGGCTTATCACGAGAGATGCTTGTTGGCACTGAACTCACCTGTCCCCTGGTCACAGACCTCTGTGGGCAACCTTCCTGAAAGCTCAGTGGGGATAACTGACAGCTGCGTCTCCTGACTTTGAGGAGAGGGTGGGGACCCTCAAGCTGACCCAGTTAGCATGGTTTTAGGTTAAATGATTTAAATTCAAGGTGGATTTTTATTGCCTGATTTTAGGGTGAGAAAATTTTATTTTGTCAAAGTCTAGAGACACCTTTTTTGGAAATCAGGATCTGCATACATTTTTTGTGCATATACACAGACTTGCAGTCATTTTAAGGAGGCTTTCACACTGGTTTAATGACTGATGTTAAAAACCCCAGAGCATTCAAATTTAAGGACTTTCCAGGATTTCTGCTGTGTATACTTGTGTTTGTGAGGTTTAGAGTACAGTTTGGTCTCTGGAATGACAGGCTGTTTGATTCCAGCTGCTGTGCAGTCACTCAGCTTTACAGTTCAAGGGGAGTTGCAAAATTTCCAGCACTTGCATATAGCCTGGAAGAGAATGATCAAGTTAAACATAACTTCAAGGAGTTTCTCAAGTCACAGTTATGTGTGTATTTATGATTGTTGCAGTACTCAAACAGTATTTGCAAAAAATACTGAGTACACCTTGAGTTAAAGAGACTGTGTATCCTCAGTGCAGATTGTGACGCCAGTACAAGCTGGTTTTGGGTTTTTCATCCCAATTGAGCTGTTGTCATTCAGGCACACTGCGCATAGCAGGGAAGCTCAGTTTTCCCTTTTATGATGCACGTGCTATTCCAGCAGGTTAAAATGAGTCAGTCACTAAGATGTTTTCAAAAGACTTGTAAGGAAGGAAGAACTCAAATCATTCTGCTTCTCTCTCTCCTTCAGATTTCCAACTACTTAGACAGAAACTAAGTTTCCCAATCTTCTTACTTGTTGTTTTACAAATGTAGCTTGGAATTCTTTTTGCACTGATCCTAGAAGCTGCTATCTGCCTCAGGAGGAGAAGAGGACCTCTTCAGGTCTTCCATGCTTTACTTAGCAGTGCTTTTCCTGATACATTTAAAATACTGGAAGACAGTTGTGTTCCTATTCTACTGTAGGAATTTTATTTTTGGGTAGCTGAAGTGTTTAACTCAGAGATGTTAACTTAAATAAATTCTCTTACTGTCACACAGAAAACACTGAGTTTATTACCTTGAATTTGCATGTGCCTTTCCAGACTTTTTTGACAAGTTTGCCAGGTTGGAACTGAAGCAAATCACAGGCGGTCAAGGCTGACTTATTTGAGGGTTTTTTTGGTAGATA
Organism: Struthidea cinerea; assembly: GCA_013397865.1. NCBI lineage: Eukaryota > Metazoa > Chordata > Aves > Passeriformes > Corcoracidae > Struthidea > Struthidea cinerea. The sequence continues at coordinate 195,861 of VZTI01000231.1, forward strand.
CAGTGAAGGTAGGAATATTAAGGAATTAAGAAAAAACGATGCCTGGCAGTAAAGACAGCAGACTAAACATTTATGTTCTGCACTGACTAATATTTTTGAGATCTCCTGTAACTAATAGTGGTAAGTAACATAGTTCCAAGTCCTTATGCTTAGTGAGTTGCTAGTTTTACTTGTTTGTTTTCCCTCTGTGTTGTGTTTTGATCCTGATTAACTTTATTTCAGTTACTTTTATTTCATGTAGTAATTATTGCTGGCATACAATAGGAACTAAATGCTGTCAGGGAGGGTTTGACATTTGTTGTATTTTCTGTTTTGTTTTTTTAAGGTTCCTTATAGGTTGCATGCTGTGCTAGTTCATGAGGGTCAAGCGAATGCAGGACACTACTGGGCATATATTTATGACCACCACCAGAACAGATGGATGAAATATAATGATATTTCTGTGACAAAGTCAACTTGGGAAGAGTTGGAACGGGACTCTTTTGGTGGTTACAGGAATGCCAGTGCATATTGTTTAATGTATATCAATGACAAGGAGCAATACTTGATACAAGGTAATGTTATCAACACGGATTCTACATGATACAGAATAGCTAAATGCATTGCTAAAGCAAACTTCTTGCAGATGGATTTCCAGATTTTTGAAATGTCTTTAATAGTTATTGAAAGTTTTATTCCTGCCCCTAACTGTTAGATTTTTTTGTGGGTGGAAGAATTGCTGCTCAACTTCTAGATCAATAAAGACAATGCCAGTGTTTCAGCATTATTAACATAAAAAAATAAACTGTTTGCTAATTTGTAAACATTTCAGACAAATGATTGCAGAATTTTGGAGGGTTTACGTCAAGATTAGAAGAGAAATACGGAAATAGAGAAATGAGCTTTTTGACATTAAAATCCTCATGTAGCTGCTTTTTTTCCCCTAAGCTTCAGAGCTCCGATGCACTCTACTGGAGTGTGGAAACTTGAAAGCTTATGCAGTAAATTGAAATGTGAATAACTTAGCCCTACCAACCACACATCAAACCTAACTAAGACATGGATTGGGAAATTTTTTCAGGTCATGTAGTAGTATGCAGCTATGAGGCTTTGTATGGAAGTGTTTGAAGAGAGGACAGAGATCCCTTAGCACGAAGTTTTTGATAATGGCAGACAGAGAGCTGTCTGTGAAAGTGTCCAGAGATTCAGTAGTAGGTCAGGGAAAATATTCAGGTTCCTATTTTCACATCGGGCAGAAGGCTCAAGTGATCATTTGTTCAGTTTTTAAATGAGAGCCAGTACTACCCTTCACATTCCTAGATGGCCAGGTTGGTGGTGCACTTGCAGCCATAGGGTGTTTGGGCCCTGTAGGCTGCCTGTGCCGTTCCAGTTTAGTCTGAGGCTTGTTCACTGTGGGACAATTACAGCTGGTGTATCCCCTGGGATCTGGCATACCCCTGCAGAGACCATTCCCAAAACAAAAGGAAGATTACTCAATTTAGCTGGTGTTCTTATCAGCTGACTTTCTGAATTCCTGTAGGCCTACTCTCCTTCCCCTTTTCTCTTGGGAAGTTTAGCTGTGTCCAGCTCTCTGTGGCAGTAATACTGTCAAGCAGTGGTGGTGGGGTTTGTGACTATTCTCTGAATGTTCACATGGAGTGCTCAACAGATAGTAAAACCAGTTAAAACTAATATAGTTTTGGGGGTTTGGTGTTACACTGTACATTTCTGGTAATTCACTTGAGGAAATCTGTTGAACATGCTTTCTTCTGTCCTATTCTTTCTTTTTCTGAAACTTACATTTCATGTTACCACAGAGGAATTTAACAAAGAAACGGGACAGATCCTTGTTGGAATGGACACATTGCCTTCTGATCTAAGGGATTATGTCAAGGAAGACAATAAACGTTTTGAAAAAGAACTTGAAGAGTGGGATGCAGAACTTGCTCAGAAGGCACAGCAGGAGAAATTGTTATCTCAGATACCCAGGGCACCAGCACCCTCACCTGCTCCAGGTTAGCTGCTTCAACCTGTTTGTAAAGGGAGTAGGACCAAAAATCACTGGGGATTGTCTATATCATTTTACAACTTAACAAAGGAAGAAAAAGTTGATTTGTGTAATCTTGAATTACAGCCATTTACTTGGCTAAGGTAACTGTACTTGAAGTTTAGCCTGTTGGGGTGTTCTTTTTGCATTTCATTTTTTATTTAAAGAAAATAATTATTCATTGGTTCTTTTGCCTTTTCCCTTCCAGTTGTCCTGAGGTTTTTGTTTTTGGTTTTGTTTTTTCCCCCTGTAGAAACTGAGGCTTTTTAAGATAGGTCTCACCAGTCTGTTTTGAGGATTTGTTAGTCCGTAAATGATATATTTCTTCTATTCAGGATGATTTAGTGTGAGACCTTCATTCACATTTTAAATTAGAACAGCATTTAGATCTGAAGAGCAGAACAATTTATTTGGTGTGGTGCAGTGAATAGATTTAACAATAGTAGGGCCTGCTTAAGAAATTACTGTGTGGAAATGAGTGCGTTAAAATCTTTTCTGTGGAAAAGATTCTGACCAGCTGTGAGGCCAATGCTTGTAGGAACCCAGCTAATAAGGACCACTGGCAATCTGATTATAAACCAGAGTTGCTTTGACACTTAAAACTCTGCCAGGTTTTTGGTAACGTCCACCTTTTGCTCCATTGCAGTAGGCTATATATGTTATATGAAAGATGACATGATGGATTTGCTGTCCAGATGTTCCCATTGCTGTATTTTAGTCCTAAAGATTGAGCATATATTTCTCATAACTATGTGTGACTTCAAAATGAGAGTAAGGAGTGCAGTGATTTAATGGCATTGCTTGTTTTGCAAACTCTATGGAGAGTTACTTCATAGTTTTCTATGTTTTGAGTTTACAAACACTTTGAGACTCATGCTGTTTCTTTTGTTAGTAATGGAAAGTACAAAACGAATGTTCTATTTGTCTGCGAAAATTTGGTTTCATCATGTAAGGAATATAAGACACTATTTATACTAATCAATTTATTGCTCCCAAGTGGAGGAGACTGAGATTTCCCTTAAGGCAGAAAAATATAACGTGTTTATTATTTTACAAAGTAAAAAGAAATCTTGCACTCCAGTGGCTGGAGGTCATTCCATACGTTGAGTCTGTATCCCCCAGAAACTCCAGCTAGAATCTCATCTTTGTTCTCAGTCATCCCTGATGATTGATTGATGAACACCCCTCACTCAAGAGCTTTAATGGCTCTATAGACAGGAGAGGTCTATTGTTCCTGATATAAAATCAGAGATGCATTCATAGGGAAGTGTTCAAGATGACATGAGACACAGACTGGTGTAAAGTTGTATTTGTGAATTGTGTGACCTACCCTGTGTTTTCTGTGTGCATCTTATCTGTGAGACACTGATCCAAATAAAACTAATCCGTTTGAAATTCATGCTTACGTTAACACACAAAATTATTATCTTATTTCTGTCACTAAGTTCAAGCAGGAGAACCAGAGTATTTAGAGCAGCCATCAAGAACTGATATTTCAAAGCACTTAAAGGAAGATTCTGTCCAAGCAATCAATAAAGCTTTAGCTGAACAAGAAGATAGAGGTCCAGAAGCTATAATGGATACGGTGAGGACATTTTGAAGCTTGAAATACTTCTTTTGCTTTTATTTTACAAGTGAAAATGATACAAAAACTCATAAAAGGGTGTGAGTCTGGAAACTTTGAAATGAAAATTGCTTTGTCTTCAGGGACTGTCCAACACTAAAGTCCATCCAGAAAGTGTGTACAATGGTAGTGGATGTAATGCAAAAAAAACCTAAAATAGGTGTTCTCTATGGGATTACAGGGTTTGTCAGGAGTACAGCATATTGTTCAAATTACAGTCAGGTGTTTGTGCCCACCATCTTTTAAAAATGTTAGATGATCCCATGTATTTTTGAGGAGTAAACATTGACAGACCATGTAAAAGACTTGAAAAGTACTGCTTCAGACATTCAGGTTTTTATCTGAGAAATATAAGAATCTAATTGAGTTCGACAGACCTGCGAAAGTTAATGTAGGTTTGAAAAATAAGGGGTTTTTCAACAATATTCTGTAGCTTTAATGCAGATTCACAGCTTGATGAAAATAATTTTTTGTGTTCTGTAGGATGCCTATAGCAACTTAAAATGTCTCTAATAATCAGTGTTGGGTGTTTCCATTTTCACTTTGTACAAAAAGTACTAAGAGGAATGGGACATCAACTATTTTATGGGTTATTAATGAAATTAATATTTGACATATTTTTCTTTCAGTAAATATTTTTTTGCTTCCCTGTTAGTATATAGATAAATGACAAATGGGTTTGCTGCAAAACCAAGTGCCATTAAAACAACATATGCACGTGTCTTGGAACTATATCCATAAATGTACAGTATGGCTTCCTTAGGCATCCCTAGAAACCACTAGAGCTATAAACAGTTTAGATCTATGCAAAATGCTTCCTAAGATCAGGTGTGAGCCCTCATTAAACAGAAGCAGTCTGGCCCCAGATATCTTAAAGTCTTTGAAAATGACATGACGGCTTGTTGACACGCTGTTGACCTGCTGTGTTTTGCACCCCTCCTGTGGTGTCAGGAAAGCAGGGCAGCATGCTTCCTCTGCTAAACTGAAATCAAAGCTAACAGGGAAACTCATCTAACCCTGGATGAAAAAATGGTCTGCCACTAAAGGCTTAGGCTGCTGCATATTGGCCTTTTTTGAGTTCTCAGAACAGCTTAGTGGGAGGCTGTTAAATATGCGTTACTCCAGCTGAAGAGGTGGCTATGAAGATAGCAAAACACATTTTAAAATGTCTCTCATAATGCTGTCCTCTTTCCAGGGTTTTTGGGCACCATCGCAGTGGGATGTGAAAGAATCTTAGAATTTTTTCCATGGATCAAGTGTTGTAGTTCAGGATAATGACACTTGACACAGTGGTTAGCCTTAGGACTTCACAAGACTGTGGTTGGGGAACGCCACAATCTGTTTAATGAGACAAAAGAAAAAAAACAAACCATGCAAACATTATTTAGAAACAAATGTACTTCAGCTGTTAAAATGTAAAGTAAATTTCTAGTTAATCTGAAGGTACTCTGTTAACGTTTAAAAGCTGCCCTCTATATTCCCAAATTTCATTTAGGCAGAATTGTGCTTCCTTCTCAGTGTATCAGCATGCTTTCTAATTCTACCTCCATATGCATTCAGACATGCAGGCATATATTCCATTCATTCACTTTTTGTTTGTCCATTTTTAAAAGAAGGAAAGCCAACATCAGCACATGTAACAGGATTGTAGATTATTCACCACATTTTCATTTTGTCCATTTTCTTCCTTTTGTCTTTTTTTTTCTGCCCTCTTATTGCACAGTCTTCCTTTGTATTTCTACAGTGTTGCGTGTAAATAGATACTGAGTATGTTTTTGGAATCTTTGTTAAAAAGTGAGCCTATTGTTATAACAAGTATCATGGCACTTTGTGACTGCTTGGATTAGAGTCAAGGTTTAAGTTCTGCAAATGTTGTAAACTGCCTATTATTCAGTGATAGACCATAAGAGCCAAGATTTGTCTCCATTGTTGTTTAAAACTTACTTTAACATAGCAAGAATTATAGTGACTAGGATAATCTCCTGATTTTCTGTTTAATTGCTCTCCTAAAAACCAAACCAGTTGAATGTAATACTCCTTTAAATATTCTTTAAAATATCTTGATTGTTAGAAGCTTTTTTTGTATTTTTTGTTCCTCCCAGAACATCAGGAAATGTTAGCTTTTATCTTGTTTCTATCCTTTAGTGTGACTTCATCAGGTATTTCAGATGAGAAGTATCTGACCTGGCCCTCTTCAAGGCCAGACTGGGTGGGACCGGGAGCAGCCTGATCTAGTGGGTGGCATCTTTAGGACTAGATGATCTTTGAGGTCCCTTCCTAAACTATTCTGTTATTTTATTATATACTTAGTAATTTTGGGGTGAAATGTACAAAAAATGGTGGTTCACTGGCTCATCCTTTACCAAGTGCCTCAAATTTGTAATGGATATTAGAGTTATAATACTGGTATACTAATCTGTAAAGATAGCATTAGTGAATAAAGAACAAATGAAATACTTTTAGTAATTATGGCTTAATTTTAAAATGTATTGCTTAAAAGTTATAAATATCACTTATATTCTCTAAATAGATACAGTTTCTGAATTTTTTCAGAATTTCAGCGTGCACATCATTGTACTAGATCAGCCTGTCCGTTTGCATCTCTCCATAATTTTGCTGTCTTTTCTGATGATTATGATGATTATTCTTTTTTTCCCCAAACACATACTGATAATGGTTTTCTTCTGCAGAGCTCTGATAATGCCCCAGCTCAAGCAGCTCCTACCCAGCGAGTGGTAGAGGTGGCGATCCCTGATGTAGGGACTTTTGTGATTGAGTCAGAGGAGGGGGGTTATGACGATGAGGTACCTCTGATTGCAGTTGTGTGCACCGCTCCTCCTCGGTGCTTTCTTGTGCTGCCTGATGAGAATTTTTGGCATGTTTGCACACTGTGACACCTAACAGACTTCTGCGAAACTAAATGCTGAGCTATTTGTAATCTTTAACAATGTCATAATTTGTCATGAAATATGAAAGGAAAGCACTACAAACTCTAATTGGGCACGCTTTGCATGGTACCATTTACACTGGAGGTGTATTTGTCTCTTCAGCTGTGGAGGTTGAATGTTTATGTTAGGCCAGGTAGCCTTCAAAATGCTGGTGATAGACTACTGCACACTGCTGCATTAGTTAAAAAGTGACAGGACACTGAGGGATGTTCTTAATGTTTGTGCTTTCTTGTCAGTCTAGTAAAGCTAATGTTCAAGTCTGATCTCTTACTTGCCAAGGTTAAGCTTTTCAGGCTTTGGGGATTAATTTAGCCATGGAAATAACCTGAAGCTGATATGGCTGGTAGAACTTACCCCTGCAAATCTTAAAAAAAAAAATCCAGATTCAGGGTGAGACACGTACCTGGTACAACTTGAGGAATACTTGAGAGGCTCGTTGTTATTCTGAGAGACGTTATTTTTTTGCTGCTCAGTTTCAGCAGTAGAAAGCAACCCTGCAGGTCATCAAACTGCCCTGCCTTGTCACGGCTTACTCCGTGTTAGTTTTGGTTGGGAACAGGGTCGGTTCAGCCTGTATTCTCAGGGGTCTGGACACGGGTTCTTGGAGAGCATTAGCTTCCCTAGGGAAGTGGATATTTCAGGTCATTCTGCCCTGGAAGTGTGATCAGTTATAACTGGGAGTATGGGGTGGGGAATAAAATGGTTTAATTGACATCATCACACTGAGTTTAGCTTCTCACAGATGTGTAGTTTCCAGCTTCAAAGAAATGAGGATTTAACCTCATATAATGACCTACTTCTTTCTTTCTTTCTTTCTTTCTTTCTTTTTACTTTTGTCCCCATGCCATTGTCTTTCTAGAGGATAACTTTCTTGCTTATTTCCCTGTTCATTTTGTAAGTGTATTCACTTTTTTTAATGTTATGTGTGGGAGACTTGCAGGGAGTTTAAGATCCTTCATCTTTTGTTGCTGTGCCAGCAATACCTTGGGCAGGGAGAGAGGGAGTGTTTTTCTTTGCTTACAGATAAAAAAGGAGAAAGGCTTTTCTGGGTAGCTTGAATGTATCAAATTGTGTGTAACTGATGTGAATAGCAGTGAGAGATGGCTTGTGTTTGGCTTGGTGTTTGTTAATTGTTTTGGGTTTGATGTTTAAGGAATTGTCTGCAGATGCTTCAGGGATTGATTGCATTTGCAGCAGCGAGTCTCTTATTTTAACCTTGGAATATGCATAAAATACAGGTGGTATAGTTTACCATGGGTTTAGTGCAGTATTTCTGAAGTGCGACTGGGTGATTTTTCTATTTGAATTTTTTTTTTTTTTTAATCCTTAGATAGCCATGGGTAGCACTCATTCAGTGTGCAGTTTCTGCTCGGTACTAATGCTGAACTGTGCATGTTCATTCCTGGGAAGTTCGGTCCATGTAACTTTTTTGACAGTTTTCTTCCTTTTTTTTTTTTATTTTATTTTTTTTGTAAGATTCCTTTAATGTTGTTACAGTAAATCTATATATGCACATGCCATGATTTGATTTGCAGAATATGCTCACCAGATCTGTGTTGAAATGTGCCATTTCGATGTATGCATGCATTAAGTTGCTTTTTCATCTTGCATGAGACCAAAAGCATATTGAATTTATTCATTAAAATATTAATCATTCAAAACTTTTACCTTAAATCCCTTGTGGCAGGTCATGCTGACCCCGAACATGCAAGGTATTATCATGGCTATAGGTAAAGCCAGGAATGTTTATGACAGGTGTGGGCCAGAAGCAGGGTTCTTTAAGGTACAACTAACATTTTCAACTTTTTCTCCTCTTGACTTTTCCTGTTAGATATGCTACTCCTGCTACCCCTTTCTGTATATAAAGTTTTTTCCAGCATTTATACATAGTTGTCTGTATCAGTCCTTCATTTAGATATTCCTCCCTTGAAAAATAGATAGATATTTGCCCTGTTGATACCAGTAGCTCATATACCTTTCTGCATTTTAGCTTTTTAATAACAGTAGCGAGTAACATAATAGTAACACAAAACCTAGATGTGCAATCAGTAAAAATATGTGGGTTTTTTCTCCTGTTAGTGATGAAACCCATGCCTATGCTAGACTGTGGGACATCAGGGGTGTTTTACCCAGGGACTTCAGTGTTTAGTCATTTGTTGTTTATTTCAAAGATATGTTCTTGGTTTGTATTTCTTAAAGGATTTTTAATAAATTTAAATTGCTTGCTTTTGTGTAACTGCATGGGTGTCAATACTATTTATTTAAGCAGTTTTTTATTACTGGGATTTAGATGTTAGGCTTTTTGTGGTGATTAGGCTTCACTGTGATACCAGATTTAAGAATATGTTCATTTTCTTAAATACACAAACTTCTGAGCACTTTTAGCTCGTGGCCTCTTGAATTTTCAGGGTATTAGAAAGGGAATTGCTTTGACATGATATAAAATGTAAAATCCTCTCAAATGTGATTTGGAGAGGGGAAAGAAGTTTCTTGCTTGTCGTTGAGTAGCAGTCTGTTTTCTTCTTAATTGTTATGGTGTACTTCCACTAGAAGAAATTGTAAAAGCCACAAAACCCCCAAACAAACAACAAGCTAACAAAGAAAAAACCCTACCAGCACCAACTAAAAGTTTGCAACCCCTTGGTAAGGAAATTGAAAACTCATGGGTTGGTTGGTTTGTCTGTTTGTGTGGGTGTTTGAAGTGGATACTTAGAGAAGGGTTACAACCATAACATGTTTGCAGGGTTGTCTCTGTTAACTGTGCCTGGTCTCAGGGAAGGGAGAGGCACCTGCCACAGCCTCTGTTGAGTGAAATTGGGTTTGTTTGGGATTCAGTGCTGGTTGCTTTTTTTTTTTCAAATTTGTTAATGAAAATACATCAATTATTTTTTATGTTGAAAAAAATCCTCCTTTGATAAATCACTCCTTACCAGAAAGTTCAATTATATCTAATTATGTTTTTTAATTTGAAGGGTGTTTTGATAGTTTTAAAACAGAAAATTACTTCAAACTAAAATTATATTTAATGGTTCAGAGTTATCAAAACAATGCTCAGTTGAAATGATTTTCACTCTTTAATTTTGAATGCTTAAACATTTAGGCTTCGTGGGGGCAGAATGTCTTTGAGTGAGAAAATGTTTTGACATAAAGTAGAAAACTTTCCTTACTAATTTTCTACTGAATTCTGTTTGCAATAGCTTAGAAGAGGTGAAACATGGTTCGTTTTAAAGGAATACATTCGTATGAATGGATACAGATGAAGTGGTCCTTCTTAGGAACAAAATTTTTGTTTTGGGATGCATTGGATTAAATCTCACATTTTCCCATAACTTACTGTGAAAGCTTCAATGATATCTTTTAGTACTGTTACTGTGTTCCTTCATGTGTTTGTTTTTTATGAAATTAGTGTTCTCACAAAACTGGGGGAGTTTTCTATAGCTTTGTTTTAATTTAACTCAGGTGAAACCCCTTTGTGTGGGTCATTGTTACATTGCCAAGGTTTCACTCCCCCTCTAGATCACAGGTTTAAGACATGACAAACATTCAGATATTTCTTGGTCAGTGATCTCTTCAAATCATTGTTCTTTAACCTTTAGAGACAACTCCTTGCAGAATGTTTCCCTTAAGATCTTTATATAGTATCCTCAGTGAGAAAAGGAAAGCACATAATACTTTACTGTCCCTTTTTCCTGTGTTCTGTGTAGAGAAATAGTGTTCCTACTTCATTTTGCTTAATATTTCTGATTCTGTAGAATATCACATTATTTTAAAAAATAACATAAGAATATAGGGTTTGTGTTGTATTTTTCCTACTTCTAAGTAATTATATGAAAAGTTAAATGTCTAATAGCAGTTTATTTTTGTTTCCTCAATAAACAGGGTTTAATTGTTAGCCATGTAGACTTTCTAATAGTAGAACTTAGGATGTAATATAATAGAAACTCTGTGGCTTTTGGCATTTATGATGTTGTCCTAAACATTCTTTTTAATGGTAATGCATATCATGAGTATTTAAAGATATTGATGCAGAATATTCTCCTTAGTTCTAAAGGTCCCCACATGCTCTGTGTTTAAACCTCTGTATGATTATAATCCTACATGTTTAGTCCTGAAACAAAATGTGTTACTAGCAGAGGTTGGGAGCCCAAATTTCTGATAGTTAAATGTCAGGTATTACAGCATAAAGGCATTTGAAATATTGAAAAGGGTTTTTTTTTTTCCTGACTGCTTTGGTGCTTTATTTTGTGCATACATTGTATTGAAACTTCACTAATGTGTTAGCAAACCATCTGATCACCTCCCTCTTTTCAGAGGGAATTTATGGAATGTGTGTTAACATTTGTCACCATTTTTCTAGTTCTTTTTCTTGTTGCTCTTGTTTATGCTGTAGAGTTTCAGTGAAAAAAATATAATGAGCATATCAAATGATGTTCATTAAAACCTAATGTGCTGGCAAAGCTGGAAAAGTAAATGCTTCTGATGACCTCTAAGTTTATCTAAAATATTCAGTGAGGGCTGCGTCCTGCCCTATAGGTCAATACTGTTCATATTGAATTACTATTTTCTTTAGAAATCCTATAATTTGTTTTTCATTGAAAGACATATTTCATTCCCACTTACTATTTTCCAAATCATACATGTTCACTGAACTTTCTGTAGGATATTTTTTATTCATATCTTTGCATTTAACCGTGTAGTAGAGGTACTTTTTTTACCTTATGAGACTTCAGAAAATTTCTTTAGGTCAAGTGTCTGAAATCTTATACTTGTCTTGAGCTTAAAGAAACATCTCTAAGGATTGGGTAAATCTCTCAGGGCGACATAGCACAGGATTGGAACTACTTTTGAAGGGAGGGTTTACTTGGGATTTTGTCAGGCTTGACAGGGGAGAGAAAGGACCAACTTGACAATTTATCTGTGGTTTTCTGCTTGTTTGCTTTTTTAAAAAACATAGTTTAGACTTCTTAGAAGGGTGGTCTGTGGAACTGTTAAAAAATTTTGTAGGCAAAATGCGATGGGACATAAATTATCTTGTGTCTGTGATGTTTGAGTTAAAAGCCAGAAGGAATAATGTCTATTTTTTTAAATTATGTAGGCAATTAAATTGGAATACACACGTCTGCTAAAATTAGCCCAAGAAGATCCACCACCTGAATGTGATTATCGTTTGCGTCATGCAATTGTTTACTTCATCCAAAACCAGGCACCAAAGAAGATAATTGAGAGAACATTACTGGAGCAGTTTGGAGATCACAATCTCAGCTTTGATGAAAGGTAATAAGATCTGCACATCTCATTTCCTGTGTTCATGAATGTTCTCTGATGTGTGGAAACACCCCTTCATATTTGGCTGGTGTGTTTAGCTTTATCTCCTAGTTAATAGCTTTCAAGTTTACTTTGTAAAACAAATCATCTTTATAAAAATCCCTGTTTAAAGAGTAATCAAGAAGTTGAGTTTCTACTCATCTAAAATTAGTAGAAATGCTCAGCGTTGTTCATAATTTTGCACATAGATTTCTGTACCTTCTTTCACTGTGCACTTCCTCACTGCCCTGAAAGCCAGCAGTAGACAGCAAAGCCTTTCCTTTCCAAAAGAGAGCAAAGTCACAGGGTGAGTGACTGACTTCAGAGCAAGACAATGTCTCTCTTCCACTCGAAATTCCATCTACTTACTTATATAAATAGGTAAATTAAAAGTTAGAAAACTTTAGTCTGATTTCTTTGTAGGGAATAATCTTCTAAATTTCTGCAAAGTAAGTGTCAGGGAGTTTCAAGCTATCTGAAATTTAAAATTAAAAGAAAGACTGAGCAATGTGGCAATTTAGTGAAATAAAAGAAGTAATCCTTTAAATAGCACAGGCCTCCATCACACATACTTCAAAAGTATGCTTTCTCCTGCTGATTATACCATGCATAATAAAATGTACATTTTCCACAGCATTTTCATACTGGTTTGCATAAGGCTGTAGCTCATTCTGTTTGAGGCTCTTGTCTTTGTAAGGATAATATCCTCTGTGAATTTCCAATAATATTCCGTGATTTTTTATTGCTTTTTGTTAGGTGCCGTAACATCATGAAGGTTGCTCAAGCCAAACTTGAAATGATAAAGCCAGATGAAGTAAACATGGAGGAATATGAGGTCAGTATTTCTTATGCTTTAAATTCAGTTGTAATGTGAAATAGTTATCAGTAAAGCTGAATTTTGTCTTCACAAATTTCTTCGTGTCTCAGACTGAGAAGTTAAAACTGGCTATTTATTTAAAGACCCCTTATTTGTCCAAAGGCTGCTCTTGAGCTAAAGCTGTTTTTTCCACATCTGTAATTACTGTGTTTGAGCCATAAATTAGTGTCAGGTTGGAGTTTGTCCTTACTTTGTTAACGAGTCTTGACGTCAGTAAGAACATTTTGTAATTTATCACCACATGAGCCACATGGCTTTCTCTATGCAGACACAGCTGGCAGGGAAGGAGGAGAGTGGTCTGTGCCCAGCCTTGCTCCTCTTGAGAGCTGCGTAGCAGGCACAGTCCCATTTGTGCTTTTCCTCCAGCTGTCTCTGCAGCCATTCCCATTTTCTTATGAGCAGCAGATTCTTTTCTTTGCTGAGGCTATGCATAACCAGCTTATGCATTTAATTTTTTCTCCTGTGTTGTTTAGAAAAACTTGGAGGGAAAGTGAGAGTGAATCTTGGACATTAAATAATCGTGACTGATAGTTGCTAAAATAATTCATCTCACATTTAAAGCTAAACCTGTAGCTGGTTTTCCAGCATCAGTTTCAAGTCTGAGTAATGCTGGTCATTAAGACCTCTTAACAGTGGGTGTTTATGTCCTGGGCAGATCCCAGTGCACCACCTGTATCTCTTTGTTGTGGTGTTAGGTCTGAACAACTTGATCAGGAGGATAATGGGAGTAATTTTTCCACTCACAAATCCAGTGACAAATATTGTAATTGCCACTTCTCATTACCGGGTTTAGGACCAACAGTAGATGCTACTACATGACAGTGTGCCTCCCTAGTCACTGATAGGGAAGGACCCTCAGAGTGGCATTCTGGTTGCACTTTCTTGGCTGTGCAGGGCTGAACATTTTACCATTTTCTAAATGATGCTGCACAGAGAGAACAATCAATTCTGGGCTTAGCTCTAAGAGTGGGGAGAGGAGTATCTTCTGTTCTTCTGCAGAAAAGTGCCCCTTTTTTAGCTCCTGCAATAGGTAGTTGAGGGTTTCTCCATAGATTGTGTCAGTCTGGTATAGTGAGTTGGCATTTTATGGATGCTTTCTCAAGCTCTTTCTATTGAATCTGCAAGTGGCTGGGTTTTATGGTGTGCCGTCCCCTATTTTATCTTTAATGCACAATTGAAAGTCAGCAGTTAACCCTCTGTAGAGAAAGTGCCTTTCTCACCTGGAGCATTTATCTGTAAAGTGAACCAGGAGTCACTTCGTATAAATGGTGATGCAGTAAGATAATTGTTCTGCTCCAGCGCCAACATCTCACCTGAGTTGCATTTGGGATGTTTTAGCACTTCCCATGTGAAGTGTTCAGGCTTTTTCTATGTCATTCTTGTATTGAAAATTAAGCTTTATATCTGGCATATGAAAAAGCTTTCCAGCACTTTCTGAGTAATGTAGGGAAGAAAAAGCAAGGTCTTGTATAATTTTACCTGTGATTCTCCAAAGATGCTTCCTGTTCTTTTCAAATGGTAATAGGTTCTGTAAGAATAATCTCATCTAGAAATGTTTAAGACGTTTAAGAATTTTCTTTTTGTTGAGGGAGGGTGAATCCAGGTGGCCTTTTCACATATGCAAACCTACTGGTGTCCTTAGCACTTACTGTGACTATTGGGCACTAAATATAAGTGGAGGGGGGTGTGTGTCTAAAAAAATAAATTATATTTCATTTCTGTGGATGAAGTTTTATTTACCCTTTTTTACATGCAGAGATGGCATCAAGACTATAGACATTTCAGGGAAACAACCATGTTTCTCATGGTAGGATTGGAGTTTTTCCAAAAAAAGAGGTAAGTGGTAGTATAGAACTCAAATGTAGTAGAACGATGTAAAGGCAAAATGTAATATTGATAAGTAAAGCTATTCTTGTAATTAAGAAGTGTTTAATGTATTCTTCATTTCAGTTAAGCATTTATTCAGTCTACTAATGTCTTCAGTCTTGCATCTTCTTATTCTTAATTTCCATTTCCAATCTCTTACCAAGCCATGGGTTCTTTTCAGAGCACCCTCCACGTGCACCCCTATTCTTCCTTCTCTTCTACTCTTGAGTGCTCTGGGTATCCCTCAGCCGTAAAAATCTTCCTTCTCTGGCACCACCTGTACACATACATGTATCTGCTTTTATCAGTAGACACAATTAGTCAAGCCCCTGTCTTATCTGCCTTTTGACTGGGTCTTCCCACTGAAGCAGTTTTACCTTCTGCATTAGTCTGAGCCAAAACTCCTCCTATGATGGGCTCTAAAGGTCTGGAAAACAGAACACATTTGAGAAAAACTATCGTGCATAGCTGTCATAGTTTTAGCTGATTGTCCTTAACTCCATGGTGACTCATTTCTTTCTCTTTTTGAACCAAGTAAGAAATCGTGGCTGTATAAAATGGGTGACATTTATGTACTTAATTCAAAACAGCTCAGATTTAGTCTGATCTACACATGCAACAAGAATGGTGATTACAATATAAATGTAGTCAATCACTGATTTTTCATGTATAAAACAATAGGGAAATTTATAGTGGGAATCAAATTTAATTCTTTCTCTCTTTGTTGTGTTGTAAATTGCTTCATATTTCTCTTTCTTGTCTTGTATCTTCCCAAAAAAGAAAGGCCCCAGACAATACGGGAAAATTGATTGCAAAAGACACAGCCTTGCCTTTATGACCAGATACGTCTTTTTATACTGGCTGACACAATGAGCCCAGAGTCTTGGGTTGTCTTTGTGTTACCACCAAGTAATAAACAGTACCTTTATTAATAATCTGAATTAAAATATGCTACACTATTGGTCTTAAACTGTTTATGTACAAAGGCTAGTCAGAAAATTGCCTGGCTTATTTGAAAAATAAACACTCTGGTGTTGCTTCATCCCTTAAAGAGGCAAAAATGTCACAGGCATTGGTGTGGTTTATAGGAACCCCTGTACTTCATGCACTCTCTAAGCTTGCAGGCAGGGGTAAAACATCTTCAAGTTCCTTGGCACTGGAATTCCAGAGTGGCACCTTCAATTGTAAAATACCAATGTTTTCAATAAATTTCTTCTTGCCATAACATATTCCGATTATGCCATAGAGGAGAGAGGGAAGCACAGGTTTCTGCTATGTGCTAAAAAAAGTTCTCCATTATTTACAATAACTTGCAGAATCAGGGTGAGGTGTTTGTTACAAAACATCCTCATAATTTAGAAAACAAGCCTATGATCACCAATCTTATACTCTAATATAGGTCAGAAATAAAAACTACTATTTCAGAAGTGCTTCAAGAAGTGCTTGATACAAAGATGGTAGGACTAAAGTATAGTTAGTGGATGAGTGAGGATCTGGGTATCCAGTGACCTGCTCCAAAGGCATCTTGTGCAAATACATACCTGTGTTTCAGCTTCAGGTTCCCAAAGGACTCAGAGATTTACTGTGGTTGCTGCCTTGCACACTTGAGAGAGCAATGGTACCATCTTTATGCTGGAAACGAGACTAAACTGCTGATCCCTGTCAGTTCCTTTAACACTGAAATCATAAAAACATAACTTTAAAAATATTGATGAAAGGATTGACTTTCATAATAGAAATATGATCTTCATTAGTAGGACTCTTTTGAGGCTTTTTTCCCCTGCAAACCCACCTCTCTGTTGACCAACTTTCTTTAGCTTCAATAACACTAAGTGATAACCTAGCTGTGCTCAATGTCTTGATGGAGCCAAAAGTCGACCTTTATTCAAGCAGTGCCTGATTTCTTTAATTGTATTGTGTTGAACAAACACAAAAATCCAACATTAAAGTAGTTTGGTGTATCTTTTTCATGCCTACTTTCAGTGGTCAGTCGTGATCCCTGATGGTGGGTGACAAGGCCCACTTTTCACTGCAGGTGGAGAATTACGGGGTCTTTCAGGCAGATCTCCTCTGACTGTAGTGTGGAGTAGGAACCTGCTGTGGCTGAGATGAACCCAGCCAGCTAATGAGCCTTGGTAGGAGTTTTGCCTGCAGCTCACTCTTGTGGCAGTACCTTGAAAGTGAACAAACTGTAGGTTTTACCAATTGCCTTTTAAGATTCTTGGAAATAAAATACAGCTTTTCAGTTTGACTAAAATGCCTTTTTCAAAGCAGTGCTAAATTTTTTCCATTCTGTGCTTTCTGCATCTTTTCCAAAGCCTTGACCCAGTGAGCTCCAGAATTTTGTGAGCAGCTTCAGTGATCTTAGGCTGCACAGGCTTGAGCTTATGTGCAGTTCAGGTGTGAGAAGCCAGAAAGCCAGCCATGTTCTGGGCTGCATCCAAAGCCCCGTGGGCAGCAGGGCAGGGAGGGGATTCTGCCCCTCTGCCCCGCTCTGCTGAGACCCCACCTGCAGTGCTGCATCCAGCTCTGGGGTCCCAGCACAGCAAGGACAGGGACCTGCTGGAGCCAGGCCAGAGGAGGCCACCAAGGTGATCAGAGGGATGGAGCACCTGTCCGAATAAAACAAGATGAAAGGGTTGGGGCGGTTCAGCCTGAAGGAAGAGAAGGTTGCATGGAAACTTGAAAGCAACCTTTGAGTATCTGAAAGGAGCCTACAAGAAAGAGAGAGAGAGACTTTTTACAAGAACATGGAGTGACAGGGCAAGGGGGAATGTCTTCAAACTGACAGAGAGGAGGTTTGGATTAGTTATCAGGAAGAAATTCCTTACTGTGAGGGTGATGAGGCCCTGGCACAGGTTACCCAGAGAAGCTGTGGAGGCTCCACCCCTGGAAGCGTTCAAGGCCAGGTTGGATGGGACTCTGAGCAACCTGGTATAGTGGAAGGTGTCCCTGCCCATGGCACAGGGGTTGGAACCAAATGACCCTCGAGGTTCCTTTCCAACCCAGGACACCCTATGATTCTATGGATCTGTTTGCTAATTTACACTGTAGTCCCATTCCTCAGACCCAAGATGTATAAGGAATCTGACCTTGGATGTACAATCATGATAATCTAAAATAATTTACCTTGCTGTTACATGGTACCACAGTTGTTTCAGGAAAGAGTCACACACAAGTGAGGGAAGGAGCAAGAAGAGAGCGACTGGAAATAAGGCCACTGCCACCACTGAGTTTAAATTTGCATCAACAGAGCTGTTGACATTGTAGCTTCATCCTGCAGTTTCACAAATAACGGAACTAAGAATGGAAGGAGAAGGTCCTTATCTGGCTTTATAACCAGCAGTTTCAGTTCTTGTAATCATCTCTTCTTCCCCTTTCCTCTCACATTAAGTTTTTAACTGTCTGGTCAGTTTTATTGGTGACCAGTGGTATGAAGAACTTTCATGGGTAGGAAAAATGGACTTGAGGAGAGGGTAATAGGACTACTTTTTAAATGAAAGCATAATTTTTTATTTTTAGGACAAAAGGTTGGTAAACTGTAACTCTACTTCTACTACTTAAGCAATAAATATTTCTGACTGCAGGAACTATGAGCAGATCTCATGGTGGAAAACATAACTTCCAGTAGATTCTGAAATTGTAGTGTTGGGATTCATCTTGTTCTTCTGAACAGGGGTGTTAGAAGGTCAAGCTTTAAGGAATCATTGCTATTTCAAGTAGCCTTTTCCCTTATATTTATATTGTCTCATTGGGAGGTATTACCTTAAGTCTCGAGTTTTTTACTTTGGAAAACTCTTGACATGTATTCAGGTACGCTCTCTGTGTGCACATAATTTTTAGCCATTTTCAGTAGCTTGGTAATTTGGTTTTGGTAGTTTCCACTTGACCCATGAGCTCATACTCTCATCAGGAGTGTGTGTGTGCACAATTTCATGTTCCTTTAACCACTCTCTTAGGAAATTTCTCTTCCTGTATTTTTTTTTTTAATTTGAATAAAAATGAGATATCAAACTGCCTGTTTTTATGGTAGCTGCCTGAACTGCTTTCAGTGCTTGTCTGTCATAACTGGGTCTCTGTAAATCAGAGAATTAACCATTTCAGGTGTTTGCAGGGCATGGTGTGCAGCAGTGTGAGGGGAGATTGTTCATCTGTGCGTGAAAGGATCTCTGTCAATGATTAACTGACAGGTTCTTGGGTCCTCTCTTATTCCTTTTCTACCAATTAGCCTTGCATTTATCTGCTGCATTCAGATTAAAGACAGAAATATCAAGTCTAACAGCACTTCTGCTTTTGAAATGCTGTGATGGCTTCTTCCATCACATGAGATTTCAAGTAACTTGGAAGAACTTACAGTTTGTGAAGCTTAAAAATTCACAGTTTTTGTTTTAGAAATAAGGTGACAGCTTTAAATCTTACTTGCTGAGGTGTAGAATGCTATCAGAATAATTATGGCAACAGAAGCTCAAACCCAATGTGACATAAATGCACTCAGGAAAAACTAAGTTTTCATGGATGCTCAAGGCCAATCTAAAGCTGGTTTTGAAGTGAGTGAAATGATACCCATTGGTTTCAGTGAGCTTTGGATCAGACTTCATGTGCAATGATCTAACCTAATAATAAAGTAATTTGTTCTAGTCTCCATAAAAGACAAAATTGTGTGGTTTAAAAAAACATTATGAAGGGATTGGTGGGGAGGGATGGACTTGCTCTCCAGCAAGTGGAATTACCTGTCCTTTGAGGAGCACAGTAGTTACTTTGAAGCACGTGGTATGTGGATGCTACATCTAATACTTTTGTTTCTTCACTTCAGCTACATGGAAGCCTTGCTCTATCTTATCTATGCTTACCAGAATAACAAAGAACTCTTGTCCAAAGGCCCGTACAGAGGGCACGATGAAGAGCTGATATCTCACTACAGACGAGAGTGTTTGCTAGTAAGTGAAGGGGGAAGTATATGTCTCAAAAAGTTAAGTTTGCTGTGTACCTTTAATAAAATTAATTAGTAAAAGAGTGTTGCTGTCACATACAACAAACCCCAAACCTCCCTCCATTAGCAATTTAATACTGAGGCTGGTAAGGGAAAAAAAGCAAAAAGTAAAAAAGAAAACATTATTCCTCTCCTTTTTTTGTTTTTGAACAGCCAATCATTTTCTGTGTGATTATAAATAGTGTGCTCATTGCCGTCATGTCTGGGCTAGGTAGGAGCAGTGGTTGACAATGTTGGTGAGCACTCACCCTGCTGCCATGGTTTGACGGGGAGACAAATATTGGGAAAGGCATCAGTAATGATGCCGTGCCTGAAACAAGGGATTTTTTCTTTGTTATGTCACTTTTAACAATAGTGAAAAAATAAAAGCAGGTGATGGAATCTCAGTCTTAACAAAACAACTGCAAAATTGGAGTTGGCAGGTATGAAATGAAGTGGCTTGAGGAGAACAGCACAAGTTCAAGTGGATTAGTAGAGCATATGCATCATGCCGTAAATGTTAAAACACAGCTGTGGTTAATACAGATTGCCAGGTAATTCTGTAGTAAGACTGGGCTTTGAAACAAACTGATAATGATGCATGGTAGAATGTGAAATGCTGTGTACTTAAAGGCTTTCCTTTTTTGTGGTGGTTTCTGGAGAAACTAAACGAACATGCTGCAGCACTGTTTGAATCGGGAGATGATCAGGAAGTAAATAATGGCCTGATCATTATGAACGAGCTTATTGTCCCGTGTTTGCCATTACTGCTGGTGGATGAAATGGAAGAGAAAGATATTGTTGCTGTGGAAGATATGAGAAACCGTTGGTGTTCCTATCTTGGACAAGAAATGGAACGTAAGTCATTTATTATTAAGGTAAAAGGCCCTCGTGCGCCTTTTTTATAAGTGTGATATTTTTAACGTCTGGAATTAATCCTGTATCTTTTGTGCCTTGGTAATGCTTTTTGAGCTACCCTGACTTTTGAATAATCCTGTACACATTTAAATAAAAAGTTTTTCCATATGTTGCACGGGGGTATCAGGCTGTAAAGGAAACATGCTTTTTGAATGGAAAAACACTTGTTTTGTTAGACCATCTAAAGGGACATTTATAGCAATATGTTACTAGGAATTGGTATGTCCTAATTATTGCTGGTAGGTCTAAAGAATCTGAATTATTCCAAGTGAAACTCCTCCTCTTCCACCCACTAATAAAAAAAAAATCAACATTGGGCAGAAAAAGGACAATTCCACATGCAGACGTAAATGCTTATGTTTGTTCTTCTGGTTTGATTTGCAGCCAACTTGCAAGAAAAACTGACAGATTTCCTGCCAAAACTGCTAGATTGTTCTACAGAGATTAAAGGTTTCAATGACCCGCCAAAGTTACCCTCCTACTCCACACATGAACTGTGTGAAAGATACGCCCGAATCATGTTGTCACTCAGTCGAACTCCAGCCGATGGAAGATAAATTCTGCAGACCTTCCTAAGCACATTGTATAAACTTTTTTAGTTCTTAAACCTTGCCTTCCTGTCACAGGGTTTGCTTGTTGCTGCTATAGTTTTTAACTTTTTTATTTTAATAACTGCAAAAGAGAAATGACTGTACAAACTTTAGCCAGACTGCAAACGATTAAAGCTGAGAATCGCATGGCGCTCAGTCGTTTCAACCAGAATTGATGCAACATGCAAGTCTGATCATTATGGCAAAACTGCTTTTTTGCCATTTATCTGTTACAGTATTACTTTGCTTTTATCTTAAGATCCTTTACTTTATCAACAGCTGTCTGGATCATTTTGTGACTGCAACTACTTTAAGTGTCCAGTGCTGTGTAAATACATGGTACTTGGTAGCTTGTAAATGAAAAGAAAGAATAAAGTTTTATTTATGGCTACTTCTGTGTTTGCAAGCAGATACCTTGTATATTATTGTAAAATACGGGTATTTTTAGAAGAGATACGGTATATTGATGGGTTACTCAATTTTATAGACAAGGTTCTTCAGGATTTATGGCCAGTTTCCTTTCAGGTAGTCGGAGATTACTGTATGTGAATATATTGAAAAACTGTCACAGTATTATACACAATGGTGTTTTGTATATTCTTCACTGGTCTGTATGATACTGCACCTGAGCACTTTAGTGTGCGTGTGAATGGCCATGCCAAGTCTTTTCTAATAGTAGGGGACTGGCTTCTGAAGCAAAACAATAATGGCACCTTCCTTCTATTCTTAGAAAAAAAATGCAGTAAAAAAACTAAAATTATTTTCAGTATAAATATATTGCACCCTCTGAGCAAAACTTCTAAAAATTGATTTAGGTGGAGAAAATAAAAGTTTTAAAAAATGGAATTTATGAGGCTTAAGGATTAATCCATTTTTAATTGGTATTTTAGTCATGTAAGTGACCAGAAATAAAATCTTAACATTAATTCTTTACTTGAAATGGGTTGCTATTGTTGCAACAAAATATCTCAGAAATCTTTTATCTGTCCTAATTAAATTTCTGTTGGAAGTAAAAGAACATATCTATTTGGCTTGTTTTGTAGAACTGAAGTACTGTCTGGTTTTAATGAAGAAACTTAATTATTTTGTGGAAAAAGAGATTTAATGCGTCCTTAGGTAATCCTGTTACCTGACACTATTTTGATTCCTTCTCTTTTTAGAAAACGTTTTGTGTTAGATCAGTAAAATATGTGAATATTTATTTGTATGTTTTTATTGGAGCGACACAACTTTTCCTTACAGGCTTTCAAGTGGCGTGAATATCTGTTAATAAAGGCCACAGAGGGCAGGGAGGGAGTGATGAAGTTCAGACCACCTAGAAATGCAGTGGGCAGAAATGCGGGCATCTCATAGGCAAGAAGCGGCAGAGTTCAGTCTCGGCATGTATCAGTCTGAGAAGTTTTTCACTCTGGAGAGACACTGGATCACAGTGTACTGGGAATAGAATGTGGCCTTTAATTCAAAACCTGTTCAGGGCTGTTCTCTGCTCCTCTCTTCAGTATTGCAGTGCTTCATGCTTTTTCAAACTACCCATTTATTTTATCAAATTCTTTTTTTAAAAAAAGAACATTGACCTTTTACAAGTTAAGTACTGCACAGGAGCCTTATTTTAGGTCTGAAACTGTTGATGTGTGAAATATCCCTCTTAAGGAAAAAAGGTATGCTTACCATGAAATGGAAGAGAATACATTTTAAAAGCTTTCACATTTTGCACCTGTTCCACTTCGATTTGAAACTCAAGAATATGCCTACTTAGCACTGTATTTTTAAACAAGGTTTTGAACAGATCAGACTTCCCACTTTTTCAATAATAGTAAAAGGAGTTAGATGTGAAAGAGCAACTTTATTTAGTTATGGCTAACAGGTTTTGAGTTTGAGTGTTTGTGGAAGCTTTTAGGGAAAGCTCCCCTCTTACCCTGAAAGAGCCAGTTACCCTCATCTGTTTAATCTTTCATGACAAACACACGGGAGAAGGCACTCTTTCTAAGGTAAAAAGAGAAATTACTTCATTTTGGAAGAATACCTAAGATATTTAAATTGAAGCAAGGAAGGATGAGATTTGTTCTTTGTTTCAGGTTTTTTTTTGTTTTCAGTTTCTGAAAGTATGAAAATAATCCATTGAAGTTCATTGTACTGAAGATAAATGTGTATTCCTTTGCAAAGACAAATTTTTGAGTTGAATTGAGAAGGCAGTGGAGCAGAAATAAATATGTATTTTGCAATTTTTATATATTTTAAATATATGAGTTTAAACTTTCAGCAAAATCATTAATTTTGTCTTAAAAGCCTTGCTTTTCTCACTGCAGTAAGGCAGTTGATAGCTTGGATTCACAATGCCCAGCACAAAATGTCTACAAGTAACTGTAAGGTAGTAAAGCATACAGTCCATTTGGCTACCAGATACTCTGTGACTGAATTATGTAAGGAGATACGGTCTCTTCAGTATGGGGATTAGGAAGGTCTTTATCAGGAGTTTTTTTTCAGTTAATAGAAAACAAAAAGATTAAGGTAACTTAGCCAAAATTCATGTACAAAATCACCTGCACCATCAAGTGAAAGGTGGTGTTTTTTCTAGATGTTGCTTCATAGTGAGAAAGACCCTGAAGTTGCCCTTTTTCAGTTAATTGCCTTTTTTTTATCCCTCCCAAGCATGTGTCTTCATTTTAGCTGCCCGATCCTATTGCTGTACTTGAAGTGATATTTTGGTAGTATCAAGAATCCTGTTGTTTCTAGTCCAAGCTGCCATAGCAGGTCTGTTAGCCTCAGCCTAGCAGAAGGCCATGAGCAACAGCTGAATTGAGCTGAACAAATGGAGAGGATGGATGGAGTCAGTTTGTACTTCTAAGATGTGATATTTGGAACCACACCAGGCACAAGACTTGACCTTCGCTATTGAATCGGCTTTGTGGACAGTCTGTGCTTTACTGCAGGAGCAGCTTTGCTGTAGAGAACCTGAAGTATGAGCAGAGCCAAAAGCACGTGTTTCGTGTTCAAGCATTACCATACCAAAATTTTGTAATGTCTGTATTAAGTATGTTTCAGGTTATTTTTAGGCTACTCCTGTGAAGATTGCAGCTCCAGAAAGGAACTGGGCACCAACAACAGCACACAAGAGACAGCTGGATACTGTCCAACAAATGTAAAGATTCATAAAGGGAGACAATGGTTGCTGCCCATATTCTTCATTTGTCACGTTTCCTTCTCTCAAGCTCCAGTGAGTCCAAATGTCTGTGGGAGGCCTTATATAAGCACAAGGTAAAGAATTTTTATGGAACAATACACCACTTCAAGTCTGCAGTGAGTCACCTCATCTGTGCAGCATTTTTCAACATAAATGTGTGTTTTTTAAAAAAATATATATTCTAGGTTTGAGTCTAGAAGAATGCAAGTAAAGTGAGTATCAGTCTTGGCAGTGAGAGGAAAGTGGTTGCATCTTTCCATTTCTTGTTTCTGGAGAGGACATGAATACAAATAGGAAAATGCTCTCATCTAAAGAGGTTTTTAAGCAAAATGCAGTAGATAGAATTCCAGAGGGGAGTGATTCAAGTGAAAAAATTATTTTTCATGTTATTGTAAGCCAGTTTTTCTTTACGTACTGTGTCCTTGAAGATCTTTTGAAGTCCTGGTCTTGGTGGATAAGTTATTAAGTGGAAACACTTTTAACGGCTTAAGAGCATCTTTCTTTATAGGCAAGAATCAGCAGAACGTTCCTGCTTGGTTCAGCATTTCTATTTCCATTCTGATCCATATGGGAGCAAAGCCCCCGAACTTTTGCAGACAGGTCTCTTGTTGCTGTACACACGTGTGCTCCAGCTTTATTGTCACATCCTTAAAATCTTGGACTTGGCTGTGGAATGTTCTCAATTATGAATTTCAGATCTTTGCTGTAAGTAGCAGGAAAGGACTCGTGCTTCTCAAAAACTCTTTCTTGAGGTAGCACTTTGAAAGAACAGCTTGACTTGCTTTCGGTGGTTGGGATCAACCCAAATCCCCTTCTCACAGGCTGGGAAATGCATAGTGGGAAAGGCTTGTTTTCAGGATAATGGTCACAGGATGGATTTATCATGAATATTAGGATATGGTCATTCTTCATCACTCTCTTCATATCTAAACTGAAGTACTGTAGGTGCTAAAAAGCTAGAAGCAGAGAAATTCTTCAGCCTTTTCTCAATATTCTGTGAGAAGACTGCCTTTCCTATGTAAGCTGTTTTAAACAAGGTCACAGTTTCATAAACTTCTTGCACTCGCAAGCTGTTTTGCAAGATTGTTATGGCTTCGACTTTGAAAATATTTTGGGTATCTTAGAACTTGGCCAATCCTCTCAAGGAGTGGATGGCTGAGGAACCAATTACCTATTGCCATTCAACACACTTTAGCGATCCATCCTGTAAAAGTAGTTAGAAAATTATTAAAGCACTTTCATTTGTTCATAAGCCTAGACTCTTTACTTTTCCCATCTGGGACGTGACAGCGACAAAGTAACTCTTAAATAAAGCTTGGGCTCCATGGTTCTTTCTTTCACTTTTTATTTCCCCCTCCCCTGTTGTTCCCCAGTGAAGTCAATTGAATATTCACTTTCCAGGCTTTGTACTTGGTTAAGTCTTTGATTCACTATCAGCTTGAACTAACCACTGTGTCTTCACCACCAGGATACAGAACCAGGATTCCTCTGCTTCCCTCTGATTAGTGTGGGCTTCAGTTTTTGTCTTTTCCTGGAAATGCCTGTGCAGGATCTGTGGGGTGAATAACACCATCCATGTGCATACTGTCTGGCAGCTTAGCATTTGAGAGCCTGAAACAGGGAAGTTATGGAGAGTTAGCCAAAGTTAACTAAACTGCAGACTTCTCCTGTACCATGTCAGAAGAACATGTCTTGGCACATCAAGAAAAAAAAAAAGAAAAAAGGGAAATAATTTGTTGGAGCCTGACTTAACTGAGCACTCTGAACTGAGCACTTGAAGAGTGTGAGGGGTGTCTTGTGCACTGTATCGGCACTATCCTGGTTTATGAAGGTTGTAGAGGCTGTTCCTCATGTGCAATAATCTTCAGTTTACCCTGATCTTTATACTTTGTCTTGAATTACTAAAACTGCAGTCAAACATAACTTCTGGCAAAAAGCAGCTTTTCCTGGTGTGCTGATTTCAGTTGGTAACTCTGCAGTCCTTGCCCATGTCTGTGTTCTGTGTCTGGGTGTTGCCTATCACTGTTCAGGACCATATCTGCTTTTTTATCTGTGTTAAAGTTCCCTGGACCCATTTGTACTTTGTGGATATACAGGCAATAGGGGAAGGGCAGTAATTCCTGTAGATACTCTTCAAGAAACAAAGTTCACATTTAGTCTGTGACCTTTAATCTGTAACAGTAAAATTTACAGCTGAATGTGGACTAAGGGCTTGGGAAAGCTGTGGGAGTTTGGGGAGGGGTTGCTTTTTTTAAAATTATCGATAATACAGGATCATGAGATGGAGGGAATTGCTATGTAAACATAGTAAACTTTTATGTGGATTAGGAAAAAAACCCACTTTTGTTGAAATAAGTTTTAAGCAAAGAAGTCAGTGTTACATAATGCAATTTGAAGAAAACCTCGTGTTCTTAGGGAAGAGGTTGGAGTGTGTTTGGCTTTTGTAAGGAACCTTGATCAGTGAAACCGAAAAACTTGTAACTTTTAACAGCTCAAGGTAATACATTCCTGTAGTCTGCTTATGAAGCTCTTCTGTCTGGAAAGTAAAAAAAGAAAAAAAAACAAAAACCAAAAAACAAACTGTCCCCACAAAACCAAATAACCCCCCCTATTCCTCCAGGAACATCATACTGTTCTGCAAAGTCCGAGTTGAGTTTGGATGTTCAAAAAACTTACTATTTCCTCCCTCCCTTGCTCAGTCTGTTTGAACAAGTACATTATGTTTTGAAATGCATATAATTTCTCTTTGAATTTCTGAAGGAAAGTGTGTCATCTCCAAAATGAAGGAAAGTTTGTCATCTCCAATACTTTTCAATGTGAGATTAAGACCTGTCATTGTACTTGGCACTGGCACTTGTTCCACCCTCAGCTGATGGTGATTTTTAGTTATGTGGTTGTTGCAAGATGCTTGAACAGATGATTTGTCACTTCAGCTTCCTTCTGTAGGATGTAATCCTCAACATTCTTTGCATACAAAGGTTTATACTGCTGTGTTTTAGGAATTTACTCCCCTTCCCCCTTATCTTGGGGGAACTTTTCAGTTTAAGGCTGTTACTCAAATGCTTTGCAGGGAGCAAGTGAAACAGCACTCATTCTGTTCGCCATTGTTCTACTCCACTGGAGACAGTAACATCTCTGTGCTACTTGGACTTCTTTATTTTATGGTGCTTAGTGCTGTGTGAATTTGTTTGAAGTGGAAGGTGATGGAGTTAATGACCTGTTGGTTGCAGCTGACCGAGAAGATCCATGTTTTCTATTTAATAACAAAGTAAAATGAAATCATTTCTCCCTTGACACAGTTCCCCACAAGATTAGGAAAGCTGTGTATCTTTTTTAAGAAAGTAGAAGTTTCTTGGTAAGATCTGGTAAGTGTTCAAACTGGTCGTAATCCCTTTGGGAAGGCACTTGCATGGACAGTGTGTTTGTTCTCTTGTCTTTGTTCCTGGAATAGGCACACAGCTAAACATACTGATTTGAAAGTACTTATGGTGGATTTTTACTTGCTCTGTAGTAATTTTATATGTTTTCTTTGGATAGGCTTGTTTTGTAAATGCCTAATGTCTGTCCTTGGTGTTATGCAAGAAAGTACGACGCATTCCAATGGGAATTTTCTGTCAGTTCAGTGAAGTTGTGAAACTTTGCAGTAATTATCCTCAGTTATGTCTATGCTATTACCTGGCTAACTCCTTACTGTCCCCAACCAAGGCACTTCTGAAACTAAGTAGTGGGCTCAGGGCAGACTATAATTTTCTTGATTGCTTGGTTGGTTTTTTCTTTTCCCTTTGTTTGTTTTTTTCAAGGAAAAGATCAGTTGTGTGGCAAAGAGAGCTACAAGAGGTTTAAGATAGATACCAAATACTGGTAAGGTCTGGCTAAGAGGAGAAGAGACACAAGTAATACAGTCAGGTTTAAACTAATCTGTCTTGAGTTATTTCTGCTATTAAGACTGAATAATTTGGAGTGGTTGCACATGCTATTCGCAAGCAGTCTATAAAAGGGTGCTGTGCAAACAATGTCTACAGGGAAGTGCTGGACAATGAGTAAGTGTTGAGGGCTTCCAAGTACTGTACTTCTAACACCTCTTTCCAGAGAGTATTGTGGAGTTTGATCCCTGCAGAGTTCAGAAAAGACATGACAGGTTTTGTCAGCTACAGAGACACTCAGAGGTGTGATCAGACAAAGATATTCCATCAGCATTTCTGCAGGTGGCTTTGTTCCCTCTTCCTGTGTTTGATTAACCACAGGCTCTTTGCCCAGAGGAGACTCAGTGCTTCTCAATAATGTAGGCAAAGCTGGATTAGTCCATGAGAAATGATGGAGTAGGGCTCCCTACTGCAGAAGAAGGGAAATGGGTGTATTTTGGACAGGAACCTTAGGGGGACAGGCAGGCCTTTTTTTGGAATAGGGACAGATGAAAACAGTTGGGCAAAGCCCCATTTTTTCCACCAGTCACTGTCTGCACTCTGGCTGTTCCCCTCCTTGTCACCAGCTGAGTCTCTCACCGTCTGCTTCCTTCGCTGAGTGCCAGCTTTGCCACACTCCTGTGTAGTGTCACACCTGCGAGCTCGTTTTTACTTCAAGTCCTTTCTGAGTCTCTCCTTTTTAGGGTACAAGCCCTGTTGGATAAGGGAAGGATGGCCTTACTTTCTGACAGTGAAGAGGACCATACTATTTTAGAGCTGCACTCAACTGAATCCAGCTCACTGAGTACTCAGCTACATTATGACTGACTGAGTGACTCACAGCGAAGTGTATCCTTCAGGTTTTACAGCATTTGTAGATTTCCGTAGTCATTGCTTATATTTCTGCTCCCTGGTGAAGAGCTCTTTGCAGGATGTGACCCCTTCACTGGTAGTGCTTCCTCTGGAAAGAAGTTTCCAATAAGAAGAAACCTCTCCTGTCATGACATCACAAAACTGTTCATGGAATAAACAAAAAAGCTGTGTGCCCTGCGGCCAAGAAGGCAAATGGTGCCCTGGGGTGCATTAGGAAGAGCATTGCCCGCAGGTCAGGGAGTGATTCTGCCCTTCTGCTCAGCCCTGTGAGGCACATCTGGAGTGCTGTGTCCAGTTTTGGGCTCCTCAGCACAGGAGAGACATGGAGCTCCTGGAGCAGCTCCAGCGGAGGGTGACAAAGATGCTGAAGGGCTGGAGCATTTTTCTTACAAGGAAAGGCTGAGGGAGCTGGGGCTGTTCAGCCTCAAGAAGAGACGACTGAGAGGGACCTCATCCATGTCTGTCAGTGTCTGCAGGGAGGGGTCGGAACATGGACCAGGCTCTGCTTGGTGGTGCCCAAGAGGCCCCAGGCAGAAACAGATGGGCAGGAATTCCCGCCTGAGCATGAGGAAGAACTTCTTCCCTGTGCAGTGACCGAGCACTGGAACAGATCACCCAGAGAGGGTGTGGAGTCTCCCTCACTGGAGATATTCCAGAAGTGTCTGGATGCAATCCTGTGCCATGTGCTCTGAGATGACCCACTGTGGTTCCTTCCAAACTTACTCAGTCTGTGATTCTGCGATAAATCATAAATTTTGGTCTTGCGGCCATCTCAGACAGCATTAAAAGCCATGAGATTGTAACGGGAAAGCTCCTTTGGTAATCAGTGGTCTCCCTGAAGGGAATGATGGTGCTCCATGTAGCACCTGGTAGAGTTAAACTTGGCACTAGGCTTTCTTTGACACCATCACAGTGTGCTCTCACAGAACAGGATTCACAGCTCTGCAGTGATAGCAAATGTTCCGACAGTACGTGCAGCAGGATTGCATGTGGGAATCTACTTTTACATGTTAAGCCCCAGATTTACAAATTTCAGCATCAGTCCTACTGATTCAGGCCTCCTACACTGGCAAAAGATAAAAATGTTAAAATGACATCAGACACACTGCAAATAAGCACAGATGTGATGTAACTGAAACTTTTTCTGTCTGAAAATCTTACATGGTGACAGCCTAGTGAGGAGGAATGCAGCTAAAATACTTGAAGTTCAGTTTTGATCAAGCTCTTACTGTATTACAATATTTTAAAAGTTTCTATATCTTAGATGGCCCATCTCCTTAAAGAATCTGGAAGGTTTCAGTGGAGTGCTTAGTGGCAGTGTACATGCTTTTTAATCTTTTTTTTTTCCAAACTTGTTGAGCTTTTCCTCTGACCTGCACAGGAAATGATTTAAAATGAATGCATTAATTTGGACAGCTTTTCTTCTGTAAATATATGGAACATGTGTGCTGTTGACAATGCTTTTATGTTGCTGATACTACAGAGCCTGGGGCTTTGTCTGGGCTGGGGTTGGTTTGCTTTTATGCCTTTTTATGTTTTCTGAAGAGCTTAAAGCTGGCAGTGATCCCTTCAGAGCCTCTGATGCTGCACTGTCCCGGGGAACAGGGGCTGCTAAGGGATGAAGTCTAACTCTGCCGTGCTCCATGAAAAACGTGAATGCTGCCCTCAGCCATGGACACAGCTGCCATTTGGGAGGGCTATGGAGACCTCCAGGGTAAAAGGATTCTGGAATACTCTGACTTTCTTCCGTCTGGTTATATTTACTGAGAGCACTGAAGTGTGGATTTGGGTGATGAGAACTGTGGGCTGCCCAGGCAGCTTGTGCACTCCCCATCGCTGGCAGCGTTCAGAGCCAGGCGGGACGGGGCTCTGGGCACCCTGGTGCGGTGGGAGGTGTCCCTGCCCGTGGCAGGGGTAGGAACTGGGCGCTGTTTCGGGTCCCTGCCCGTGGCAGGGGTTGGAAGTGGGCGCTGTTTCGGGTCCCTGCCCCTGGCAGGGGTTGGAAGTGGGCGCTGTTTCGGGTCCCTGCCAGCCCAGGCCGCTCCCGTTCCCGGGCAGCGCGGGCGTGGCG
>VZTI01000231.1:227042-237157 GCA_013397865.1 Struthidea cinerea
TCCCGGGCAGCGCGGGCGTGGCGGGGCCTCCCGCGGGGCCGCAGCGGCACCTGCCGGGCCGCGGCCGCCACTGCGGGCGGGATCCCGCGGCCCGTGAGGGGCCGAGCTCCGGGATTGTTCTGCGGGAGCACCAGAGCCCTGCGAGCCCGTCAGGACCCGGGGAGGTGTGTAAATAAACTTAGGCACTCGGTGTTTCCCGCAGGGAACGCTCTGCCGGGCAGAAGGGCTCCGGAGAGGTCCCGTGGAAGCCGCTTTTTCTCTCAGGGCACTTAAGACCTGCAGCAAGGGAAAAGTAGTTTTACACTTTTAGTTGCGTGTTCGAGTGAATCAGAACAATTCCTTTCTTCCCTTCGGCTGGAAATGAGGTGTAGATTTTACCAGGGGAAGCCTGAAGTGATTCGGGACTATTTTAGGACAGGTAGTTTCTTTCAGTAGTTTGTTCTAATGGCTGCAGTTCCTGTGGCAGACTCATACTAATCTGCTTTCTGAATTTAAAACAGCCTGGGGCGGTTATCTTAGCAACTGGTCCTTTTCCTCTGAAATTCACTTTGTCATTGGTACCAGTGCTATGGCTGTGGCAGGGTGTACCAGCTCCCAGGAAGCATTCCTAGGAAAATCGGTGGGGCTTTTTGAGACTCAGGTGTGCCTGTGACCAAGAGAGTTCAGGACAGTTTATCAGCAGATGTTTAAAAATAATCTGACATATTGTGAATTTAGCCTTTCTGCCTTTAAGGTTGTGTATAAAGGGGAGATTCAGGATAGCCATACACTGGAAATTTTCAGGAGCTTTTGTTTTAGGTTATTTTGGTTTGGCTTAAATTTCTATGAAAATAATAATTTTACTTATTTATATATTCATATTTTATGTCTGCTAGTGATGTCTAGCAGCAAAGAGAGAGAATAGTTTATGAAATAATGAAATAAGATTTCAGTTGTTTGCCTAGAGAAAGTTAACTACTAATTATTGGGTTAGTAACTAACTGATGGGTTTCTTGCTTATTTGGAAGTGTGTACATGTAAAGAAGCAACAGTGGATACAAGATGATCTGGCTTAGTTGAGGTCACAAAGGAAAAGTTCCACAGAGATACCTGAGTGAGAAATTAAATGGCCAAATTATTTTTACCGCTAGTCTTCCTAGCAAATCAGATAATTTTGGCCTCATGTGCCCAAGAACGGTAAAACTAGCATGTGTGGCAGTGCTTGTCAGGACCAAAGTATCAGCATCATGACAATGGAACGCAAAGTTTGTGACTTGACCTTTTCTGCTGGGTTTGAACTTCAGAGCAAGTTCAAACCTGAGCTTGATCAGATCATTCCGGTGCCCACCTGAAAACTGAGGCATTCAGGGGCTCCAGCATCCTCTTTGCTGCCCGCAAAAGAGCGAAGAACAGATTAATCTTTATTGCGCTCACCTAGTTTGAGATTCAGTAGGCAGACCAAAGATTGCTTTAGCTAATTAGGCCCTCTAATTGGATTTAAAAAGTTATTAACCTTTTAAATAGGTTCTCCAGAGTGGCATGTCAGCGTGTTCTGAGCTAATGTGCAGCCAGCTATTGGTTCCACTTGCAGGGCTGACAAGCAGAGGGCAGGCAGGGTTGAGTTGCTCCTTGGGGAAGGGAGGGCAGGGAAAACTCTATATCCCTGCTCTGCAATGTCAGGGGTGCAGGAGAGGAAGGTGGTGCAGGTTCTCATCATGCCCAAGTAGCTGCTGCCTTCTCCATCACTTCCTGCTCATGGAACCAGCTGGGATTTTATCAGGAGGCTGAAAGAAGAAATAAAACTCTCACGAAGAAAGTGCTTTTTTTTCTCCTTTGATGCTGTCTTGCCTTTGTGTTTGCCCCTCCTGTGGCATATATTACATTTCTTCATCCTGCAGATTGGAAGGGGTTCCCCCTGAGATGCACATTACAGAGTACTGAGAATGACTGGACAAAATGGAGGGGGGTGTGTGCGTATGAAAAGCTACAAAATAGAATATTATTTTCTGGGCATATTGGAAGATATGATTAGTCTTTTTAAATATTTGGACCAGCTCTGTTGGTGACTTTTTAATTCTTGATGAATTTAAGTGGTGTACAGTGTTTGTGCTTCTGTGCTACTCAGTCCCACGTGTGCAAGACCAAAATAGCACTACGTGAGCATGTCAGAGATAACCTGAGATGTTTAGATACCGTGACTCGTGGTCAAAGTTATAGAGATGGATGCATTTGTGTGGCTGTAGCATATCTGCAGGATCTTTCCTGCAGGCATTTCTCCTTACCCAATGTGCTTTAGGACTTGTGAAATTTTCTTTTTTTCCCAATGTGCAATGTATGAGGTCATGTGGGCAAGAAAGAAGATAGATGTGTGTTTACGCAAAGTTGCCCTATGAAAGAGAAGCCAACGTACAGCAGAAAAGCTCTCTGATATTCAGTTTTCACATAACAAGGAGTTTAAACCCCCCCACTCTCAAGAGCCATTGCATTTTTCTTTCTTGCCATCAAAATTACTTTTCCATAGCTTGTAAGTTACTCTGTGAGAGCTGGAAACCTGAGGCCAGCGCTGAGCCGTTTGTGTTCATGCTAAAGAGCTGCCATTTGATGGATTTAATTAACACAGCAGCTGCTCTGTGCTTGCTGCTCCCCTTCCTGCTGTCTGGAGCAAAGCTGATGCTCTACCTGCTCCAGAGAGCTCAGCCTGACTGTCCCAGCCGTGTCACACCATGCCTTCCTGGCAGCACGTCACAGGGCTGCCAGCCTGGTGGCAATGGACTCCTGTCACTGCTCAGAGCTCCAGGGCTGACAGCAGTCCCCAGCTGCCAGCCTGGTCTCTAGCACAGAACAGAAGGAATTGTGTCATGCTTCTGGTGCTGAGCTTTTTCCATGGTTCCACTTCCAAATGCTTTGCTGAGAAGCATCAGGAACTTTCTTCAGCTGAACATCGTACTCGCTGTGAAATATTCAGAGAGAAGCTTTGCCGAAAGTCAAGGATGGAGTTCATACGTGCAGCAGTAGTACTTAGTGATAAGGCTCGTGCCTTATTCATGCAAATTTTCCAGGTTCCACTTCGAGTGAGAAACCTGTAGCTATGGAATTGCAGGCTGAAGTATGGAATTTTTCTTAATGGAGTACCTACAGTGGTGGAAGAAGTAAAATTATAAGGGCAATTTTCTTCATATAAACTCAAAATCCCCAGTACTTTGCCTTTCCAGCTGTATTAGTGCCTTGTTGCAGAATCAAAGTATGCAGTAAATTGTTTTTTTTTTGCCATTGTAGTCCTTGTTCTTGCAGTTGCTAAACTCTTTCTAGAGTACACTGGAAGATTTCTGAACTGATTAGTTGTCCTATGTGTTAAAACTAACATAGTGCAGTGCTATCCCCCCCTCACCTATCAAGGCTTGCAAGTCTTCTGTGTGGTTCATTCAGCAGAGTTTATGCTGTAATGGAAACGCTCACTGGGGAATATGTAGTTGTGACCTGTACAGCCTGAAATGACGCACACTTGGAAAAAATCTTAATGTGGTACATTGTTGTGAGGGATTATAAAAGCATGAAAAATAGATTGCTGCCCTATTCCTCCTCTGAAAGATTGATTATGTGTTTCTTGGAAATGTGGTTTCAATTTTGGAGAGCCAGGTTGTGGTTTATGAGCCGGTACCCCAGAGCAAACCCAGCCCTGCAGCAATTGGACCTGACACTCACTTGAAACAGGGAGGGACGCAAGACTTGGGGATGTGTAATCTCACCATCACCTTCTGGTTTGTGTTAGATTATGTTCTTGAAACCCCAGCTGAGAGAAAAGTTCTGCTGTTAGTGTACTAAAATCAGAGATGGTAAAAGTGAATAATGATCTTGAACATCTTTTAATTTTAGAAGACAGAGTGGAGAAAGATGTGTCCTCCCCAGTGAATGGAAAGGAAGTTGAGCAGAAATAAAAGAAGGGTAAGGTTGGGCCCTGTGTTTGAGGACTGTATTTCTGTTTGGGGTGCTGAGTCTTCCTTCTAGAACCACAAGCTTCTAGTGAAGCTGGTTGAATGCTCCTTTCCCACTCAGGAAAACTGAAAATATGTTTAAAAAAAAAGTCTTGATTATGTGCTGTCAAGTCAGTCTTCATCTACTCCTCGTACAGATGAGACAGAACAGTTGCTGTCTGTAATCTGGGATTGGCACAAATGTGTGTGTATGAATAGACATATATGTATACATGTGTTTGTGTGTTTATTACGATTCTTCCTCCACAAAGGAGAAAATGGAATATGCTGTGTGTTTAGACAAAGGCAAAACCCTTCAGACTCATGTTTTAACAAGTTCTGGATGTCTGTAGGCTGCCACTCAAGTATGTTTGTTTGCAAGGGCTTGGTAGTTCCACCTTGAAAGCTGATAATCAATATTTCAGTTCAAAGCTACTCAGACCTCTGCAAACATGCAACCTTAAAATAACCTTAAAGGTTTTTTTGTTTGTTTTGACTTCTGAAAAAATAATACATTTAAAAATCACTTTCAACAGTAATGAACCATATAAAGACCATAAAAGAAACTGAAAAAATCTGTAGAGATCACAGGTCAAATGCGAGTGTCTAGGTTTTAGAGTGCTGTGTGGAGCCAACACTCTCCAGAATGCTAGCTACCCAGGGTTTCTGATACGTTCAGATCACAAGTCTTGAATAATATTGTCACTTTATAAAGAAAATGTTACTTATGACTTAGCTGAAAGCAGAATAAGACTCATTTTAGGGTAACTGTAACATCAAAGTCAATTAAAATTCAGCTTTATTATGCCAATATTAAACCTGTTGGAGAGAGTGCACCGTAGGGAATTACTCACCTATTAGCCAGTTCTGTGCTAAATGGAGCTTCAAGAATGCTGTATTTGGGGGGTAAGTGCTAAAGATAAAAGTGGATTTAAGCTGTCATTTTCAGCTTCTAATTTGTACCTTTTTTCCTCTCTGTTAAAGTCTTTGTGTTCTGAGTGAACTGTAAGATTGCAGAGGTCACAAGTGTTTTGTGTGTGGCTTTTTGCATGGCTACCATGGATCACTGTTTGCACAAACAGCAGCAGCCGCTTGGATACCAATGCAAAACACCCTTGCTCGAATGACCATTTAGTGGCAACTCATCCTAGGATCCAGCTTTTAGTCCTTATTTAGTTGTACTTCTCCTCGGGGGGAAAAAGAGGGGAAGAGGTTTTCTGTCATCACTCATGTCAGAATGAGCTGCTTTCCAGTCCTCTCAGTCTTGTTTCGGATCGCACAGAATATTGTGAGCTGGAAGGGAACCACAGCGATCCATCATCAAGTCCAGTTCTTACGTGTATGGCCTGGGATTAAAACCACAACCTTGGTGTTATTAACACCGTGCTCTGCCCAGCTGAGCTTCTCTCAGGGTCTTGAAGTAAATCAAACCACTGTGCAAACTCCTCTTGGGAGCAGGTGGAATAAAGAAGTCCACAATAGACAACTCCCATCCCGTGATCCCTGGGAAGAGGAAAGAGAATTGAATCGAGAGTTGCTGGCATGGTACTGCAGAAACCAGAGAGGCTTACGGGAGATGCTTTCACACAGTGGGTGCTTCCTTGCAAAAAATCTTCGGCACTGTGCTGCACAATTGCTAGTAGCAGTAGTAGAATCATAGTAATACTAAATGCAATTAATTAATTAATTAATAATAAGGCCTGTTGTCCCACCAGGACTCCTGTGGGACTGACGAGTAAGGAAGATGGGCCTTAGTAGTCTTTAGCCCTGATAGCTTTGGGTGCCAAGTGCTCCTTGTAAATTAATAGTAGTAATATTGATAAAAGTTGTTGTTACCCTTTTGCTTTACAAACCAGTGCTGAATGTACTCTTTTAAATCCCTCCTCCAGTCCTCAGAGCTAAATGCCCTGCTTGGTTTGGAAGTGGAGGAAACATGCAGTTTTTGAATCCTAGTTTTGGAAATCCTGTTCTTTCTGTAATCATGGCAGGCAGAGATCAACATTAGACATGTGTAAAACGTGACTTTGTTTTCCTTTCTCTGGTGCAGTCCGAACTGCTTTTTCTAAAATTCTTTCAGCATCTTGAGGAAAAGTTTTAAGTGCCAGAACAATTCAACCACAATGTAAAAAGTGTTTATAAAAGGAGAGCCAAAACTAGGAAAATGTGTAACAGCAGCAGTATGAAACTATGGATGTATTGCTGCTGTGTTTTCTATAGCTGCTACTCTGATCACTATTACTCATTACTTATACAAGATCATATTTCTCACTGTAAAAAAAGATCATTAGAAAATAAATGCTATTACTTTGCTATCAGAAGTGAACGACACACTGAGGTTTTTATCTCTCATTGCTGCAAAATAATTTTGGGTGCGCAAGTCATACCCCACCGTTTTGTTTTGTTTGGGTGGGGGTTTTTCTGTATACTTTTGGGTTTTGTTTGGTTTTTTTTTGTTTGTTTGTTTTATTTTGTTTTGTTTTTGGTTTTTACAGCTGTCTCCTAAGTATAAACTTTTGCATGATCAGGTTGCTTTTGTTTGGCTTAGGCATTTAAGTACTGTGAAAAAGATGGAGAAGGATGGTGAAGAATGAGTACTAATGATTGCTACATCTATGTCTACGCCTTTCACATTTTCTTTTGAATTTAAGATGAGCTTTCAAAAGAGACACTACTTCAGTAAAGACCTTAGTGTCATTGACATTGGGGAGCAACACTGAATTTCCTTACACCTTTGAAAATCCAAATATTTTGTAGGAGATTAAGAAGTGTTTAAGCAATAGGATGTATGAAAACTATCTGCTCTTCCTTTAAAAACAAGAATGTGATCTATAAATGCTTTCATAAATTTGTTCCTCTTATGTAGATCTGCAAGTTCTGGTAATACCTAAACAATGTGGGTGTGCTGTTTTATGGTGTTGATGTGAATGTACCCATCTTCTAACAATAATGGAGTACAGAGGAACTGTGGCTGTACTATTTTAAATATTGATTTTTTTTTTTCCAGCTGTTCACTTGGGCATCTGAAAGTCAGTCTTGAAATGTGCTTTTAAACATTGACTTTTCAAAGCCTCAGTCAATCATTTAAAGACATTGAGGAATTTTATCACATAGGCTTGGGAAACACTGTACCCTTGATATGTCGACAGTATTGTGTTTTACTACTAGTCCAAAAGTCTGATAATCCTATTCCTTAAAAAAGCGTTTGGGGTTGGTTTGGTTTTTTTTTTGGTTGTTGTTTTTCAAGGAAGACTGAGGAGACACTAGGAAAAATGGAGCAGTTTTAATAGAGGAAAATTTTCTCTTCTGATGAATATATTTTCTTGCTCATCTAATATGAAGCAGGTGTTCATTAGCAGTGTAAACAGACAGTTTTTGTTCTCATATGCTTCAGGTAAAATATCTTATGGGGTTTTTTTTGCTAATAGAAGATGGAACTGGGCATTCCTTGATCCTACATGACAAAACATTTGCCTGTTCAACAAACCGAGACCTCAGAACATACCTGCATGATTTCTGGGAAGTTAAAATTACTTTGGAGTATTTGCAGTGAATCAGTGAACCTGATCATGGTATTAAAATAGCCCAACTTTGTTAAGTTTCTGCTTTAAGCAAACATTTAATAATGTTTTTATTACATCATCTTAAGGCTTGAGATTGTATAACATATAGCCACAATTGTTTAATTGTTGGCCCCAAGTTATGAAACAACTGCTTCATAAGGTGTCACGTGCTTTGGTTCAGTTTCCAGAGAAAGACTCCTCTTCCTAAATGTGTTGTGTGGTGATGAGATTATCTGATCTAATTTCTTCAGTCTTCCCCTCCAGCTGATGTCTTTGCTCTGTGAGGGACTTTCCTCTTGTTGAGGTGGAGAGAAATGAATCCTATAAGTCCAGGAGGGCTTTAGCCCTGCTGTAGCCCTGGAAAGAAATGCCTGCTGGCTCTATAAGCCCCAAGGCTGCAGGTTGGAAGCTGGGAGCAAACAGTAGAGCAAAAATCATGGTGTGCTTGCCTGTGTTGCCCCTAGGACAGCATTTGGGACAGGATATGGGGCTGGAAGAGCTTTTGACCCTGGCCATAGAGCCCTTTTAATGTTGTTACCTGACGGGGCTGAGCTGTCCTGCCTGCCTTACCCTGCACTGTGGACTTTTGTGGCAGGGCCTCTGACACACCTTGGGATCCCCCCAGAAGGGCTGGGATGGAAGCCTCCCTGCACCTTCTGTGGCTGTTCTCTGCCCATTTCTGCAAGAGCAGGTGCACATGTGCTCAGTCCTCCGCGCGATTTGCTGACCTTCCAGCAACAAGTGGAAACCATTCCCTGCAAGGTGCTTGGGTAGGGGACGAACAGAAAACAGTTAAATTGAGAAACTTCTGTGCCAGCTGTGCTTTGCAGTGCCTCTCAGTTTGTCTTTCTCCTGTCTAAACTAAGGCTGAAATTTAATTTGAATGTGTTCTGGTCATGCAGTACCCTGGGAATGAATCTTATAAAACAAAATGTAGACCTGCTTAGTCTGAATGAGCTTTAACTTCATTATGTTAGTACAGAATAATTAGCAGAAAACCAAAATGCAATTTTGTCTAAAAGAATGGTGTTTCTGGGGCTTTACCTCACCTATAGCCTTGCAAGGCTTTTAGTGTCCTGTCAAGCAATCTGTCAGAGCAGGAATTTTGAGTGCATTCATTTTTAACTTCAGTTCTTTTCTTACAGGAGCTCAAGTGACTCCACTGAAACTCTGGCATTTATCACAGACAAAATTAGGTCGGAAGAGAGCACAGAGGTACTGAACTGAAAAGAGATAAATTCATCTTAGAAGAAAAAAGAAAGTCTCAAACTGCAAACTTGGGTTTCATTTGTCTCCTCCACATAAGGTAAGACTTTTCCTAAGGGATTTTCCAGGCAAGCTAATGGTGACTTTGATGTACATATACTATTAAGTTTTGTAGGAAGAATATTTGTAATTTTTTTTTTTTTGTTGAGATGTATAACTTAAAGTAACTGAAGAACAGTATTTTTCCTAAAAGTAAACAAAAGCAGCCTAGGGAAGACTCTGTCCCAGTTTGGTCTTGTGGTTAGTGTCCAGTTGTGGAAGCTGCTGAGCATGTTTAGGTAGCAGCAAGAGTGGTGGGATTTATTTGTCATCATTATTTGCAGGACCCCAGTACTTGTATTCTGGTTACTGCCAGCCTGGTGATAAAGCAGATAAAATCTGATTGTATGTGTGACTGCTGATGGTGTGACATTATCTGATGAGAAAAATTGCAGCTTTCCAATTTGCATTAAAGGAAACAAATATTAGCATCTTTGCTATAGAACATTTTCCTTGATTGCATATGCTGTTACAGTTTAGATAAGGTTTGAATTTTTTGCTGGGCCTGATGGAATACGTAAATACAAAAGTATCACACTCCTAGGAAATAGCCTCTTGAAGAGGATGCCTCTAGTTTTACCTAAATATCTTCCAGAACACATTGGTGCATTTGCCACTTGCTCTTTACCTCATGTAAATCTGATATTACCCAGATATATTTTTCTACAGGGATTCTTCTTGTCTAAAAGCTTTTGCAAGCAATTAATTCTCATGTGAATTCACTATCTAAAGCCATAACACTATTGCCTCTGTCAGTAAACTGAGTGAGAATGGGTAACTCCAGATTTATCAGTTACTTATGATACAAACCTCCCAGTAGTTATTGAAAACTTTCTTACAACCAGCCTACAACTCTCTGCAAGAGGGGCATCATGTGGTTCACACCATACAGCACTACATCATTTAATAGTCCTGGTGATTCAGAGTCTTTTGCAGCAGAGGGGATGGGGGAAGAAGATGGAAAAGGCAGGCAGGATGCACGGGAGATGGTTTCTGACAATTTTTCTGGTGGTAATAATGTATTAAATGATGTACTGTGTACCAGTTAAAATAAAAATATTTAATTCCACCATGAAGAAAGTCAGGATAACACATGTGGTTCCAGATGTTCTGTGGTTTGTATCAAATCAAGGTTAAGAAGAGAGCCCACATAGTCCAAGTGAAAATAGAATAGAAGAAAATTTGACATTTGGACCTTAATACTGATTCCTCATAGTTGAGGTTAAGTATAGTGGTGTTTAGAAAACTACCTAGACCTATTTTGAATGCAAAATAGATACTAGTTAAAAAAAAAAAAAAA
>VZTI01000231.1:237172-455630 GCA_013397865.1 Struthidea cinerea
AAAAACTTGATATTCAAAAAAAAAAAAAAAAAAAGAAATCTATCTGAATGAAGGTCTTGTTTTCCCTTATCTCCTGACAAAACTGTGTGGGAGTGTACTGCTGCTATGCAAATTGTATTTGACAAAAGCAGTAGGTGTCTGTTTAAGAGCATCTCTTATCACCAAGTAATTTCTAATAATAGCTTAACTTTTGATACTCCCGATATTACAAATGCTTTTCATAAATATTTTATAACAAATTGTCAAATCCTTATGTAAAAGCATTTACTGTGTTTGTAGCCGTATCTTGGGGTGTAAGACACTAACTTTTTTAGCTAATTTATTTTAAGAATTATTATTCTCATTTAGCACATCCCATAGTAAAGTCAGATTCTGAAAGGTAAGGACAGACTTTTTATAAGGTTGGTAAATCAAAGTTAGTCTGTCAAGATCCTACTGTTATTGCTAGAACATTTAATTATCCAGCTTCTAAAGAATTACCACATCTGCATATAGGAAGAATAAATCACTGAGGTAGAAAGCACAAGACCTTCTTAATGTCCTTGTTAATAACATGGAAAATACGAAGATTTGCCTGGAAGCTGTTGTAAAAGAAAAATCTAGTTTAATGTGCTGACCTGATTCTGTTCCTCTTGGTAACCTTGCTATAAGGTTTTAAGTCAGATGGAGCATATCTGAGAATCTAATAGAAAGCAGAATGGATAATGAAGTGTTTTAAATGAAATGCAGAGAAATATTGGTAACTCTCAGTTTCGGGTTGGGATTTTATTTTTGTTGTTGGGATTTTTGGCCTTTCAAGTATGGGTAAATGATTTTAGAGCATAAGTATGTACATCAAAGTGTGTTTGTTTTCATATGTTGTCATTTAAATTTACAAAAGAAAAACCTGTGTTTTTGTGCATTGGCATACATATGTATGAGTGTACACACATTATATTTCATTGAGATGGAAGATAATGATTGTTTTCTTAAGGATAACAGATTGCATTTTAACACAAGCTTTAAGAACTTAATGATGTTTTTATCTATTCCTACTCCAAATGGATGCAGCTATTATTTTCTTCAGATTTAATGAAAAGAAATACATTAAACCACCTTTTCTTCATCGTCAGTATCAGCCTTGTTAGGTACCACGGCTTAAAAATAGGACTGAGAAAATTAAGCTGTGTGTTTCACTAAGCAATAGTACATTTTCAAAGAAGATGATAATGGGGAAT
This sequence comes from Struthidea cinerea, assembly GCA_013397865.1. Classification (NCBI taxonomy): domain Eukaryota; kingdom Metazoa; phylum Chordata; class Aves; order Passeriformes; family Corcoracidae; genus Struthidea; species Struthidea cinerea. The sequence goes on from VZTI01000231.1 coordinate 238,390, forward strand.
TACAGTAGCTCAAACTACTTTCTCTGATACCAAATGCTAGAGCATTTCTCTTTGAAATGCTCCCAAAGCTGCAGTTGCTCAAGGGCTATAAGGGGCAATCATTTGAGACAAGGACAAGTCAAATGTCTCTTTTGAAGTGCCAAATTGTATTTTTTGAAGCAGTATTCTCAAAATGGAAGATAAAAGTTTAGAGTCTTTTGCAAGAGAGCTTCAGTACAATGTGCACTTTGGAGGAAAGTCACTGTGGTTTGAGTTTGAGTGATAAGGACTTTCGCTGTACAAAATGAAAGAGCAGGACTTCAAAGTTCAGTGTTTGCCTTGCAACAATTGCCAGTTTCTGATGTCCAGACTCTCAAGTGAGGTTGATCTTTGCTCTCAAAATTACTCATTTTGTCTCAGAGGTTGAAATTGTTGGGGAGAAGCCAGACCCCCCTAAAGCTGAATTCTGGCCTTCATTTCAGCAGACTGCTTCCAGGTAGGAATTGTCAGGATGCCTGCACAGCTCTGCCTTGTACGAGTGGAGCTGATGGGAAATTATCTAGTTAAAGAAACCTGATATGATTCATACAAAATCTTCCTGACCACCCTGTGGGTGAATGTAAGAGGAGAAGAGAGAAAGGTTGGGCTGCCAAGTAGCAAGTAACACCATTGTGAAAACTCCTACCAGGAAGCTGAGGTTCATGTTGAGGTTTCTGTCTTGCCTGCATGAGTGGAGGGGCTCCCCAGCCACCCCACCAGCTGCCCAGGCAGCGTCTCCTTGTGCTCTTTATACGAAGGACCATAGCTCCAGCAGAGCCAGAGGTACTTTCTCCAAAATAACTGGTGGTCAGGTTACAGCTTTGGGATCTTGGAGATCAGAGTTCAAAACCCCTTTCTGAATCACTGAGACGAATTAACTTCTGGAACAGCTTGAACACAATGTTTCTCTGTCATGTAAAATCCCACTCTGAGCAAATCAGATCTGTGAGTCTCTGTCTCAGAAGGCCAGATGAACCCTGAGAACCAGGATGTTCTGAATCTGGGCCCATAATTGTGAATAAAATTTGAAACTCCTTGGTTTCTGTCCTGGTGAGACTCTTGTTGTTTAACTGTTGACCTTCCACAAGGTTTCTCTGTTAGTTTGTAGGGCAGTCTGCAATAGCACCACATGGGTATTGCTGACAGGGTGAAACGGGCGTGTGACGATATGACCCTCTCTTACCTCCCTCCTCGCTCTTGCAGAATCCTTGCTAAATGCCAGGCATTGCTGCCATCACCTGCAGGGAGTGAATCAGAGCTGTGGAGCAAGTTAGACTGTCTGGGAGATCCCAGCTTTGACCCGAAAGATGTGGAGGTAATGAGGGAACTGCAGAAGGAGGGAAGTGCAAAAGAAGGCAAAGAAGTACAGATAATTTAAATATTATCCCACATAACAATGAATAAAAAATTCCTGTCTAAAATGAGTGTGGTCCCCACTAAGTGAGCTACAGATTGGCTGGCTAGATAGAGGATGACTGCATGATAGCGAGCTTCTGTGAGCTGATTCTTATTTCAGTGAATGGGACCCACTGTCCTCCTATAGATCAATCTGTTGCGAGACATCCATGTGACTTTAGCCTTGTTTTCTTGTCTTCCTCATTGCCTCCTCCTTGTTTTATATCCTCACTGCCCACTCCAGGCCTCCTATCAAACTGCTGCCACCTGCTCCTTGCATGCTTGTCTGTCCTGCCTGTGCTACTGCTGTCAAGGGCCGCCAAGTTGATCAAAGGGATGCAGCACCCCTCTTAGGAAGAAGTGCTGAGTGGATTGGGATTGTTCAGTCTGGGAAGGCTGTGAGAGGATCTAATTCAGCCTTCTGGTACCTGAAGGGAGCCTACAGAAAGGATGGGGACTATTTACAAGAGTATGTAGTGACGGCACAAGGGGGAATGGCTTCAAACTGACAGAGAGTAGGTTTAGATCATGTAGTAGGAAATAATTCTTTGCTGTGTAAGTGGTGAGGCACTGGAACAGGTTGTCCAGGGGACTTGTGGATGCCCAATCTCTGGAAGTGTTCAAGGCCAGGTTGGATGGGGCTCTGAGCCTGGGGTTCTGATTTAGTGAAAGGTGCCCCTGTCCCTGGCCGGGGGCTTGAAACAAGATGAGCTTTAAGGTCCCTTCCAACCCAAATTATGAAATCAGACTAAACATTATTTGCCCATGCTATGCCCAGGTGTGTGTTCAGGCATGCTTCACAAGGGGAGCCAGTGATTGCAACAAAATTAAATGAAATTATTGCATTTTAAGTTGCAGAGAATTTGTAGATCAGTTGGGCTTGCTGTCTTGCTAAGTCAGACCTATTTGGAAAACTACCTCTAAATATTTTTAAATGTCACAGTATACACCTAGATGAAAACATATTCCTTGCACTCAGATGAGCATGTATTCCAGAACATATTGAAAAAAAACCTTGGTGCAGTAAATGCAGTTCTCTTGACATATGATAATAAAGGCAGCAGTGTTAGCTGCACGTGCAGTGCGTGTGTGATTGCAGGGCTGTAACTCTGTGGTTACTGGGACCACAGAGCCCAGCGTTCCCTCCCTGGCAGTTGCCAGCACTGGCTGCTGAAGGAAGAAAGTATAACATATCAGCAAACAGTAAAACTTCCCAGGATAATTTTCCTAACCTTCAACAATTTGTAGTTCAGGGACTTTATGAATCAAGGGTAGTGACTCTGCAGTGAAAAACTGAATAGCTATACATTGAGTATCATTGAGGGAGTGAACACTCATCTAGCAAATGTTATATAAGCACATAAAGAAACTCTGTTCAGTCTGTATATACAAATGAGATGGGGAATTAATTTCCCCATTTCCTGCCTTATGAATGTTTTACTTAAGAACATTTATACTATTTTTAGTGAAGTTCTGAAAACAAGGGCGAAGTCCCATGGTAACGAGTGATTTGATAGGGAACATCAGAGTGATATTTAAAAGAAATGTTAAGAAATGTTCTGGATATTGTGAACAGTGTTTCCTATTCCCATTGCAACTCTAGTGTTTAAAGGTGAGCAAATTCTTTTAAATCTTGGGGCCTGGTCATTCATTCACAGATGAATTGGTTTAACATTACTAGGACATTTAATCCATCATGTAAGCCAATAATACAGAAGTGAGGAGGACTAATTATTTCATTTATACGATTTCATTGTAGGCACTGATACACATCTCTGGAGAATATTTTCAGGCAGCCTGAATAGCTGTTTCATGCAAAATTTCCCCATGTGCTGTCTCTGAGAATCTTCTGACAAATAGATATCTATTTTTAGTCCATTACTGTTCATGCTTTTATATAAAAATATTCAACACAGAACTATTTCTTTGTTGTTATTACTGTTATTAAGTTTGGGGTTTTTTTGAGAGCAAGACATAGAAAATGCATGCAATTTAATTCCTAATGCAAGTCTTTCTGTATATTGCAGTGAGTGATCACTTTTGTGATCCAGTTTTAGACCATGTTCCTTAAAATTCAACCATAAAAGATCATAGTAAGAATATTCTGGGAACCTGGTGCTTTCAGCTCTGAACAAACACTTGGAAAGTCGGTTCAGGAAATCTTTTTAGAGATGCCTGGAGATCTTTCCAACTTAGCCTATCTGGAACCTGGATCTTATCTAGCAGGAAGAAGATTTGTTCCAGGCCTCACTTCAGTGGTGGCTATTTATACATTAGTCTGTTGTATGAAATGTAGAAGTAATATTGGACTTTAAATGAGTTTAAATTATCTTTCCTTCCTGCACAGGAATGGCAAAAGGCCAGGTCCTCCTGCCAGCAAACCTTACAGATCCAACAGTTTTCATCTCCTGACTGCACACTAGTGCAGGATGGAAAACACTGCTGGTGGGAAGGGTGTTCACTTGGATTGTAAGAGTTTATTGTACAATGTGTGTGTGTCTGGAATCCAATTGTTTCCATGCCTAAAAAGTGGTCTAAACATGGCTCCCTTTCCACAAAAGAAAGATGCTGTTGGCTTCCACTTCTGAGTGGCACAAATAGAGATTCAGGTGTCGGTACAGGTTTATTCCTGAATCATCCTTTTGAACTCATGTGTGCCTAAATTATAGTTACTGATTTTTTTTTTTTTTCCCCTTTAGGTAGCTAAATTGTCAGATTTGGCCTTCAGTCTGCTGTGATAACTCTTGTTCATGACAAAGTCCCTCTCCTCACACTTTGGATTTGTTCTGTGAACTCATGTAGATGTGACCAATTTCCGTATTACCAGAACCTATTGTGGCTGGGTTATTTGCGACTATTAAGCTTCTGTCAATGAAGAATTTTAGACTAATACAGGGAAACCATAACACTTAGAGACCTGCAAGGTGATGTGGATGGTCTGAGGCTGTAGCATTCCCCTTGCCACGGTTGTTTGCCAATCTCCTATCTTCTCTAATTGGAGCGTAACAACCCTGGCCATTTATCATTAAGCATTGCAACATCAGTCTCTGGCCTTTTGCTGAACTCTGAAGAATTGTGACTTTTCTTTGAACTCTCAGCTTTTAGTTCCACTGACCCTATGGCCCATTTATAACTGCTGTGCCATTTATCACTCTGGGGCTTAGAAATATGGTTGGGGGAAAGACTCAAGTGCAATCATTCACACCTATGGTCTCTTTGTATTTGGACTTCACAGTTTCTGTGTAGTGTAACTGATAGGGAGAGATTAGTTACAAAACTGTAATTCCATTGAAGGATTGTGATAATACCCTACCATAAACTGTATATGATGCTCAAGAGGTTTGACATCATTGGGGTTCTGAGATTAAGTTACAGCATCTACTATTAATCTCTGTCAGTGTCTGTTTTAGAAGAGGGTTTTTGTGCAACCCCGGTGTAAAATATGGGATATTTTCTGAGTTAGGAGACTTGCTGTTGCATTAATCGTCTCAGAGTCCTGCTAATAGTTAAACTATAGCATGACATAAAACAGATTTGGTACAAAAAGACAGAAATATTTATTTTTCCATCCTACAGAGGAATTCTCTGTACTGACTACTAACAAGGTCTTGGGATATCAGTTCAAATCAGAATTTCTTTGGCATTTTAACTGTTTTGTCTTCTAAAAAAAAAAAAAGCAAGCAACATATAAAACTCAGAATTACTGGTGAGCCTGAAGTATCATTTCTGGAAAGAAATCAGTGTGTATTTTACAAGCAAAGCAAACTGATTCCTTTTTATTCTTTTACATTACTCTTTCCCTGTACAGCTGCTGCTATTTACATACACACACACACGCACACACACTCTCTCTCTCTCTTACTGTTCCTGTGCCCCTTGGAAACTGTGGCTTCCCCTTCTTTAAACTTTTCTTTACATCTTTCTTTTATCTTATTTTATTTCATTTCTCCCTCCCTCTGCCTTTTCTTGTGAATTTTTCCATCACTTATGAGAGAAATAGTTGAGTATGTTGTGCTTTAATGGGATTTTGGCCAAATAATGATTATTTTTAAAGTGATTCGCTCTTCTGTAGAAGAAATTAGGAATTACTTTAAAACTCCATCAAGGTATGAAGTTGTGCATATGGATGAGAGATCTTTTTGCAATTTATATGAGGGAAACTAGATAAAGGAGGAGTTCAGACAGATGAATAGCTCTAAGACTTTGGGAAGAACTTTCTTCTTCTAACTCTCCTGTTATAAGAAAAAGATCAGGATATTATATCAAGGTTTGGAATTTCATGCCATGGGAAAAAAAAAAAAGTTTTCTTTGAAATGAGAGAAATGTTTATTTATTTCTTCACTACAATGTGAACCACTCAGAGAATGATTATAATAATTCTTTCACTTGTCATTCTCTAATCAAAGACTCCCATTTTTATGCAAGAGTTAACCAGTTTATTCACTGTTCATCCTTACGCTTTTTTTTTGCCTCGTGTGTCCAGACTTCCTGCTTGGATTGTGCCCCCTGCCATTCCTTCCCTTCATGAAGACAACATTCCTGTGCTGTGTTATGATGTAGGATGGAAGGAAGACTGCACAGGTGCCTGAACCCTTTTCCTAGTGCCTGCTAACAGTGTACTTCTTTAGGAGAGAGAAATATTAAGTTCTTACAAAGATTTCAATTTATGCCCGAAAAGTAATAAAACAAAATATTTTGATGTGTGTGTCAAATTCGACAGTGAAACAATGCCAAGGCATCTGACAACTTTCCTTGCATTTTCAAATCCACCTCTCTCGTTACTATAGAACATGGCTCCCTCTCTGGTGCAACTTGGTTTTAGTGTGAATTTTATGGAAATTTCCAAGTTTATTAGAAGGAAAAAAGCAAGTGGTAAGACATGAGCTATTAAAAGGACCAATCAGCCAGAAATTCTCAAGCCACAAGAAAAAATTCCGGAAAAATTGTGGACATAATTTTTCTTTTTCAGCTTTGGATCCCCAGTGCACATAGATACTTTCTTGAAATTCTGATTAAAATATTGTCCAGGTAGGACATAAGATTGGAAAGATGGGGTTTTTTCTTCAGTCTCAGCACTTCCTGTTACTCAGCTGTAAGTAGTTATGTGCCAATATTCAAACTTTGCCTCCTCAGCCTTACATTAAGCTCTGCAGTAATTACCATTTAGAAAAAAGAAATGTTGTGGTATCCCAATGCAGCCGTTGGTTAGGGTGCAATGCCACTTATGTTTAATTAGCAGATAATTGGTCATTAGTATTTGTAATTGTTGTATGTACTGCAAGCCTTTGCTGTGTTGAAAGGGTTTCAATTTTCATCCATTCAGGATAAGGTACTTAAGCCACTTTGTCTCTGTATTCAAAGTTAGTACTCAAACGAAGCCCTGTAAATCTTTGTTCCCCTCAGAGGGGAAAATGTAAATGACACAAACCAGTCACCATGAAATGTTTTAGTGCTGGCCTGTTCAAGATGATGTCGTTTATAAAGTGTTTCATAAATCAGTTGGGTTTTAGAGTCGTTTTAAAAGACTCCATTTAGTTTTAAAACTAAACTGAGACATAGAAGAAAGGGAAGGTTATTCTGGTTTAAATGTAAAAAAAACTGGTCAATTGTTTGATTCTTCCATTATTTACTGGAAGCTTCTCTGGCACTTCCTTGCTCTCTTAAGTATTGTTCAGCAGTATTTAGTTCATATTTTTTTAAATTGCTGTTTCACAAAGATTGAGACAAACATTTTGGTGGAAGCTTCAATAGATTTGTTTTGGAGCTTGTGTATTATGTGTAAAACAGGGTTAGTGTTACTCCTCTAAACAATAAGACACCGTGTCCTTTCATAAAAACAAAACAGAAGAAAATTAATATTCTTCTAGAGTTTGGAAAAGGGATCTTTATTTTTGTGGACGATTGATTGAGGCTTTGATTTAGTTACATAAGAGGTGTCTTTCCACAAGAGAGCTGATTGCATAACTCTGCCTCTGTAAAAAAAATTATTGTCCGTCTAAGAAATAGGTGCATGTGTTTTAGAGCTGGGTGATGTGAGTTTTAGTTTTTCCTAAACAGTTGAGAGACCACTGAGTAGTGGCCTGTGTATCATAGTGATAGAACTTCATACTCTTCAGATAGCCTCCACACATGCTCTTCTGTTTGGGGGTAGCATTAACTTTTTTATACCTGAGACAGTAAACCCCAGGGAATTTCCCTCCCAAGTGTGCAGAAGGAAAAATCAGGACAATTAAGTTGCTTGTATTTTTGATTAGTTGTTTTTTTTTTCAGTGAGTTATGAAAAATTAAATCATTAAAATTGAACTATAAATAATATACTGAACTTGCTCTCCTGAGTGGTGCAATGTTGTCCTTTTCAGTAGGAGGACAATTTAGGCTGTAAATAAAATGAGTTTGCTGACTTGTCCAGGGACTGAAGGGGCAAGTGGGAAAGGAGGGACCAGCACAACCTGCACAGTGGTAAGATCCACCTTTTAACTCACCAAACCTACCCTTCTTTCTGCAGCTCCACACAATTTAAAGACATATAGTAGCATGTACATGTGGATCCTATTGAATAAACTCCATATCTGGTGATGTGGGGTTTTTTTCATGTGGTTTATGTGATCTGTGGTAGATAGTCTTACCCCTTCCTCTCACATTTGAAAAAAATTGTAGCGGCTGCTGATGCTGTTTTGTAATGTGCTTTTTTAACATCCTGTTCTTCAAATGTGAAGTTCAGGAAAAAATCTTTTATTTTCATGGCAGCAAAATGCCTGAAGCTTGGATTCCCTGAAAAAGTGAAAATGCTTTGTGACATGAATGCAATTTACCCTTAACATTCTATGTACAGTGCTCTCTGATCTGTTTGCTTCCCATGTAGTTTCAACCCCATTGAAAATGCCTTAGAGTCCCACTTGGTAACACTAGTGAGCCAAAGTGTGCTGAACTTCTGGAAGATGATCAGAATTGTCTGCAAAAAAATCATGCACCTAAATGTTCAAAAAGGTTTGGGAAAGATTGCTTTCTTCCAGAGCTGGCTTGCAATTTCAGATTTGATGGTTTCTATGCTTGGATTTATGTGTACGTATTGAGGATTCATTTTTGGCAGGTCTCTACTTCTGAATATTACAGAACATGCAAATTCAGACATGAAAATATATTTTGAAAGGTGGTATTTTGATTGATATTTCCTTGAGTTAAGCTATTGTAGGAGAGCAAAAGGAAGAAGAATAATGATGAAGCAAAAATGATCCTACAGATTTTATGTAGGAAGTTGTGAGGAGGAGATGCTGACTTAAGGGGGAAAAAAAATCTAGTAATAGTATGCCTGATTTTGGGTCTTTTTGTTGGGGTTTTTCATTTGTTTCATTTTTCTATAGTTGCATAACTTGGTGTAAGGTATGACTATGATTTTGCATATGATTTTCTTCTCTTTTTATAATTTTTGTGGAAAAATTAGAACCTTTGGATAATTTTCCTTTAGTCAATTTCATTAGAAGCAGCCTATCCTAATTCCTCCTGAGGAGGGAACAGATGCTGTAAATACAGTAGCACATGTTTAAATATAATACATCAGGGAAGGATGACTGTTATGTGTGTAATAGCATTACGTAGAAATAATCGGCAAGACTGTCCACTTGAAACAATTTGAGCACTGTCTGAGTTGCCCACAGATTTGCTCTTAGGACCATTTTGTGCTTACCTGGAATGCTCTATATAGCTTATCAAAGGCTCTGTCCTGTGATCTACACCCAAGTTCAGCTGTATCTAGAAAGCCTTTTGTTCCCCTCTGCAAGGCAGTTCAATGTACAGACAACCAGACAACGTGTTGTCTAAAGCATATATTCTGTAACCAGTTACAAATTATTCATCTTTTGTGCTGAGACTGAAACAATTTGTCAATGTCCACTGTCAAAACATTCTGTTTTACTACATGCCTTATATGATTTCCTTCAAGTCTAGTGACCCTTAAGAGAAAGTAATGAACAGAAAGGACTAGGGTGGTATTTTTATTGTAGTTGTGCTTGAAAACTCCACCCACAATTATGGTTCTGCTGTCTCACTTTATGTGTGTGGAAAGAGGCAAAACTTGATCTTAAAGTCTCATTACACAAGGCTCTGAGATAAAAAAAAAAAGTATTGCTTGTTTTGCAGAGAGAGTAGAATGAAACTCAGAAAAAAAAAACCACAGGGAGGAAATTTTCATTGCCTCAACACAAGGAGTTTGGATGTTTAAAATTTTACGATTTCAGGTTCTGAACAGTCCTACTTAGGTGTCCCCATGGCAGGAGGCTCCCTATGTATATCTCCTCTGTATTTCAATCACCAAATAATTGCTGAACAATTTTGAAGATGCCTGCTGAGGATTTTAAGTTTTGGATATTGGGATATATGCTTGTTGTTGATTTAATAAAGGTTACATAAGAAATCTTTGGCAGAGGTGGGAAAAACCTCACTGAGTTTCAGTGTGTAGTTCAAGGCAACTCTTCTCTGTGTCCCCTTGGTATTCCATGTAGTTTAAATCTATGCCATAATCACTGGATTGTTGGAAAATATTTTTTCAGTTTGGGAGTCCTACTGGCAGAGGACCACTCTAGGACATAACTCCCATCTTATTTTACAGCTGGTACATAAGGAATTGTGGCTTGGCTTCCAGCTTTGGATCTTATTGTTTGAACTTGAAAGAAACTTTTCACATTTAAATATAATATACTGTTCTTTTTCAAAGTTGTTTTTCACATGTATTTAAAGTATAAATAGTACTATTTTGTTAAGCTATTCTGGTCTAGAACCTTTATTTGTACCTTGCCCAAATCTTACTATTACAAATAAAAAAAAAACCAAACCACTTAAATAACCCCATCCTTGGAAATAAAAGACATGACTTTGAAATGTTTGTTAGGCCTCAAACGTCTTTGTATTAATCTATTTGCCATTAAATACACATTTTTGACACTATAGTGGGAATAACTTTCATGCCAATATCCTAATTAGTAGCAGGAATTTTATTGTGTTCTGTATAGACACAGAAAGACATTACTTCCTAATAATCTTCTCTTCCCTTGTATGCCCACTCTTATGTTCTTTGCTCCTGTAGAATTCTTATCCTGCAGATTGTGAGAATCTTTTCTCCACAATACCCTTGTGCAGCAAGTTGGCTGCATCCTGTTTATAAATAGAGACTGTTGCAGCACAGTCTGAGTCTCCTGAGCTTCTGTCTACTAATGTGAGCCTTGGCCATCATCTCTTGCTTCTTATCACTTACTACTTATCAAACACTTCCCCTGGATTTGTAAATTTTCAGGGGAGAAACTGCTTCAGTTCAAGAAATTGTGCAAAATTGGTCTGGGACTTGAAAGGGTTTTTTTCCCTTTCTTCTTTGCCAAATGCAGTAAAATTTTACCGTGTGTATATTTTTGAGATTCTTCAACTTGCAAAGTCTGAAAAGGCACATGAACGCTTTGCTGTGAGAGCTGGTCCCTCTCTTTATGAGGGTACGGGAATGTCAGTCGTGGGGGTGCTTGGATAGGCTTCAAGTAATAAAGTGTGAAAAGAACCACCATGAACATGCTTGTTATTAAAAACATAAGGATTTAGCACCTGCTTGTACTCCACTGGAAATCTGGTGCCTGAGCGTAACTTCTGTGACCAGCTCACACTGGACATGCCTCCCAGATCTTCCAGATCCCCATCTCCAGCTCTGTCCTTAGCGCATCACCACGCAGGTCCTTTGGGAAAGTCATGCTTGGCTGCAAGTCTCCTTATATTTAGCACTGGGTGGAAAGTGGAAAGCCTCTCTTCTTGCCTGGCTCGGCAGGAATGCCGGCTGTGGGGCCAAGGGTGCACATTAGGAGTCTGCCCTCGAGCCTTTGGTGCAGCACACGGATCTGCTCCCAGGTGTGTTCCCTCCCCTCGGCACTAATACCTGTCCATGGTGCCCTCTGGAGTGACGTGTGGCTCCATGGAGAGCCACAGTGCTCCTGTTGCTTCCCTCAAAGGCCAATATTTGGCTTTGTTGTTGTTTCCCGGTGGGTTCCCACAGGAATCACTCCCTCTGGAGCATGAGGGGGAAAGGTACACAGAGGAAGCCATATTCTCAGGGGCATGGGGCTCTGTGGGTTGCTGAAGGCCTAATTTTCTGTAAGAGATAGCTGGTGTGAATGAAACTAACAGATATAGAAAGAATTAAGTCTGAATAGCTTTTTTGTTGCCTGTCATTTGGGGAGTTGTTTGGTTTTCCCCTGTTGCTAAGCCAGTTAGAGAAACAAGGGTCCCTGACTCTCTCTTATGGATATTTTTTATATAACTCATCAGACCTGAAGTTGTGCTATTCTAATGTACAAATCACTTTTTCTGTTTCACATCTCTTCTCATGCTTTCTTTTCAATGACATCTGAAAATTTCCAGATTTTAAGGGCGAAATCTGTAGTGTAGGAGCTTATTAAATACAAAACAAAAGGACTATATCTATTATTCTGAAGCTATTATAAGGTAACGAAATACTATAATCCCTATTTATGTGATGGAGAAATGGAGCCACAGACTTGTGCAAAACTGTAAAGAATTTTGGGATGCTACAGATTTGGAACACAGAAGTTTTCTTGGCCCTATGCCCCAACCACCAATAAATAAGGCTGCTTCTTATTAGAGCTCAAATATAACTTGAGCTTTTGATCTAGCACTGAAGGAGAATCCTGGCCTTGATTTGAAGATGCATTTAGTAACCTTGTGTTCTTCCATAACTTATTTGTGACAAGCAGATTTATCACCTTATGTTATGTAAGAAGAAAGCTGGCGTGTGAGATGCTCCATAAGTCGTAAGGGTAGGAAGGAGATCCCCCCACTCCCAGTTCAGCCTTCAAAGTGCCAGATTTGTCTGTGGGAGAATATGCAGCGTTTGGGGATGCACCGATATGAGCTTTTTCAAGCATGTGCCATTTAAATATTAGGTTACATCCAGTCATTCCATTCTGTTAAAATAATTCTGGTTTCAATGCTGTTCTTGTCAAATGTCCCTATCAGAAAGGTTCTTGCTCTCTGCCAAAGCTCTGGTTTCTGCAGCAGGCCAAGCCCTAATTTTTCTAACAGCCCTATGTGCTGTGCTCTGTCCAGACTTTGTGTTGTTGCATGGCTTCAGGTGGCTTTGATTGATAGTATGCGGAGTACACACTTCCCTGTGTCACTAGGGACTGGTTTCAGCTGCTCAGTGTGTGCATTACTACAGGATCTTCCCTTTCCTGCTCCTCACGGTCACAGAATCACAGAATCATTTAGGTTGGAAAAGTTCTCCAGGATCATTGAGTTTAACCTTTGATTGATCTCCACCTTGTCAACCAGACCATGACACCAAGTGCTACGTCCAGTCATTTCTTGAACATCTCCATTGAAGGATGACTCCCTCAACCTCCCTGGGCAGCCCATTCCAATGTTTAGCAATCCTTTCTGTGGGAAGAAATTCCTGCTGGTGTCCAACCTCAACCTTCCCTGGTGCAGCTTGAGGCCATGTCCTCTTTTCCTGTCGCTGGTTGCCTGGGAGAAGAGACTGCCCCCCATTTTTCTATACCTGCTTTTCAGGTAGTTGTAGAGAGTGATGAGATGTCCCTGAGACTCCTTTTCTCCAGGCTGAACAATCCCAGCTCCCTCAGCTGCTCCTCATAGGAATTACGTCTACCTTGAGTGTCTGTCTTCTCGTGGGTCTCTGGAGCTGCCATGGTTTGCTCCAGCTGAGACCTCACCTGGTGTGTACTGATTTTGCAAGAGCAGTCCCAGCTGGGACGGTGAGCTCTGGCTCTCTGTGTGTCTGATACAAGTAGAGTAGAACAATTCTAAATTTGACTTACCTATAGCAATTGCTTTAGCAAACACCAAAATAGCTCAAAATACTAGAAAAATTTTACAAGCCTCTCACAGGCTTAAATTGCTTTTATGTACTGAGAAAAATAGTGAGCCTAAATGCAGCCATTCTGGGAGGTTTGATATTACTCCTAATGTTTTAGCAAAGATGTGGTTGCATTGAAATGCAGAACTACACATTTCAATTGCAGTTTCCAGGCTCTTAAGTTTTCTAACCTCTTCCAGGATTTGTCATAAGGGAATTGTGCAGCATTTGTGATTTCTTGTACGAACCTGGAAGGGTTAATCATTCTTTTGTAAGTACCTGAGATTTTAGCAGATGATAATTTTCTTGCCTATTTCTGAATGCCACTTTGAACTTCAGATTAATCTTCTAAACACTAAGGGCTTTAGGAACTCGTGGGATGGGAATGTTTTTACCTATTGTGACTTATTTTTTCATTACCTTTATGGACATTCAAAAATGAATACGGATAAATGATCAGATTAAAAGTGAGTGCAACAACTGAGCCCTATATATATTTGGGGAAGATATAACCCAGCTGTAGAGCTGAGCTTATTGCAAAGTATGTTTTTTTACATGCTCTTTAGCTGCTGGTACTATTGCAGCACTCTGCTATTACCTGTAGTGTCTTGTAACTAATGTAGGAAAGATGATGGGAAGTACTAGTTACATCTTTAAATTATTAGTTCTGGGTTTGCTGATGTTCCACGATTTAATCCTGCAAATGCTGAGGGTTTCCAGTAGAGGTCAGGATGACATTGTCAGATATTTTGTAAACGCGTTTACCTGAATAGGACCTATCCAAGACTTTTCTTATTCTCACAGGCAAAACGTTTGGGTGGGGTTTGTTTGTTTTGCCTTTTTAACATGCAGATAAAGCACTGTATAATTAGTTTCGTTTCCTCTGGACTTCAGCAACAACTTTGTAAAGTTTGATGGCAAACATATCTCGTTTTTTCGGAAACTGTGATAGTTGGGAATAAGGAGAAACAGTGGGAAGGGGATGAGCCTGAAGAACTAACGTTGCTATTGAGGTGAAGGTCTGTTACAGTGCAAATGTTAAGACTAGGGTGCCTGAGAAATTGGTTTAGAATAGTTTTAATTTTTTATACTGTGTGTAAATTTGTACATAATACTTGTATATATGCATATATATATGCATATCACACATACCTACACAGACGTATTTATATATATCAGCATACGTATATTTTTATCTAAGAATGTGCTACACACACACAGCAACAGCACTTAAGCAGCTTTTGCTTTGGCAACTCATCTCTGCTTTTTCATTGTAGCTACTATCTCCTGGCTTTGGTAAAAGAACAGATCTGGCTGAAAAAGTAACCCTGTGGAGTAGAGAAAAAAAATATATGTTTGGGGCTTTTCTTTCAGCTACACCAATTACTTCATTGGTTTTGCAGCACAGCCATGCAAATAAACATATCCACCCAATGCACTGTGCTACTAGTGGAATAAGAACTGCCTAAAATGTCTTGGTGACTGGAAAGAGCTAGGGAACATAGTTTGTACTTTGAAAAATTAAATCTTCTTCTAGACTCTAGAACACAGTTTTCTGACTGGGGTAGATTTTGTGGCAGGTTCTATAATGCAGAACCACAAAGTCCGTGTAGCCTTGCGTGCTTGTGCTCTGACCTAACACTGTGAATGTGCTTGTGCACAGGCATATCGCAGAACAGCTTCACTTCATTTATTTTGCACAGTTCACTGCTGGCTGGCATTGCAATAGATGTTTCTATTTTCAGGTTTATGTTGGATTAAGATCTCAAATAGATCTACACATGTACTTGTGCATGCACTACACACAAGTTACCTGTGTTGTATTGGATGCCTTCTTGTGCTTACAAGGCTGTGGCATTCGGGCTCCATGTACTCGCTGGAACACTGATTAGTGGCACATCAGCAATTTACAGGTTTCACACACAAACCCTTTTGTAAAATGTGTGTTCTTCTTCTCTGGATGTGTGTAGGGATCAGCTCTTGCAATCCAGCCTTCAGTGGGCATCCAGTGCAGGTGCACTCATGTCACCACTGTTCAGAGACACTTCAGCATCTGTGTTCCAAAAGAGCTGGAGCAGCCTGTTGTTTACTGCCCCTTAGACAAAATGGCTTTCTCCACTTTTGGTAGAAACCAGCTACAAAAACACGAGAAAATTCCAGGCCCCAAAATGCATCTTGGTTACCTAAACAGGACAATATGATATTCACCATCTCTGAGTATATAAAGCATTATGGGGGAAGATAAATCTGAGGGTGAGGTGCAATAAGATGACTATTAAATGAAATCTGCTTTTCCTGATGTCTCTTCTAAATTATCTTGGCATTAAAGTTTTTATCAGACCATGAAATACTTTCTAAGAGACGTGGTGAAAGTTCATATTGCTGGTGACATTAATAGCTAGACTGGAAAAATCACTTTGAATGCTTATAGGGAATGAACCAAAAAGTTCAGTGAGACATACAAGGTTGCTCAATTGGTCTTTTTTGAGCTTTTATTGTGACAAAATAAAATCAAATATCATGCTTTATCACTCCTGTATTAGGAATTATTTTGTGTTCACATAGATGTTTCATCTTTGAATTGGAAAAAGGATATTTTGAAATCAAACAGTTCTGGACCAAGATGGCAGGAAATGAAATGAAGCAATGCTGTCTCACATTATCTACTCCATAATTTATCATAATAGGGAAGCACAGTTTACAAATTACAAGGTCACCTTGTATTTTAGGGGCTTAGGTTTTCTTACCAAAAAGGGACTCTCTTTCCTCCTAGTGATTTTTATCATTTAAGAAGCCTGCCTAACTGAGTGATGAAAACATACTTATTTTCACATAAATCCTGAGAGAAGGTCATTGCCCTACTGGGCATTAAATACAGTTATTGGGTGAAGAAGAACAGTATTTCTCTTAAACTCAAGGATGTTCAGCCCATTAAGACTGAACTACTTCTGAGATGAAAAATGTCTGGGTGCTTGAAATTCAGGTTTATCTTGACTAATCAACTGTTAAAGAAAGCAACTCTGTATCAGAAGTACATGGCAGGCTTTATTTACTTATTTTGCTTAAGTGCATTTTTAAGAGAAGAGGTGTTGCTAGTAGATATTGCAGTGGCCCTTGGGCTTCTTAGGCTTTATAGAGAGTTCTACCTGAGACATCTTTAGGGTGTTTAGCCCAGTTGTTTTTTAGTTCTTGTCTGTCTCTGCCTGGTGTTTACCCTCAGTGTAGGAATACAAAGCGCTCTCAGGTACTGCCAGCTTTTATTCTGTTGTGTTTAAGCAGGCTGTGTTCCTGCAGAGGCCTCCCAGAAAAGGAGGCCACGACTCCCCTGCTTCCCCTGGTAGCTTTTTTCTGTCACCAGCCCAACTTTAACTCATCTTCCCCATAAATGGCACACTTCCAGATGGCACAGTGGCACTTGTCCTGTGTTGTTGCAGGCCCAGCTGGCTCTGAGCAAGGCAATGTTGATGGCTGCAGTACTCTGTGGAATGGGTACCAATACTCGAGTCCTCCTTGCCTTTATTTTCCTGACTAGCTGCCTTCTTCTATGCCACAGTACGTGGTCTTTTGTCTGACTATAAAGCTATCATCCCATATTCACCATTTGGAGGCCTTGATCTCTCGTAATACTCTAGGTAAAACATTTTCCATGGTAACTGGTATCATGCACATCTTGGCAGCGCCTAGCACATAAGAAAAGGAAGAAGGTTCTGCTTCAACTTTGCCAGCTTCTAATCTTGCTGGCCAAGTTCTCTTCTCTTCTTGACTCTTGGGTAGGCTTTTTTTGTCGTTGGTTGTGTGATATTTTTTTTCTCATTTTATGCCAGTAGCTAGAAAACAACTCACTCTAGCTTGTTTGGGATGTATAAAGATGAAGCCTATATTTTCCTTCCTGGTCAAAGCGCAGAGTTAACACTATTAATGAAGAAGAAATTAAAGAAATAAAGCACAAAAATATTTGTAAAAGAATTCTACTTCATTCTGGAAAAATTCTGCAAAATGCAAAGTACCTATTTTCCAGGGTAGCGTTTTAGGAATGTTCTCTCTTGAGGAAACACCTACCATAGTTACAGTTATTGTGGTTATTGCCGAGTAGTAACTCAGCACTCTTTGTCTTCTGATTCAAATTCAAAGGTCTGATTTATACTTGATTTTTATTACATATACATTGCAGTCTTACTTCACTTTTCTGAATTCCTTTGCAGAAAAGCAACAACATTTACATTCTTATTATTTTTAGTTGGTTTTTGAAATATAAATTGAAAATGACACAGGCCATCAAGCGAGCAGACTCAGCTCCTACCCTGTTTTTTCTGCCCAGATCCCTTATTTGTAATTTTGAATATGGCCTCTTATATTTAGTTCCACAAAGTACTCACCCTTTTTACCTCTGATGTCCTAATAGCATCCACTGAAATATTTCTAAAGACAGTTTTTCTAGAGACAGTTGAAATAATATACTCTTTCACACATGAAACAGTAGTTTCTTCTTATCCTGCTTTCAAATTTAGTTTGTTTAGTACATCAGATTTTTAATAACTAAAAAGTTGTGCATAAGTGGCACCATTTTGATGAAAAGAATATAGTCTTTATCACTATTCTCAGATCATGGTTTGGACAACAAATATAAGCTATATGTATTAAATCTTGAATGTTTGAGTGCATTTTTGTGGGGAATCTTATGAGCATAAAAAAGATTAAATTCCGTTTAAAGTCCAGATCTGTGTTGAGCTCTTACTATGTTTACTGTTGCCCCATTCCATATGCTTCTTATTTATATGCACCTGCCTCCCAGTTAAGTCTTCATTAATATGTACATCTGCAGAGGCTCTGCTTGCTTTCATCCAATGTGAAGGATTAGATGTTTTAAACCATATACATTTTTAGCTTACTTTTCTTCTGTACTGCCAAAAGAAGCACAGAATTAATGGAAAACCCAGAAGTGAAAAGAGATTACAATATTAGAAAAACTTTGAGACTCAGAAGTATTTTAAAATTTGGCATGGCTTCTCTTTTATTTGCATTTGTTTTTCATTTGTTTGTATTCATTGCAAATGTAAATGTGTATGACAATTTTCATTTTACAGTATGGGACTGAATGTTGTCTGGAGTAGTTGATGTTCTTCCAAGAAAGCTCCTTTTTAGTAAGTGAATCTCTTCAAAAGTCTCCCAGTTGTGGAACTGATTACAATGGGAAGCAAGTGATCCACTTTACTGCTGCGCTCAAGGAAAATAAATTTACCCCTGCCATTTACACCTTAAGTAAATCATGGGCTGTACGTGTTGTGTCTGTCTTCGAATGAACTCGCATTGAAAATCTGGCTGTGTAAGAAGATGTAGCAAATGCTCACTGGTATAATGATTGGTCTCTGTTCAGTACTAGAAGCACAGAACTAATGCCTAGAATACAGAGGCTGAATTGTTACTCCTAAGGACAGAAAAAAGAAGAAATATAACCATTACTTCAGGTCACCACTAAGGTCACTGACAGCACAGCATGGGGGATTCAAGTAGAGCAGCATGACTGCGACTCGCTCATGGCTGTGAAAGAGATCTTTAGTCCCCATTGCCACTATGTGATTAAATTGGAAGAAGAGAGAATACATTCTTTTGTATTTATTTACTTTTTAAAAAAGAAAGGAAAAAGAAAATTTGAAAAATGAAATTTGAAAAGAACCCATTATAAATTAGCATTGCTGTTGGTCCTGCTCTTTACTGTTCCATGGAGATGTTGTCTGTTAAATTAGTAAAATCAGGGGTGAGTGGGTTAGTGGGGGGACCCCTCTGCAATCCATGCACTGCTTGCTTTAATAATTAGATATGGTCCTGTTGTCACGCTGGAGTCCAGCTTTTATCATTCTTGGCAGACAGAGCAGAGCAACACTCTGGCACTTGACCTGCCCATAAAAACTTGAACAGGAAACAGCAATAAATAATCCACTCAAAAGGCCCTTGAGAAAAGCATTACGCTTGATTCCTTATAGGAATTGCATGTTAGTCCAGTGAGAAAGTAGGCTCTTTCAAAACACAAGCTTTGTATTGTTAGCACTTTTAAAAATTCTTTTTTTTAGTGACCAAATGTCCTAATGGTAGCTTGGAAGACAAATTTTTTGTATATAGAAGACCTGAAGGAGGCTTCAAAATTGTTTCCAGTTTTATTCCTTTTAAACATAGAAATTAATTTACGGTGTATACACACACATTCAAACAGCATTTCAAACAAAGAACAAACCAGCCAACATTTTCTTCCAGCATTGGTCTTGGCGTCTTTCACATGGGGACCCTGATTCTTCTTGTTCCGCTTTCCATGGCAACCTTCATCCTGCTGAAGTGACCTAAGAGTTTGACCCCAAATCCCTTACCTCAGAACACCTCTGCTAGCTTGGGGCCTGTTCACTGAAATTGGCATGAGGTGCAAACACTGCTCCATTTTCTTTGGAAATGTCTTTCCTCAGTTTTTGAAGGAAGTGGCAGAGTATTTAATTTCCTGCAGTAGCCTGAAAGAAAAGACTGATTCTGTTTGTATTTATTGCAACCTATTTATAGTCTTTGACGATGTGATCCATTCCACAAACATTTGCTTTAATCTCTGGCTTTTCTCATGAAGTGAATCAGAGAATTAAGGGCATAATTTGTAGCGGGTTTAGTCACACAGTAATTTTTTTCATGTGTGTACAATAATCTATTTTTTCATGTTCATTTCAGTGCCCTGAATGAATCTGTACTACTTGGTAAGGAAAAGGAAAATGTTTAATATTTGCCAAGAATAATTTGAGACAGAAGGGCTTGGAAAGTCTACTATCACCCTTATTACCTTTATTAAATTGAAATTATTATTACTAAAATACAGAGTTGTTTTGTTGGGTTTTTCAATTATTATTTTCACTCATGTAGTCTTTGTTTCCAGCTCTGCGAACTTTTAACTATAGACTTGGAAATTCTGGGGGAAAGAAAACAAACCAAGCTTTTTTTTTAAAGGTTTATTTTCAATGAGATTAAACTATAATCATTTTTTTCCACTCTTTAGAAGCCAAACTCCTAGATTTTTGGCTGTTTAGATGAGTCAGTTTTATTGAAATTATTCTCTTGGCTTGCTGAAGATACATGTATTTAAAGATCAGGACAGTGATTGCTCAAACCAGAAATTCCATGAAATATTTTTTCAATTTGGCAAGAATGCTATGTTTGAGAAAGAAACAGTGCAAGATACAGGGAAGATTGATAAAGTTCTAGATCTTCCAGTCTTGGGTCTGGTCTGAGTTCAAAAGTTGCAAACCTAAATGATCCTGAATCTTGTCTTAGAGAGGTACAGAAACCAGTGTCTCTATTTGGTTGTACTTTTTTATTTCATTTATTTCTGTACTTTAGCCTCCAAAAAGCACCTAGAGTAACTAATGCAGAAAGGTACTTAGGACCAGGTTAACAGTGTAGCAGTTTCAAATAGTTGGATAAGTTGATTCATTTCTGCAATGTTATGATTTCTTATATGGCACACATTCAAGGTGACAGTGAGGCCCACCCTCAAATGGGCTTTGAACCATCTGAGGTCTTTAGCTGGCAGCGGGGTCCATCTTCTGACTG
This sequence comes from Struthidea cinerea, assembly GCA_013397865.1. Taxonomy (NCBI): domain Eukaryota; kingdom Metazoa; phylum Chordata; class Aves; order Passeriformes; family Corcoracidae; genus Struthidea; species Struthidea cinerea. The sequence continues at coordinate 259,241 of VZTI01000231.1, forward strand.
TCCTTGCAGACCAGGTGGAAACAGATACTCGGTACTGCAGGACTCTTGGGGTGCCCTGTGCAGGGCCAGGAGCTGGACTCAATGACCCTTGTGGGTCCCTTCCAACTCAGCGTGTTCTGTGATTGTGGGACTTGCATGAATTTGCCTATTTTGCATTGGGGCAAGAAAGTGGTGCTAGCCAAAGATAAGGTGGTCTGTGGTCACCACTTGTGCCCTCAGTGAGCAGCCTCATCCCAGCCGTGTCCCTGCTGAGATTTGCTGGTAGGGCTGTCTTAGTGCGCTGAAATACTGAATTTATGTGCTTCACTGCTTGCTCCTTCTTCTTTTTCATAAGCAGAATATTATGAACAGCTTGAATGCATTGAAATTCTGGAAGTCTGTGTGGTTTTCAACCAGACTTAAATGCATGACTGATTTGGTAGCAAGGACAGGTAAAACCATTGTATTCTGCCTAGTATAAATTTGTTAACATGTTAGTTATGTATTTAATTTTTCAAAATTTCCATTAAATGTTTAAAAACATTTGTGTCTCTGGCTTTTGCAAACATCCACCCTTGATATATATCTAATTTATTTTTTTGAGAGGTTTACCCTTCTACCAAGTCTTTACTTGCCTACATGGAATTCATAGGTTAGCGGAGAACTCATTTATTTATTTACTAATTTTCTTGGTTATTGACTATGAAAAAGTTTCCACTAATGAGAATTCCTCCCCGTTGTGAATCATTAATACATTAAGTACACTTCAGATTCCTCCAGTAATGATACAATGAGAATTGCTTAGCTGATTTAAATGACACAGATGTAGTACTAATCATACATTTTAAATTGGCAACAAACACAATTAATTTACTGATTATCAAAAACAAAAGTAAACTTTTTTATCATAGTAATTTGCTATAATTTATCACACAGCCATTTTCTTTGTGTAATATTTGTGCATTTGACAAACCTACAAAGAGATATGTAATTAGACCTGTTTCATCCGTCACTGGCTGCCTTTTAACCAGAGGTTTTACGTGAAAAGCTTACAAAGATACTATGAGATTAACCAAATCATAGTGGTGCCATCTATTAAACCAACAAATGGAATTTTTTTGTTAGTAATTTATGTGGATTATCAAAATTGAATTTTTTTAATTTAACTTACGTTCCTGAAGGTATTTTACAGAACTCTTGTTTGGGTGGTGGTTTGTTTGATTGTAGTTTAGTAGAACTGTCTGTGTTCAGTTGCAAATTGTTTTGTAAAAACTCAAAAAAAATTCATTTATAGGCATTTTTGAAGAGAAATGCCTCAAACAATACTGTACAAAACAAAAATCTCTCTCCCCATAGTAGCAACAATCCCCTCTCTAAATGCTTTGTGCTTGGGAATTATTTGTCCATGGATTTGGGAAATCAGAGTGAGGCCAATGTTTTATTTTCATTTAAGCCTAGATTTTGGGCACTAAAAATCAGCAAGTATTAGAAATCTCCATATCAAGCCCTGTTATCAAGTTATTTATTTGCCTGTTAAACACTGTCTTTAGAGAGCTTTATCCTGGCACCCACAGTGCCATTGAAACTTGCCAGGTGTATGGCATCATTAAAGCAGTCTTTGAAGTCTGTATTAATATAGGTTAGACAGGAGTATCTTGGAAGAGGTTGTAATTGTTGACTCTGGTATAATTCTTTACACTGACTGTAGGACCAGGAATTAAAAACAACAAACCACAAAGCAAGCCCCCACCTTCCAGATTCCCCCTCCCCAGTCCAACAGAGGCAAAACTCCCTCTCTTAGATGCTTATTCTGTATTTTCATGTCACTGGTCTTTCTAGAGGAAAGGTCTATGAGTCATGTTTTTATGGACTTTAAGGTCTTTCAGTTCATTTAAAAATGATGTACATTTTCACGTAGTGGCTAGAAAAGCAAATTTTACCAGAACACATGATGTCCTTTGATCTGTGCCTTCATCATGCTTGAGATCCCCATTTTAGATGAGAGCTCAGGTTTTTTTTCCATTGAGTTTTTCCAATGTTGCTGCTTGATTTTTCTAGGTGTGTGATGGGTGCAAGGGGATTATGAAATCCCCTATTTGAAATGGAATTTCAAGACAAAAAAATCCTACTCATCAGGATTTTTTTCCACTCTGGAAATTATTATTAATTTTCAGGAAATAATAATGTATCTAAGTGGAGCATGGGATCTTCTGAAGAGAGTACAGAATTTAGTTTCTTTGGACACCATCAATAGCAGTGCTAGTGATGACAAGTGCCAGCAGCAGCAGCAGAGTTCTTGTCCCAGGTGAGCACAGGTACATTTGAAGGAGATGCACATCCAGTCTCTCTTCTAGCATATTTATTTGCCCCTTATCATCTATCTGCATCTAGAATCACAGCCGTATGCCAAGAACCATTTTTCCATCTGTTTTCTCAAAGTATTCTTAAAAAACCCCAGACAACGCTCCCCCCACCCACCAAATTGTCTTACATTTTCAACAATGAATCACCTACTCACGGAGGAAAAGAATTTCTTTCTGTTTTATAAAATATTTATTTCTGCATTTATTTATTTCCGCTTTATTAAATGTGAGTTAGGTGATGGGCACTTCCACAATGTGTTTTCTTCCTAAATGTAATTTATTTGTTCTTGCTTTTTTATCTATTTTTTAAATTTTTTTTTTTCAGGAGGGAAGATGGGTAGTGGCAAGTGTACAGGTATGGACATGCAGTTATCTGGAAACTATTAAAATTCCCTTTTAAAAGTAGAAAATAGTGTACAGGTATGGACATGCAGTTATCTGGAAACTATTAAAATTCCCTTTTAAAAGTAGAAAATAGCAACTTCATTATGTAATATAATTTCACTGTTCTGTACCTTTAAAAAGAAATATGCAGTTGTTCTTGAACTATTAAACTATATGTATCACCGATTTATCCTGTTACCAAAAGGATCTCATGTGTCACTTGGCAGAATGACAGCTTTTCTTCCCAGTCTATTGTATAATTGTGTTTTGTTAGCTGTTTTTGTTTTATAAATACTGTGCTGAAGGGATCTCTGAAGATCAAGATTTTTGATGCAGTATTTTTCTTTGCTGTTCTTTGATGTTGACCTTCCCCCACTCCCCTCACAGCAACAAGCACAATATTTTGTTCTCAAAAAGTTACCAACTCTATGTCAGGAAAAAAAACATTTTTCACGTCAGAGTTTTTGCAAGCAGGCCGACTCCATTCCAGCAGATTCCTCACTGAAACTCTCCTGAAACAATTTTCCCAGAATAAAGTAGGCTCATGAAAATTTTCTTTACTTGAAAATTTGCAGAGAGGCTCCAGTGCTATCGTTCTTCATGTGCTTGACTACAGAAGCTTGGAGCACTGGCATTGGTATTTGTTATATTTCCTTCTGACAATTTCCCCTTCTAGCAAAAGCAGTGACACAGAGTCTCTGCCTGTACATTTAGAATGAGAAGCTTCTCCTGTAATATTTAATTGAAATCCTTCTTACTGAAGAATAATTGAATAAGTTCTTATCTTGTCTTTTGGTAGTTATGGAGAGAAATTATTTGTTGCTTGCTTTAGAACAAATTCTAAATATTGTTCTTAAAAACTCTGCTTTTAAGCCCTTGCTTCTCTTTATCTTGTCTTCATTATACTGAGCATATCCAGTTCCCTTAACCCGTCTTCCCAGGTCCTGCTTGTGGAACATCTTGTCAGTCTTAAGGCTTCCCTCGGGGTTCTCTGCAGCCTCTCTGCCTTTCTCGCAGAGAAATGGCCCAACCCAGCAGTGTTTCAGCTGAGCCTCCTCATTGCCAGGAGAGAAGAAAACTTCCCATGTCTTTCCCATGACACTTGAAAAATAATTTTTCAGATTGACATTTTACTAGTTTTGCACCAGTATACAGTTTTTGGCTTCTGTTCGGTTTGAGCTGCTGTTTCAACTGCTGCTTAGCCAGGTAGCTAACATTTCATATTATGTTTTCATTTTTTTGAAGTGAAATATTTGATTTTTGCCTTCATTGAATTGAATAACCTGTAGATATATCTCTGACCCGATTTCTGGAATTAGTGTGAAATCTAATCCTGCTTTTGAGGTTGCCTGCAACCCCTCCCAGTTCAGTGATAGCCATAAATGTCATAAGTTATTTTCTATCCAAGTTGTTAATGAAAATATTTAAAGTTTACCAGATTTTTGCCAAGACCTTGCATGGTACAACCCTCAGATTTGGCAGTGAACCCTTCCTTTGGGAACTGCTCCTCAAATTGTGGTGAATGGCATAGCTGTTCTAATGGCTCAGAATTAGATGCATGTATATTCTATTTTGTACTTCTTTAAAGAGGTGCACCTGAGCAGGTGAGGTGCAAACCTCAAAACATTTGTGCTGGCAGTGCTTGAGCATGCTGAGCTGGAGGAACCTCTGGAGAGAGAGCAAGCACAGAACTGTTCCTAAGAGATGTGCCATAACGAGTGCAGGAAAGGCCTGTTCTCCAGTCTGGCTTCCCAGTGTGCCAACTTGCTGTGGTTTCATGGGTTGCAAAAACTTCATACCTGGTCTCTCCTGGCCCCTTACAGAAGTGGCATCTGGTGGCTGGAAGTTGTCAGCCCTGCCTATTATTGTTGCATTTGTACACTAAGAGGAGCAGTTGTGAGCTTTAAAAATTAGTTATGCTGTAGACATAGATGATTTTTGAGATTTTTCTGACTACACCAAATGTAGTCTTCTCTAGAGAGATTCTCCAAAGCTTTGATCAGGGCCAGAGCCTGGTGTGGGATATAAAGCCTTGAGGAGTTAGGGAGAAACCCTTGCACAAAGTTATGGTGGCCTGGAAACATGTTCTGCACTGTCTCATCCCAGTGGGGCAGAGGGGCAGGGAGGGAGCTGGGGAAGGAGTCAGCATTCTCCAGCCTTCTTGCTTAGTGAACACCAGTGGAAGACTTTGTCAGTCAGGTTAACTTCCTGTTATTGAGTCAATGTTTAAACTATCTTCTAAGACATTGATGGTAAATCAGAATGTGAAATTATATTCTAATTATATTCTGAAAACACTTGCAGCTGTCCTGGCGTCTTCAAGGTTACAGTATTTGTCTCAAACCACTCAATCAAAAATGCTTGACCTGATGAGAGCTTGTGTGTTCTCTCAGATAAACTATAATTTATACAAGAATATATTCTCAGCACATTTGAAAACTAAACAATCAAAATTATCTAAGCATAGGAAACTTATAGTCTGGCTTAGCTGTTGTCTTCTGGAATCTGGCTTTGCAACCTGACAGATTTTATAGCTCAGCCGACTAACTGATATAATGACATGGCCTTTTAGAATTGCCAGCTGTAGAACTAATTTTGGCTGGAGGAGTGGCCAGATGTATTCCTCACTGTCCTCAGTCTGAACTGGGTGAGTAGAGACTATAAATAGATTCATAAATATTTTACTATGTCTAGATTTTTGCACTGATGTAAAAGATAGGAGGATAGATTTTTCAGGTTCCTTGTGGGTAACACCAAACAGGGTCAATAAAAAAAATTTACCCTTTCTTTAAATAAATCCATTTTCTAATACTTCTGTAATGTCTCCCTTTTGGGCTGGCCGATGCTTGGTAATAGCACCATCCCTCTCTTCTTCAACTGATGCTGGTGCTGAAAAAATGGCCACAAAAAGAATGACGGTTGCTTTTGACTTCAGCCAAGAAAAGACTTTTATCATGGATGATTTTCTTGTCCATGTGGTATTAACTTGAGAAGGACATGAGCTACAGAAGTACTGTTGTTCAAACAAAAAGGGAATATTCTGTATTTCTTGCTTTTTTATCTGCTGATCTGAGCAGGAACCTCTGTTCTGGATTTAAATGCTGGCTTTCAACTGAAGAGAGATGTATCTATGTTCTCAGTCCAAGTCCCTCCATCTGCCTTTACCCAAGATTATTCCAGGTGTGCCATTAACTTCAACTCTAAGGTTGTTCATTGGCAATTTATGAAGAGATGACAATATAGAAATCAAAAAATAATCTACTTTCATTTGAGTCACATGGCTGCAAGAGAGAAGAATTTACGTTGGTTTGAGTGAGGGTGTCTTTTTCTCACGATGTTAAAAAGCACCAAAAAACAAGCAAACAAACAAAAAACCCAATCAAAAACAGGAAAAAGAAAAAGAACTACCCCAAAAAAATTCTTCCTGCTATTCTGGGTACCGAACTGGGAATTTTAACTGGTAATCTACTTGCTTTTCATTTTATTAATTCTTTCAAATAAAGCTAGCTTGCCTGTGCTCATTTGTACTTGTTTTAGGGAAATATAAGACGTATTTTAAGGCTTTGTTACTAGAAAAATCTGCAGCAATTAGTGGCATAAGATTCCTGATCTAAGTTTTGACTATAGCAAACTGATCACTGTTCACTTCCTTCAAAAATCAGGAAGCCTTTGTTCTCATTTTGAAGTTTTACTGTGGTAAAGAGAGTTTAAGCATATTCTCAAAATGTGGTGTATGGGAAAGTGCTTTGCTCATTTATAAATGCAGCCCTTAATTTCCAGTGTGCAGCTGCCTGTCCTACTTATTATTCAGAGCAGAGATGGGATCTGTGACAGGTACAGGCCACAAAATCTGATTTTGTTTCATTCAAGTAACCATTTGGCTGTGCCGTATTTATAATCAGATGGATTAGTGTTCCTTTGCTTTGCTCTTGGATAGAAATCAAAGTAATCTTTTTAAAGACTCCTTGCCTGCTCTACAATTCTTGGGGAAGGCCAAAAACCCCACAAACAATTATCTTTGCTTTCCCTTCCTGCAGGCTGCACTGGCCTGTGTCACGGGTGTAACACTGGGACAAAAGTTATCCCACTTTTCTGTCATATTTGAATGCCTTTTTTTACGTGTTAGAAGCACTGTCTCCTGCTCCAGTCAAAAGTGTGGAGGAAGAAGAGAAAGAGAGAAAGCTTTTTGGGTCATTTTCAGTGAAACAGTTCTCATACCATCTATATATTAGCACCTCCCATGGTTTTTTATCTGAGTTTTTGTAAAGTTTCACTTGTTGCAGATAATTTAGTTTCAAACTAGGAACACCCAATATCAGGGGCCTCTGATCGATGACTTAAATTGAATAGTGAATGTATTTAATTTGTAACTCTGTCTATGTATGTTTTTCTTTGGAGCACTGTGATTGGGATTTCAAATGAAGGAAAATACAACTTATAAAATTTCTTATGTAAACTCCATGTATTTTTATTTTTTAAAGACAGCCTTTGGTCACTCAGACCTGATTTTCTTTATGCTAGTTCTTTTTCTCAATGTTATGCCACTAAGAGAGGCTGATGTCTTTGAACATTCTTGGTTTAGTCCTATAAAATAAAACAGATTAATTGCAATAGTTTCATATAATTAAATATGACTATTATCCATTTTTGGATAACTATTCAAATGAAATTTCATCCAACTTCAGTTGAACTTATTTCAACTGAAATAAGTTGGTTAAAGCTGACTGTTTAAAAGCTTCATTTTTCAGATTTGACTATTCTACTATGCCTTAAAACAATGAAACAAAGAGTGAAAAGAATGAAAACAGGCACAGGTCTGGTTCTTGGTACCTCATATTTTGGAACAAGGGACCAAGACCAAGAGCAGGTATTGGATTGGACGTCATAGGGATTGTTCTTCCATCAGGTTGCACTGGTAATAGGAATGAAGAAAATGCTGTGATAGTCTGGAAGGTTTATATCTGAATATTTAGGTGCTAAAAATATCTAAAAATTGTTTGAATCAGATATATGCACATAGGACTGACAGGAGTCCTGAAAATACCTCTGAATATTGCTTTGCTGATTGGAAGCAGTGTCTTTTCAACTGTTTATTTTGCTTCTTCTTGAGAGATTCATGCAGCTGGGGGTGGAGAAGGAGGTTAAGGGATTTTTTTTCAGATGTCTTGTCTCAAACCTATATTCTGTCAAACCATAGCTGGAACTTCTTTAGTGTTCCCTGGGGCTAAAAAGATGCAAAGAGCTCTCTGAGCTAGCAAAACTTCATATTCGCCAATATCAGAGCTCAAATTATTCTAACCCTCTTAGTTGTTTACAGGCACGTGGAAGTCTCTTGAGCGATAGAACTAAAGCATCAGATCTAGGCTGGCAATTTTTTTCCCTTAATAATATAAGTAGAACATAACATATATTTTGCACACAATGAATAAACACTGTATCTTATATAGGTTGACCTGTGTGTTCTTTTCTTGAAGAAAAACTCACCAGCTCTCAAGAAAAAATGAATGTTTGTCTTACAGCTGTGGTGACTGTTAAGTGAAGGAATAGGAAACATCTTTTCCATGAATCAAATGGACAATCAGCAGCGTTTTTTACAAATAAAAATGTAACCAGTATATGAATTATTTCATAACCACACCAAGAAAAAAGTTTTCCATCAAGTACAGCTACTTACTACAAGCCTAGACAAAATCTGAAGAAGAACAAGTAATTCATAAATCTTATCACATGCAGATTCTCAAGGGTGTACAGAACTGTCCCTTATCTTTTATTAGTACTGATCAGAGTTGTACCACAGTAGGGTCAGAAGAAAGGGAAGTTAGGAGGGGACCTTACTCTATTTTCTATGATACAATGATTTTAAAATAAGACATAGAATTGTCATCAACATTTCAAAACTGAAAAAAGATGAGTTGTCTGCTCTTTCTGAAGTTTTCAGTCTCTGGTAGTGGACTGGCATGTGTTAATGAAGCATGAGCCAGCATCAGATAGACTTTTAATTGATTGGCAGTAACATATGTATTTCCTATCTCTGGCATGAAGCAGTCAGTTTAATTTTGTAGAATAAGATGGAAAAAATGGTTATTAGTTGGGAGGATTCTCATTTAGGAATCCACTGTTGGGCAGCAGCCTCATGCAGGGGAGGTTACAGTACAGTTCTTAAAATCTCCCACAAATGGTTTCTGGTTCCAAAAATAAAAATAAATAACTAATCTAAAATTTATTTAGTAGCCCTACATTGGAAACTATGACTTGAAACTAAATAATAACAACACAGGGAAAGGAGAAACTCTTCACAGAACAACATCAGGATTTGAGGACTGAAACGGACTATTTTTATAATTCTTGTTCAGAAAGTGTTATAAGAACGAAAAAAGAAAATCAAGGTGGTGCATAAAAAGAAGTAAAAAGGAACAATAGATGAAGAGTAAGACAGCAATGTAAATGTCAGGCAGGGTCCAGACTATGTGTGTTTGGTTTTCTGGTTGGTCTTTCCTGGTTGTTTGGGGTGTTTTGCTTTGTTTTTTTGTGTTGACGTTTACATTTTGTTTGTTTGTTTTGATTGTTTGTGAGATTTTTGTTTTTCAAAAATATAAAGGATTTACTGAAATTAACTTGATCATTAGGAACTACTTTGGATATAAACTGGAGCATTTTCAGAACATGGATTTCGATTCTTTGGGTTATTAAAAAAACCTCTAATGAGCCTTTTTCCAACACAGAATGAGTGGTGGAGATAAAAAGGAGGGGCAACTGTGGGAAGATATGAAGGCTCATAGATCTAAGTTTTGTGTTCATTCCTAATAAACACAAGTCTGAGACCTAAAGAGTGTTTTTTTAACATTTCAGGTATTCAGAGCCTTCTAGGCCTCTTAAAAAGACAAGCCATTTGGAAAATGGTGATGCCACAGAGACAGGTATTATTTGGAGATAAGCTTAGGATATTTTTTATTTACTTTTTCAATTTATCTTTATTGCTTTAAAACAATAACAAACTCACAAAAAAGCAATTTTCTGAGGCATATGTAACTCTCTACCTGGAGAAAAACATAATTTATCCTTTAATTCTTTCTGCAGTATTGCTCATAGATTGATTCTCTTTCTTTGTATGAAACTTTGCTGATGTTGTTGGTTTCTTTGTAATACACTTTACAGCTGTATTTGATATTACTTCTGTCAGGTGAATTTGGGCTGAACTCAGAATTGTGCTGCAGTCTTTAAACTGATATAGGACCTCAGTTATCATGCACTTCACTGAAAGTTAAGTCCAGCTTCTTCTGCTTTTATTTTAACCTTCTCCATTTCTTTGCATTTTCAGGGATTTGGTTCCACCTTCCATTACTGTTTGTTTATTTATTAATTGACATTTTTTATTTCTGCAGTATCCTGAGGCCAAGGACGTGTTGTGTACAGGGTCCTGGACAAATGCAGAGTTGATTACTGAACTTTCTGGAGCTGCAGACTGTGTTATCAGTCCATGAGGAGAATGGAGTCCACAAGTTTAAAACAAGCTGTGCATTTCCTTTAATTTCCTTTTCCCCCATTCTCTGGAAGACTGAATTCCATGCAGCTTTCCTTTGCACTCAGAGTCTCTTCTCCCATTTTTCTTTAACATCCTCTTGCTGGGCCCCACTGCAGCCCACGGGTTCCATCGGCGCAGAGTGAGGGACCTGTGTTGCCTCCCCTTTCTTGCTGAGACTTGTTCTCCTGGCTGGGTGTCTCTCTTCCTATCTAACAACCTTTTTCTCATTTCCAGCTCTGTCCAGAGGATTTGATTACCAGATGTGTGCACTTATTTTCACTCATCTAACTGCATTTATGGATGTGTAGCAGTAACCTCAACAGGTTTTCAAGTAAGCTGTTCTTCTTGGGTAGTGGCAGGGGACAGGGGAAAGGAAGGAAGGATTGTTCATTTGCTCTGTCTTGAATGCACAGAGTTACTTGGGACAAAACAATCCCTCTCTTTGTGGTGATCTTACGAAATGGTTGGATATGCTTTTTTATTAACCTTCGAATACCATGACTGGCAGGCACAACGATTTCCAGACAATATGGTTCATCCAGCACTTTACTGGAATATTTATGGTACACTGTGATATGAGTAGCATGGTGGATAAAGGCAGTTATTATTGCAGAACAAGATAGATCTAGGTTAGGGTTTTTTTTCCTTTCATTACCATTTTAAGTGAAAGCAATTCTGGCTCCCTATTAGATGGTCTATGTCAGGAAAAGTCGAGTGTTACACTTTCTCATCATGTTTCCTGGTTTGCTAGAGTGTTATAATGAAAACTCTCAGAAGTTAATGCAGCACTTGAAACTGTGACACTATTCAGAGTTCAAAAAATAATAAAGAATCGTGTTCCAGTGGGTGTCATCAGTTATTAACAGCACAATAAAAATGTAGCAACAAGAATAGCGACACTATCCATGTACCTTGCACTTCAGTTCAGCCGGTTTGAGTTACTTTCAACTCTTATGTAAAAGATTTAATAGCTGAAAGCATTTTGCTGCTTGTGGTATTTGTTAGAAATGTAATCTGAACTGCTGCAATGGAGGAACACCTGATCAAATTTTCAGTGACAAGAGACCAACTGTTTCAGTTTTGAAGTCCGCCTTGACTTTTCAGCATGTGAAAACAAAGATGAAGTAATCCCTTGTTGGGTGTTCGCAAACAGCAGGGTGTAGCTTTCCAAACAGCGTCGGGGCAATGGGATGTGGCACTTGAGAGGACATGGTTTGTGGCCATGTGAGACAGGAGGTGTTTTGAAGCTGGGCTGTGTAAATTTCCACACCAAAAGGCTGCACAGCGTTCCTTTGGAGATGTGTGCATAAGACAACAGTTGACATACATGCCATGCATGTCATCTGACAATAATTAAGGGAACATGTTCGCTTTTTTTCTGTCAAGGTTTTGCAAGATTTGACCGCTGTCCATTGCTTTATTTGCATTTGTCATGTGGAGTTGCTCTGTTTTCCTGCACATAGCAAAAATTTATCACATAAGGGAGCTTTCTTGAGTGGCTTTAACCAGGCACACTTGGGTTTGAAGTATGACTTGGTGTCTGGTACTAAGTATTAAAAGGAAGATGTAACACTGCCTTTCTCCTTTACCCACCTTCCACAGTAAAACAAGATGAGTTTCATGTACATTGAGTGCAGTGTGTGGGAGGAAAGGATAAAATCAGACTGCTGGAGTGCTTTCTGGAAAAAAAAAATTGTTATTACTTCAAGTTCCAGAATTTGAGATGATATTCCTTGCATTTGGAATATCATCTATAGGAACAATCTGGGATCAATCATGTCTAAACATTATTTTTTATTCATGTGCTTCTGAAGCAAATCTTATCATTTGCTGTCTCAGTGTCCATGCACAACACACGCGGGAAAACGTGCACCTTTTCCTGACAGCAATACCCACCGGAGGTTTTTCAGTCCAACTCTAATCTTTTTCTTGCACATAAATGAGTGTGTTTCGTGTTGCTGTGTATAAATATTATCATTTCTGATATCTTTATTTGGAAATACATAGAATCTTAGTCCTGGAACTTAATATTCTGCATCATGGAAATTGCTGGTGAGATGAGATATATTTGTGGAAATGATTAGTTTTGGTTTACCGAAAAAAAAAAAGCAGAAAAAAAACCCAGAAAAAAAATGCGTAAATCCTGTACTCCTCAGGGGGTTTAGCATTTGTTATTGGTTGGAAAGTGTCTCTGTACAAATGCTCACAAAATCTGCAGAAAAAAAAGACACCTGAAAGCAACAGTGGTATAAGTGTTACTTATCTAACACTACTGTGGTATAGCTTGTCGGAGGCCACGGGATGTCTTGTTTGAATTAATGCAGATTATCCTATGGAACAGCTGTATCAAGCAGGGTGAAATCTTCTCATTCCTGGAAAATCAAGTTTTGTCATCCCAAGTTAGGGGCCAGAATCAGACCTCTTCAGCCTCTGAAAAGCAGAGTTAAAATAGAAAAGATGGAAACAGAGGGCCAAGTAGATCAGAGCCCTTGAGAATTTTGTTTCCCTCCATTGCAAGAGAGAGAAGACATTCAAATCTCTGTGTTGCTTTTATGGAAAGAAAGAATGTGCTGTGTTTCTCATCATTATATTTTAACAGAATGTGTATCAAAGACTTGTGTTGATTTTGGCAATGAGCTAAATCCTCTTTGACCATGGGACAATTCTCAGTATTGTTCTGCCAAAAAAAACAAGACTCTGGTACCTGACAGTCTCTTTCCTAGGTGTGTATGCTTAAGAATTGGAGGATATTTAATGCCCATGTTCTCTAAGAGGGGAAAAAAGTGCTGCAGTGTCAGCATATGGGACAGAGAGCAGGCAGCACAATCAATTCCATGTCATTCCTTGAGGTACTGAAACCCATATAAAGGGGGTCACTTACTGCAGCAAGCCATAGGCTCAGACATGGCACAGCAGCACAGCACACATTAGTTTAATGCTCTGATTTTAACTTGGAAGGATGTGTTTCATCTCCACTGCCCATTTGTGCATCTCATGTGCATCTTGTTCATTTGGTCTTTACTAAAGGGTTCTTTATGTGCTCGTATTGTCTACATGGATTTCATGTCTGAAAGCCTATTTTTTTGCAGAGGCAGTACTCCAGATATATTAGTACTTAGGTGAAATGGCTATAACATAAGAAGTGCATTTGCATGTCATGTATGTGTTGAAGATTACTAATTTTTGATTTTTTTTTTGTACTAAACTGCAAACTAGTGCTTTAAATAGTGGTAGAAATAGAATTCGTAGTATAAAACTCCCTGTTACCTAGGGTTTTTATCAAAGTACTAACTAAAAGCTCAATTGTGAGGTGTTGAAAAGAATACAAATAACATGAGGTTTTTTCCCTGAATTTTCTGAATTTTTATGAGGTCTTTCATAATTTTTTCCTAAGAAGTTAGAAAGTTATGAATGATATAATTGGTGGAAAATGAAGCTTAATCCTACCATATTAAGTTCTCCGGTGGTTCTCCTTGCTTTAGTGTTCTGGGCAGGCTGACACTTAAAGTGCACATTGCACATATTTCTATGCCTGCATTTTGCCAAGTGTTCAGTGATGGCATGAAGTGACATGTGAATACACCTGAGAGCCCAGCAGGACAGGCAGCATTGCCATCATCAGAACCTCTATCCTGCCACTGCTGCTCTTTGAACCTTTTATTAACCTCCCTGGCTGGAGACATAGGGGTAAAGACAAATTCAGAGGAGTTCTGTGCTCCTCCCACCACCAAGATACATGTTTTCAAAGGGTTGTATAGCTAAATCCCTAAACATCCCCCACTGACTCTTGGGAATCCCACAGTGAAATCCCTGAATGTTTCCTTGAGCATGTATTCATTAGGACTTCTTCTCCTGTCCTCTCTCTCCCACCACTGTTTCAAATAGAGGGCCAAGAGATCTCTTGAAGCACAGCAAATGAACAAGGAAAGAGTTAATACAGATGTTGCCTTCTGAGTGACATAATGGTGCAATTATGAAAGTCCCTGTAGTAACGTCTTTCATTTGGTGTGGGAGTCTAAAACTTAAAGAGCTGTGGCAAAGAAAGCGAATTTCCTATGTGCCGTGTGTGTTGTATTTGAGGATCATGATGTACTAGTTTTGTCAAGGATAGGTTTGTCAAGGATTTCAGCATCACCTAGGCTTGTTAAATCAAGGAGCAGGCTGCAATGCAGACTGGGACAATGAACATTGTGGGGAAGGTTGCTGTTGTGCAGAGAGCACAGTTTGACTTGGGAACAATCCAAATCCTTCCTCCAACTATCAATACATTTCAAACAGCAGCTTGTGCTGAATACACACTTATTTATACTGGGAAACCTATAATTTATTAATCCTAGCTATTAAAGTAATACATGGGGTTCTTTGATTGATGCCTGGCTCTGGTTCCTAAGAATTATGCAAAGGGAGAAGACCTATTATAATAAATATGAAAGTTTTCTCCTTGGTACAAAGGAAGTGTTTAAGTGTCCTCGTTTGGATATTCCCATGGCTATCTATCTGGGTTTGAGATGGTCAGCACTTTTTGTCCATTGCCACTTAAAGCAGGCATAATTTTACTTGTTGTTCCGTTCCTCAGCAACATGCTTGTTTGAAGGAGTCAGAAGTCTGTGGAGCCTGTCCATGCTCAGACCTTGCCCAGGGAGAGCAGCTGCTGACAGTGAAAGCTGGTTTTGTTTCTGCTTTCAAAGGGCTGTCCCTGCTCCTGTGTTGCAGATTCATAACTGGAGGTTGTAACCTCTTAGATGACCTCAGCTACTAATTGCCAGAGAAGCCAGAGGCAGCAAGGTTTTGAGCAATTGTTGTCAGAGTTTTATTTTTTACATCCCCAGCTTTGTGGAGGTGAGACAGCAGCAAGGGTTTCTTGTATCTGCATGCACATGAAGTTTAACTACTGGACAGAAAATGGTCTTTATATGTGTTTTGGCTTGAAGGCTGGCTGAGGGTACCTGTCTGTGGAAAACTTAGTCACTCTGTAGAGAAACCTGTGCTTGGGATGAAAAGCCATATGCACTGTAGCTACTTCACAGCGGCGCTTCTCATGGGCAAACTATGAACACTCTCTGTGTGCTCATTTAAACACAGCACCAGTCGAGAACACGTGTGTCTGACTGCTGACACTCTTCAGTCCAGAAAGCAGGAACAGGGTACACTGAGCACAGGTGTCCAGGGTCTGGCTGGGCAGCAGTTCCAGCCAACCCAGCAACACGCACCACTGAGCCCCACGGCCATGGTGGTGTGCCTCAGGGACAGCCTGGGTAAGGGAGGGCAGAACCTGCCTGGTGCTGAGGGGAAACGTGAGAAACAGCCCTAAGAGCCCTGAGGGGAGAACGAGAGGAGGGAGAGTAGTTACTCCAGGTATCCCCGCAGGGATCTGCTGTAACCCTGGAGAGAATGTGCTGGAGCAGCTATTTCCCTGCAGCGACTGGAGAAACCATTGTGGATCAGGTATCCACACTGCAGTCTCTGGATGGCCCCACACTGGAGCAGATGGATGTTTCCTGAAAGGACTTCAGCCTGTGGATTCGTCCCACAGGAGCAGGTTTATCCTGAAGGACTGCAGCCTGTGCAAAAGACCCTCAGTGTAGTAGGGGAATGGGAAGGGCGTGAGGAAGGAGCAGCAGACAATAGCTGTTATGGACAGACCACAGTCTCTATTTCTCATCCCCTCTGTGCACTGAGGGATGGCAATCAGTTAAATTTTCCCCAAGCCAACTCTGTTTTTCCAGTGATGAGAACTGGTGAGTGATCTCTCTGTCTTTATCTTGACGCATAAACTTTTGCATCTTATTTTCTCCCTCTTGACTGCTTCAAGACCAGTTTTGTTAGAAAGGCGAAGGTAAACTCTGAGAATGGCATTCAGTATTTTAAGACTTTAAATTTTAAGCACTGGTAGGAATCCATGCCTTTTCCATATGTTGGGCAGTCACCACACAGGACTCATGGTTCTGTTGCCTTTTCCTGGTCTTAAAATCAAGAATCAAACATGGTTAGAAAGGAAAAAAGGATTTTACCTTTGTATTTATTTTAAGGATCCTTAGGTGCACTAAGTCCAGGTTGATTGCACCCCAATGCACACCGCAATGCACACCCCCAAAAGATCTGGTATAACATTATAGGTCTTACTAATTAGCACATCAATGAAAGATTCCCCGATGAGAGGCTTGAGTGAGCCCCCCTCCCCAAGGAACCTTCCCCTGGATGGTTCTATCTTAGTTTACAAAATGTGTTCTGGAGAGAACCTTGGTGTCTCGAGCGCTCTGATCCCTAACTACAAAGCTTCTAAAATGTTCAGTCTCTTAGCTTGACAAATAAGTCCAAGAATGTAGGCTAAAAAACACTAAGAATACAGAAGTCATAAAAAGGTATAAAAGGGGTATAAAAGAAAAGGCAAAAAATCATCATGGCATCAGTTCCCCCATCCTGGGAGGCCAGGGGGCATTACATTTTTTAACACTGAACACAGACCACCAAATTCTGCTGTGCTTGCTGGCTTGTAAGGTGCAATGCATGTGTTACTTACTATGGATGGAGGTTTTCTGTGTTTTAGGGAAGGTGGTGGAACTTCCTCGTGTAACAACATGTCAGAGGTACCTGTCAGCAGCTGTCCTTCATTGTCTTGCTGCTTTCATCAGTGGCCCCCGATAGCCCAGACTGATATTGCCTCCCTGAGAGATTTCACATGTGGACTGAGAGGGCTGTCATCTTGCTTTTGACATCTTGTACTTAGTGTTTAGACACCTTGTGCTTAAAGGACTTCCTAACTTTGAATTTTATTTCAAATAGAGTATCTGTTTTTTGTATTTGAGGAGAATTAACCTGAGGTTACAAAACAGTTGGCAAGTAAGTGGAGTTACAGCTGGGTAACATGGTCTTTCTGCTTGACTGCTGGCTGTGTGATGTGCTGAAATATTACCCAAAATATGCTCCGTTAAAGGTAGACTCAAGTTCAGTGTAGATGAAGAAAATCCAAGTGTGTCCTAGGTGCCTGTATTTAATACAACAAAAACCCTCCATGATGAAGATGGGTATGTTCAGTCCTCTGCACAGCAATGCTATCTCCACATGAATAAGGGGATGAATACAATTGAAAATTATTACCTTTGTCTCTGGGTGCTGGTAATTCAAACATTCAACAGTGTTGTAGCATTTCCCAGCTTTCAGATAGAGCTACTTTATCTTAAGATGAAACAACATGTGGAAGTAGATCCATCATATTGTATGGGGTTGCTTTAGTGCTTGTATCAGATGATAAACCCCAGAGTGTTTGCTCTTGGAAATGAACATTTATTGAGGTTT
Source organism: Struthidea cinerea (assembly GCA_013397865.1). Taxonomy (NCBI): domain Eukaryota; kingdom Metazoa; phylum Chordata; class Aves; order Passeriformes; family Corcoracidae; genus Struthidea; species Struthidea cinerea. Next base: position 276,785 of record VZTI01000231.1, read on the forward strand.
ACTTATTGCATGTGCAATAAAAAGAAGAAAAACTATGTTAAATTCAGCAATTTAGTTCAGCTAACTCAGTTACAGCTGCAGCTTATGGTAGGCTGTGAACATACAAGAGGTCAAATACAGCTCACGTAGCATCACCCAGAGTATCCAGTTCCCAAATAAATGGAAGACAGTAAGTGAAATGAGGTTTATGGTGGGTGAGGTACTGCAAGGTAGAAGTGCTTACAGCACCAGAGCCACTGTGGAGAAATAGACTCTTAATTGTGTGTTTACATGCTTCTACAATCAGTTTAATTAAATTACTGTCACAAGCGTATCATTCAATTTTAGCTCTTTAGGAGGACTAAGTACAGCCTGAGGAAAAGATGAATTCTGAATAAGAAGAAGATGCAACCGAGTAGGAAATTAGGGTTAACATAACCCTAAGATAAGTTTCTTCAAGAGGTAAATGAAGATGAGTTTTTCACTAGAATGGAACATGCTTTTAAGTGACAAAGACTTTAGGCAACCATTTTTTATGCATTTTTAAAATATGTTCATGAAAAAAATTCCTAAATGTGATTCCTCAGTGACACTTAAAAGGCTCAGTCATTTTTACATCCATTATTTTAAATTAAAAATGAATTAAAATATTAAAAAACAGGGAAGATTCCCCAAATAATATACTAAAGACTGCATGTGCACAGGTTATGAACCTACCCCAAAATAACACACCTTTACTTACTTTTATTAATCAAGTTTTTAAAACTTTAGGCTCTGTGCTTATTGTGAGTAGCCCAAAAAAAATTCCTGGAAAATCTGAATTAATAAATGGATTAGAAAATACTATCACTATTCCCATGTAGGGTTGTTTGGCTGAATATTGCCATAAAGATACAGCAGTGGAAATCTTTCAGTGAATTATCTTAATCTGTGTTTCTCTATTGGTGCTCTAACACCAGAGTAGTTTACAGCTGAACTCGTTAGGCCCTGGGCAACAAATTTCCAAGTTTTTAGCACTTCTTCTCATCCAGATGTTAAATCATAACTAACTTTTCTTACTGAAACTTTTTTTAGAGACCTGGTATTTTACATCAACCCACTACTATTCTTGTGTTGCCCCAAATTTAAGTACTAATCTTGAGTGCTGCATTTTTCATCTCTTAAGCTGTTGCTGCTTTTCCATGGAAGGTTACAAGCCCAAGCCTGGAAAGCTCTATTTCATCATCAGAGCATTTGGGATTGTTAGAGTTACTTAAAAGAAAAAGATCAGGTCAATATTTGTATCAGGTGCCCTTATTTGACATCTGCATCGTATTAAGGCAGTCCAGTTAATGGGAGCTCCTGTAGGGTATAATTGAGCTGCAGGTTTCTGGCAGTTCTGCATGTCAGACTACCTGCTCATTTAGGGTCTAAAATTTCAGTTCTGTGGTGATTTTCGTGTGTGATGCTCATAGCAGGGCCAGAGTTTAAGCATGGATGTCAGAGCCTGAGTGTTTGAAAATTTGGACCATAATTCAGAAGCAGGAAGAAGTAGCAAGTAAATACAACAAATATCATAATAATTAATACTGTTGACATAGCATGGGGTATTCTGGGAATTTATAAGAGCTTGAATAAAGGGTTGAGGCTGATAGCACTACAGGCAATGAAAATGCAGAGCAAAAGGTGATCGTTTGTAAAGAAAACAGCAATTAAAATTATAGAAGGGGATAGAAAACTGATGTGACGTGATGCTTTCCTAGAATAAGAAACCTTATTCTAAACATAGATGTATTTTTAAACTATTTTCAAATTTCATTTTATGCCTGATATAACAAATCAGATAATATTTTTGCTGAAATTTCTTAATTTATACTGTTGTTGCAAATGTTTGCTCTGCTGGAATGAGTGAAAAATATTCAGTACAGTAGGGATTATAAAATAAGACAAAAATATGCCCATGTTAAGAGGTATGTGATTTCACTTTCTTCAATACAGCACTTGAAATTTGGCAGGTTCATTGTTACAAACAAGAAACATATGCATTTTTCTCTCTCAGTGAACACAGAACACAAAATTATATATTTTCTTTAAGAAACCTGCCTCAAATTCTTCCACAAATACTTGAAGTTTTCTGATGTATCCTCTAACAAAAGCTTCAAATTAGCACTAATGTACTGGACATTATGGAGGGGGGTTCTTGAATAGAGGCCACGCTAAGGTTTTTAAAAGAGTCATACCTTAAAAATTATATCACCATTCTGCTCTCTAAAAGGCTTCCCTTTTAACAGTGAAGCTTATTCTTGTGCTATATGATGTCACAGCCCAGGCATTTATGCTAAAGGGGAAAATTAATAATTAGCTCACAGATTTACAGTTGCTGGAGTTTGAATTTTAGGTAAAGACAAACACAAAGAAGGTCATTGTTGATAGCTTTCTTTTTGACAGAGACACTAACAGTGATTTGGGTGAACAAACATGTTTTAGTTAATATTGCTGGGTTTATTCTTTTTAGTGCTTCTTTTGCCTTTTTTTTTTCCTAATCTACTTTAGAGAATCAAAAGCAATTTCTTGAGCTTATTTTAAAATATAATTTCAATATTGCTAGTTGAATTCATATAATGTCTTATAAAATATCAATCAGCTTTTAAATACATTTTTTATAATGTAATGTACAATATAATTTCTGTCACTACAAAAATGTTACTGCATGACTGCATTGAAGGGCTGTAATTCAAAGAAATATATAGTATACAAATGTAAATGTAAAAAACCCTTCCTTTTTGTTCTTTTGAGTAGTACTGAATAGAATATTTTGTGAAAACTGATCTACAACAAGGCCTGACAAACACGGCCATTGCATTAAAATTTTCCTTGCAAAAATTAATTTTTTTCACCTTGCTATCTGTAATATTATCTTTATCAAATGTAGGAAGATGTAGGGGAAAGCAGGCATCTGTAGGTATTGTTACCTGGCTATTATAAGGAAATTTGGGCTGTTTTGAGTGGCAGATACCAGACAGATAAACAAACATTTAAGAAATTATTATACTAAATGCATAAAAGGGACAAGGTTACAGTATGCATAATGTGTTTATTTATATGAAATTGTTATCCAAATCAAGGTGCACTATGTTTACGATACTGCCTGAATTGTCTTTCCTCTAGTGATTTTTTTTCTTTAAAAACAATAGAATCTGAAAGTCACTCAGAGGATATATTTTATCAGATTTGGAAAACATGCAGTTCTAATAAGTTGGGTAAAAAACACCTCTGGTAACGAAGAACACCAGCTTTCCTGGGAAAGGTATAGTTCCCTAATTCAAAGTAGGCATTAGAATAGGAAATCAAGATTTCTTAAATGTCAACTGGAATTTCTATTCCTTTCTGATTCTTCAGCATTTTTGTGCACTCCTGGATGAATATGTCCTAAGCATCCTTAAACTGATAATGGTCTCTAATGCAAAGGCAAAACTTGCAGAACATTGGGCACCAAGTGGAAAATGATTTTATTTCAGCTACGGTGGCTGATTACTAATAACACAGACTTACTTTGCCTTCGTGATCAGAATACTTACATGCTTTTGTAAGCCGTCTACCCAGAATTTATAAATAGGAAAGAAAATAACCCTCGAAAGCCAAACAACTTCTTCTCCTTGTCGCCATATGCTGCATCTTTTCCCTCTAGGTTTTGTATACTCTGCGTGCTGAAGAATGGTGTCTTTTCTTTTCGCGTTGCTCTGTCGGTGGTCATAACAGCTATTCTCTTCATGAATATGTAAATCCCATGCATAAAATCAGAAAAATTAGCATGGCGATTCCCACTATAGAATGTGCCCAATTATGTCTGCTAATACGTGGATAGTGATGATTTAATCTTTGGACTATATGAGCGGATTCAGGTACAGTTACAAGAGCTGCAGTAATTACAGAGGACCCAAACACACAAGCTGGGTACGTGCACATGCTGGGGGATCATCGGGCTTTAATAGGAACTGGGCATCTGATGCCTGGCTATGATGGAGTGCTCGCAGATTCATTTACAGGCTCTTTCTCTGATGGGTAGTGACAAGGGAGAAAAATGCCCTAGGTCTGCAATACCCTTCCCTTCCTAACTGACACTCATTTGCATTTGAATTTTTTTTTTTCTTTTTTAGTTCCTACTGAATGCTTGCAATTAGAACGGAATGAATAAAAGTTTGGATAAATAAAGGGAGAAAAATGGTGACCGCATTTGCTCGGCGTCCTTAACTCACTTGGTTTATCAGGAATGGGTGTTGAAGGGGGGGAGGAAGGACATGCAGAAAACAAAACCAAAAAGGCACCACCAGCAATTGATGCATTTTTGTATTTAAATAAGCAGGCGTGCTCATGCATATTTATATGACGTGCATGCCTATGCGCCGCTCTGAGCAGTGGCTCTGCGGCTCGGCTGCAGTAATTAGGCTGATGTAATTATAGCAAAACAAAGCAAGCTTAGGCTGATGGTGGTTTTTTTCCATACAGCGGGAACATTTAAGACATATGCGTATTCCAGCGTACAAAAAATGAACCTGCACCGCTGTCGGAGGCTAGGAGGACAGTGTGGCCAGTGCACCTATTGTGTCACTGCTGTAGAAAGCAGCTTAGCGATTGGCCACTGTCTGCAGCACATAATACTGACTGGTTATAAAGGACTTGTCTAGAGGAAAGCCTGTAGGTACTCCATTGTCTGGCAAAGTTGATATGACTGCATTCTTTTTGCAGGGGGTCAGACAGCTGAACTGTAAAAGCTGCACAGATTTTTTTTTTTTTTTGTCTTCTTCCTCTGTCTCTCTGTCTCTGTCTCTTCCATACAGCATTTTTCTTTCATGCCCTGTCTCAGTTTGCATAGTTAAAGAGAATGCTAATTAAGATCCCTTGCCTTAACCTGAAAATAATGACTTGGATATAAATAGAAAACTGGCGATAGTTTAAAATATTCTTGCGTAGCACCAAGATATCAGTTACCGTTCTAGGGGAAAAAAGGAAGAATAATTTTTTTTGTAATCAAGGTAAACAAGAAGAGTTGTTGCTTCTCTTTCTTCCTTTCCTTCATTCTTTCCTTTTTTTTTTCCTATTTTTCTTTTTTTTTTTAAACCAATGATGCTATACTATTGCAAGTCAGATAATATTTTATTTCAGAAAGCGTGCTAGCTACATAATTTAAAAGTCCACAAATCAGTTGCAATTTAGTGCTTATTAATCCTTCTTAGGATGTAATTCGGTGAAAGAACTGCTTTAAAAAAATTCTTTTCTGTATTATAGACGGATCTAACAACGCAGTCTGGGCTCCGTGCCAAAGGCTGGTATTTCACAGCAGCGACCGCCTTACAGATGAGCTGTGGGAAGCAGGAGGGAGACTCTCTTAGGGTGCCACTACTATGGAGACACAGCTGGGCTGAACAAGATTTGCTTCAAACGACAACAAGAGAGACAGAAAGAGTCTGGTTCGACCGCTGCCCAAGCAGGCAGTAACCAGAAGAGCTAGCAGCCAATCCGGCCATGCTGCACTGTTCGAAACCAGCTCTACATCCCAGCCAATCAGTGACATCACTGGTGAGAAACTCATTTACATCATGCAGTAATGAACTTTGTTTAACGTAGCCTTTTTTCTTTTCCTTTTTTTTTTTTTTTTCCTCACAGAGATTAGGTCCTCCATTAATTATTCTGCCAGCATAATTTGAATCGCTATGCAAAACGATGGCTACAATTTCTTGATTTTTTTTTAACTGTGTGCTGTCTCTGCAGGTAACCATGGGCATTGTTCCATTTTTTTTTTCTGTTGGCCCCATAAAACCTTTAAAAGTGTCTCTAATTGTTAATATTGTGCATATATTTTTCTTTCATGTATGTTTGTCTCCTTGTAGTCCTTACCTAATGTGGTACTGCTTCCTCCAGTTATAGCCTGAGATTACCTTTAACTGTCTTGGAAGGTAAAAAGGGTGTTGCTGCAGCATTGAGTTTGCATCTTTAGCTGCCATCACGGTCTAAGTACTTATTCTAATGCTTCAGAAATCATTTTGCTGTGGCCGTTTTACATATCTGGCTTTCTCTAAAGGTTCTTACATGCATCTGTTACAACTGAGTAAAGTTCAGTACTGTTATATTTCATTCTTCACCACTTTCAGTCAAGATGTCATTTTATTAATGAATAGAACTGAGATCATTTCTGAACAAATTTCACCCCCTTCCTTCCACCTCGACACAATGCACCTGATTTGCATCCATTTACCAGAAAAACTGAATACAAGAGCCAGTATGAAAGGAAGTCAAGGGAGAGCTTGCATACTGCTTCAGGGTATGTTGCAGCAAAGCGAAATATAGAATTTTTGTTTAGAATGTGCTTAATCTACACAGAAAAGATTAGATCTTAGATTGAAAAACTCTTATCTAGCCAGCTTTTCATATTAGGAAATAGGTTTGCTGTGGGGGTTTGGGGTGGTTTTTTTATTTCTTTTTTAATAATAAACGTGCACATTTTCTTGAGATGTGTTCAATTATAAATGGATAACATTTGGGCAAGCCAACATTGTGTTGAACATTTGGATTTAGTTCTTTGTGGGTAAAGTAATTTGTTGTGCGAACAATTTAAAACCAGCCCAGGATACTGTGGAATGCAGAGATTTCAGACTGCATAATCTAATGAGGCAAGGTTTTGCTCTTCAGTATTCTAATAGCAGAAACAGAATCAGATATGAGACAAATTCAATATTGTGTTATTAAATTAAAGCTATAACTGCTGCTAGTGGGCTTCAAGAGGTCAAGTCTTTGGTAAAGCAAAATTTTATTTAAAGAAGTAGCCTGAAATAGAATTTTTGTTACAACATGATAACGTCCCCTCTCCTCACACACAATAATCTACAATTTGTTTACGGTGCTTCAGTTATATATTGATCCTCCTAGTCACTTTGAAAATACAGAGGATTTAAACACTAAAGCATAGCTCTTTCAATGCATGATGCATTCCATCATCCCATCATCAGTATTCTGTGTGCGGCTGTCCTGATTCAGCCACTGGCTCCCCTGCTGCAGATCCTGTAATTTGAATCATGCGTAATAATATATTATCCTACTGGGGGCCTTCTTTCAGTAGGAGAGTGGTTTTATACCTTCTGCTCTAAGAGAACTGTTGGCTCCTTGCCATCTCGTAGCCATTATTCAGGGAGGCAATCAAGATAGTCTTCCTTAAGGAATAACATCTGCACAACTGCATGTGCCAGAAATATGAAGCCTCCCCTCGCGCTATAAATTTGGTTTTCTTGGGAGCAGGAATATTTGAGAATACTGAAGCAGAAAAGCTGGACATTTACAAGAATTCATCAATAGCGTATTGAATGTGCCATGTGCTGAAATCCAGGCTGTGAGGACATTGGGACTGGCTAAGAGAGGCAGAGGAGAAGAAAATAGAAGCTGGTGGCTGTTCTGTGATTTTTGATCATATTTAATCCAACTCATGTTTTTGATTTAGCTGATGACTACTGCTGTATTAAAAATGTGACGTTTGCCTCGCTGACAAGGTGATTTTCTGACTAGGATGTTGATGGGATGGTGTCAGCTGGGACTGGAGCTGCATTTCCCAGGTTGAGAATCTAACTTGATTTGATGCATTCAACAGGATGGAGTGTCAGTAGTGAATGAAAAACAGATACCAAAAGGGACCAAGAGTGTAGAAAATATGAACACTTCATAACAAAGTAGCAAATCTCAGAAATGCAGAATCTGAATACATGAATTGTGTTCATACAACATAAATTGTATCTGGTGGTAAAAGCTCTGTAGGGCATCCAAAGGTGAGTGGCAGCAGCTGCTTAGGGCAGAGAAAGAGGAACCCCAGATCCCTGTGAGTCTTTCAGCTATAGTGTGTGCACTGCTGCCACGTGTAGCAGATACACCAGCACCATGGCCTACAATTTTCTTTCCTTCACATAAATGTCACCCCTAGAACACAAAAAAAAACATCCTGAGATCTTATTTGTATAAATATTCTTTTTGTGTAAGCATATGGAGGTGTGATATTTTCTGTCCTGTACAAATTGTTTGCCCATTCCTGTTAAAGATAACAGATTTGTAATTTTTGATTTAGGGAAGAGAGTGGGGGAAGTACTGGGGAGAGAAAGAAGCAAAATCTGACTTAGCATGTTTATCTCATCCTGAAGCTTACATATTTTTCATTGAAGAAGAGCAATACAACTGTAGTAACTAATTGTACACAAGCTGTGTGTATTTCAGTACTGTTGAGGTGTATATAGCAGGGGAGAGTCTTCTTGTTGTCATCATCTCTTGTTTTGCCTTCTGGAAGGCAGAAAAAAAGTCTGCAACCTGGCTGAAAATAAAAAGTGCTAATATTTAGGAACTGAAGTTCTTCTGAGACTATAGGAATGATAGTTAAATAGGGCTCACCTGGTGGTTGGCTTTTAAAGAAACTTCTTAGAGGGAAGACACTCAACAGCTGAATAATCTGTTGTATTTAAAATACTGTACAAAAAAACCCAGAATTCTTTAAATAAACAAGGGAAGTCCGGTAATGTGGCTTAGAAATAAGATAAAATTGCAAATAAGGCAAACAGGTTGGTGACTGCAGCTTACTTCCTGACTCATTCCATCTAGAAGAGAGGAAGAGAGCTTCACAGGCCATTGATGCTCCATTGAAGAACATTTTCCATATAGTTATTAAGTTTTCAATAATAGGGATCAATAGAAAAAACAATACAAAAAGTCATAATGATTTGATGAATCACAGGAAGGCAAATCACCTTAATGACAGCTGAACTCTGACATGAGGAAACAGACTAAGCAGAGAATGGTATTTGCCATAGTTAAACCTATTCAAAAGAAGAGTTGTGTCATTCTGAAGGATGAGACAGCAAATAACAGCCACTGGAAAGTGCGGCATATTTATTTTCTACTTCTGTGAACAAATACATTGTACTCAATTCTGTTCTTCTGTGGTAGCATTTCTGCTTTCTGGTAAAAGTCCTAACAAAAAGTCCATTCCACAGATTTCTTATTTCAAAAGGCTGTTATTTCAATAGCTGCTATTTCCAAGTAGGACATCTACATGAAGAGGGTATGGACACATAAATTTGTTTTCAGCCATTGCTTAGTGTATAAACAACCTAGTTTTTACAGTTCAAGCTATACCATTTATAAAGAAAACAATGAGACTGGACAGCAGAGGTGACACTAATAGTGAATTACTGCATGTAAATTTTTATGTAATATCAATTATTTTTATAGTTTATGAGAAGGTTCCTCTTTTCTCAAATGGTCAATATTTAAACAAACAGTTTCATTAAATCAGTTTTTAGAATTAAGGGTGTCAGTACTAGGAAAACACACTGCCATGGTTTAACTCCAGCCAGCATCCAAGCACTACACAGATGCTTGCTCACTCCCCATCTTCTGATGGGGAAGAGAATCAGAAGGGTAAAAGTGAGAAAACTTGTGGCTGAGATAAAGACAGTTATAGTTAAGAAAAACACACACAAGTGAAACAAAACAAGGAATCCATTCACTGCTTCCCATGAGCAGGCAGGTGTTCAGCATTCCCAGGAAAGCAGGGCTCCATCACATGTAATGGTGACTGAGAAGACAAATATTGTCATTGTGAACATCCTTCCCTTCCTCCTTCTTCCCCCAGCTTTATAGGCTGAGCATGACTCCGTATGGTCTGGGATATCCCTTTGGTCAGATGGGATCAGCTCCCAACTCCTTGTGCATCCCCAGCCCACTCACTGGTGGGATCGTGTGAGAGACAGAAAAGGCCCTGACTCTCTGATCACTGCTCAGTGACAACAAAAACATGCCGGTGTTACCAGCACTGTTTCCATCACTAATCCAAAACACAGCCCCACACCAGCCACAGCAAAGGAAATTAACTCTACCCCAGCCAAACCCTGCACACGCTCTAAGGAATCAGTGACACCCTTTAAAAGGGCTGCACTTCCCCTCTTTTTGCAACATGCGATGTTGAATTGGCTTCAATACTCCATATAAATCAAGACTAGAATACCCTGTCTATGTTTATCTAAAGGCAAAGGATATTGAGCTTTCTGGCTTCCTTTATAGTCTACAGCAAAAGGGTAGAAATGGTAGAAAACTGTAGAAGAATGTCTGCCTTGCTGAGTTTGGTCTAAAAATCTAGAAGTGCACACATATAGATTTCGCTTGGGCATATAAATATTCTTTGAGTACAGATTTTTTATTACCCTGATTTTGTTTTAGCCATTACTGAGATACACACTCGTCTAAGACTGTGTAGAAAAGAGCTTATTTATGGGGTGCTTTAATACTGAATCAAAATACGATCTTGGATAAACAAGGCCAGTTACTATTTTACTGTGACACTTCAGCTTTCCTCACTTTAAATTAAGTTGTGGGAAATGGAGTGTGATGGCTCATCTCTGTATGAGAAAAAGCCTGGAAGGGACCCAAAACAGTTTTCTAGAAGCAAGTACAGAAAGACAGGTGAATATAGATACAGGCGTCATCAGTTGTTCAAGGACAGTCCTACAATATTTTAAGGCCTCCTACCAGAAAAGAGGCTCTTTCTTGGCCTGAATGCTGCCCTGAACTGTATTTTCCTGGTGGCTAATGGGAGGGGAGCTGAGCAGTGCCTGCTGCACTACGTCACCCTGAAGGCCATCAGACAGGGGCTTTGATGTGCAAGGCAGCAAACTGACTTCTGGGGTTGTGTTTTTATTTCTTCATGCAGTTGTCTTCATTTTTCATGTTAGATGTCAGTGCTGTATTGCTCTTAGTGGAAATTTTGGAATCTAGACATGTTTTATTAATGCATCTATAGTTTTTCATTTTATTCCTGCATTTAAATGAAAGGAGAAAACATCTTGTTATAAGAAAATCCATAACGTGATAAATTTAAGGCAATTGTTTTCACCAGGGGAATTTGAGCTCTGTGTTACTATTCAGCAATTATAAAATTAAGCACTAAGGCTTTGTTATGAAAACTATCACTTAATGTTTTTGGAAATTGTCTTTAGAGGGATTAAAAAAGTCACACTGAGGGAAGCGAAAATTGTAGAATACCGTGATTTATAACAGCTTATGTTTTTGACCTCGTTTGAGTTCATGGAGCAACGAAAGCTGTCTCTGAAGGGCAAATATAGAGAAATATCTTTGCCAAATTCATAGGTTAGAAGGCTGGATTGAGGAGTGTTGGATTTCTTTTAACATGAATAAACAAGTCCAAAAGGCCCAATGACATGGACATTTTAAAAAAACCCTTAGGTTGGCAAGATCATTATTAAAAAATATTCAGGTAATCTCAGGCGATGTATAACCATAGAAAGGGGGAGAAGCAGACCAAAACAGTGTGGAAATAAGGGTACAGTTCTGATTAACTATCAGCTGCAACATGAACCAAGTTACCTTAGTAGTGGAAGCAGACTTAATTTGTTAACAAGATATAAGCTAATTTACCTTTGCAGCCAGCTAATTAGCTGAGATAGGTCCGTCATGTAGTTGAGATAAATTCAGTTTCACCAGATGGCTCTGCATTGTGCAGTATATATCCAAAATGGCTAAAGAGAGGGTCACAAAAGCCAAAATTCTCTTCAAAGTCAAAAACCAACCCTCATTCTTACAATTCCAATCTAGCATCAAAGTGATTGGAATGAGAAGGAATTTTCTTCAGAAAGGCCACTTTTTATACATATTTTATATGACATGCACAGACTTCCGATTCTGGCTGGCAGTGTCCTGGTTCTGGCAGAGTATACGTTTTGTGCAGAATTTTACTTGGAAAAATAAAAGTGGAGAACATTAACTTTGAGGGCAGAAAGCTGGAACTGAACCACCAGGGAACTTAACTGTGCTGCAAGAGGCTATGTGTGCAATGTCATTGTTTTGAAACCTATTGCTAAACACATCAAAAGCTGTTTTTACACTAGTTGAATCCTTGCCATTGAATGTTTTCATGGCTGGAAATAAGTTTAATAAGTATGTATGGAGATAGAAAAATGCCCCAATCACAACCTGCCCAGTATCTCAGAGGTGTAATCAAGTCTTCTTGTTCACTGCAAAGATAAATTGATATATTTTGTCTCTAAATCTGTTCTTCTGTTGGTAGTTTGGAGGACTCTCAGAGGAGCAAGAAGCTTTGGGCTGAGGCAGCAAGGTGAGGACGACTGACCTCTCATATGGGGCTGTAGCAAAGAAGTCAGACTTGCCTGCTCCTGTTATTAGCTGCTTGACCCTTGGGATTAAACTTTGCCCAGCCACTAAAAAATCTAAGGGATTATTCTTTTATATACATCATAAAGGAGATACAGATTATGGGGCTGCCATGCTTTAAAGAGAGGCCGAGTGGCAATAAGAAACATATTTAAAATATTTTGGGGTTTCCAGGGAAGTTGGAGTGGTGTTTGGTTCTAATAGTGTTGGTAGGAGGACAAACCTATAAGACCTGTCCTGAAAAATACATTGATTTGTTACCATTTTAGTGCATCTCATCTAGTGTGCAGAATTTGTGATTTTTTGCACCTGGTGGAGTAGGTGAGGAATTTATACTTGTGCAATGAAAATTGCTGTTTCTGTGAAATCTGAGCTAGCTTTGGGTGATGTTTGTTACCAAAAATGTTCAAGTGTAGCACAGGTAAGGAAAGGAAAAATTATATTCCACCCCAGGTCAAGTGTCCTCAAAACCAATAAAAAAATCACCTAATAAAAACTTTGCTTTTGATCTGGACTGACAAAAGTGAACGTAGCAAGTACCATTTTAGCATGTCATATTATCAGAAGAGTAGTTGGGCTTATTTTCTCCTTTAGGTTCCATGCTCAAAACAAGGAACAGGAGATATATTAATATGTACCCACAAAAAGTGGTACAATGGAAAATTTCACCTTAGGACACTCCTGACTACAAAAATGATCTTTGTTCCAAAAATTACCTTTCTTCAGAGTGTTCAGTCAAATTCATGGATGAAAAACCTGTGAAGAACTGTTAATTGCATTGGTATTACCTCTAACTCAAGAAATCCCTGACATGTGAATTGCTGCAGACTAGGAAGTTACAGCTAGGAAATATGCCTGTGTTTGTGTGTCCTTACTTTTTTCTCTGAGACATCCATTTAAATTTTCCTCAGTGCCATCTTCAGGAATCAATCGACTTTAGCTATAAGAAATGAAATACAGTTGAGCACATGATACACACAAAACCGAAAACAGCTAACCACTAAATTGTTCTTTTTAGGGAATTTTGACGGTACATAAAGTAAAGCATGTGGAAACACTGTTATCAATTAGAACAGGGTATTTTGGTTTCTTGAATGCTCAGAGGTGTTTACAAACTATCCGCAAAGTTGGAATATTTCTGCATTTTTAAATCCTTTTGGAATGTCCCATTCAGCATCAAATTTTTGAATTTGCCATACTTTGATGATCTTGATAATGAAAGAGAATCCAAAATGGTAGAATTTTTTCAATGTAAAAATTTCTTATGTTGATAATTTTCAGCAGGCTGCTGTATTAGAGTGTGAGGCTGTGTTTCCCTTTCCTATTAACTGAAGGATGCTGACTTGTCCTAAAGCCTGCCCGTCAAATACCTATGACACAACCACTGTGTGTGTGAAACAGCTTCTTCTTAGATTCCCATTAATTTCTCCCAGGAAATCTATATTCTATGGCTGTTTGCTGTAGATTACTTCAATTAGTCTAAGACTTTCAGTGAGAGGCATTTACAATGCTTTGGGTCTTTAAGTTATTAACATATCATTCATGGTAATACATGCAAAATCTTGACAATGATGTAGATTTACTGTCCAAGCAGAATGAGCTAAGTACATGTAAATGTACATATTTTTAGTAAAAGCTGTCATTGTTAAACCAGCTGCTTTAATTGGTCTACAAAACTGAAATTATTTCCCTTTGTTTCTTGTCTTGCAAAATATGGGCATAGAATTAAAACTATGATAATGATGATTGCCATGCTAAAAAAATATTTACATTGTAAACAACACCCAAGCAGTACTTAAAGCTGAAAACAAGAATATAAGGAATGACAGTCTGTTGGTGTTTTGTAACAAAATATATTTCCACTTAAATCACTGAAAACCAACAAAATGCAAAGCGTAGTTTCCACGATTTTTAGAAAGTTACAATGGTCAGAGAGATCTGGAAAATTCTGGGGTTTAATGCTTCTGTGGAGATGTTTCTAAATTGTCAACATTGTGTCATTGCAAAAAATTATAATAATTGCATTTGCAAATTGTTTTGTGAGTTCTTTTTGAAGACACTCTGTAGTTTTGCTTTCAATCCAAATTTGGAAGCCAACATCAACATGAATGCTGATGTGAATGCAAACCATTATGTTGCTAGAGTTACATAATTTGATTATGCATATTCATTTTCTGGCATGTGTTTGAAACTATATTTGTGTCTTTTGTAAAAAAAATTGACTTAGCTGATTACGTAAAGTCCTGCCCCACAGCTGTGTTTTCCTGTGCCATTCTGACTCGTATCAGAGATAGCCTGGGATTTTTTTGCATTATCAGTCATTTTCCCTGTAGGGCACAATGATGATCACCTGTCCCTTATTGGCCTGTGTGGATGTTGTGAGATATTTGATACAAAACTTGCCTTCCTATGCTGTGTGTTGGTTCAGAGCCCAGAGCAGGGGGCCAGGGCAGCATCCAGGGGTTCACACTGTGCAAGTCACACCTGTGGTGGTGTCCAGGGAAATGGGCACAGTAGGTGGAGTAATGGAGTAAAGAGGGTTATTTCCAAAACTCTGCCTGCTTTCTTCAGTGCTTCTGGCAGACAATCTTTTAGAAATACCGCTACGGCAGGATGTGGGGACAGCCTGAAATGCCAGCCCATGCAAGGGCTGAGCAGTCATTGTGATCCCTGTCCCTTGTCTGAAGGCAGAGGTCTCCAGCTGCACATGAGCAGGTGTTGGGAGTGGTGGATATGTGAGACATTGTTGCTGGCAACTCTATGTGTGGCCTAAATGACAATATTTCTTTCCTTCCTTAATTTTCCTGCTCAGCCTCCTTTTAGCATTGTTTCTTTTACACCAGTATCTGTGGAATACAGAAACTTATGTCCTCACTAAAATATGTCTCTAAGAGAGCTGGGTACAAATTTTGGGCACCTTGCAGCTAGTTGCCTCATACCCCTAATAGTTAGGCTCTCCTAACTGGTAGATAGATTAGTCCTTTTCTCTCATTTCTTTTCACAGTTCCTGTTACCTCTAGTGCTTGTTATATTATTGCTTATTTAATAAGTGTGACTTATTAAATTTTTCAAAGACTTCTTGGTAACTTTCAACTCCTCATGCCTTCCTACCAATGCAGTTGTTATTTGAGTCTTGATATTCGTTGTAGCAATCAGAGCAATGTCTTGATGTCACTGCAGACCTAAAGGAATCAGGAGCTTGTGTTGTTGCTCAGCAATTATTTAGACAAAAATCCTGTCCAAATGACCAAAAATAAAAAAAAAAAAAGAAACAAAAGCAATGAAGTGCAGTGTATTAAGAGAAGAATGTTAAGGGTTGGAATGGACCTTAAATCTGATCTCGTTCCAATTCCCTGTCACAGGCAAGGACAACTTCCACTAGAATAGCTTGCTCAGAGCTCCATCCAACCTGCCTGGAGCACTTCCAGGGATGGCGCAGCCACAGCTGCTCTGGGCAACCTGTGCCAGTGCCTCACCACTATGATGGTAAAGACTTCCTAATATTTAGCTGAAATTCCACCTTTTTCATTTCACACCCATTACTCCATGTTCTATTACTGCAATTCCTGATGAAGCCCCTCTCCACCTTCCCTGTAGGCCCCTTCAGATAGTCCAAGGCTGCTCTCGGGTCTCCACACAGTCTTAATATTTATGTTACAGCAAACTCTGTCAGTTTCAGTACATAAATCCCACCTTATTTCTTTAAAATGTGGACATTCTCCTGTTGTTCAACATTAGCATTGTACTAAAACGCGTATATTCTTCTGTACAATCATGTTAATAAGTTGTCCCTGGAAGTGGTGTTATTTTACTCTATTCAAAAGCTTTTAAAAATAGAGTTGGTCACACATTTCCTAAGTACAAGGATGTAAATCAAGGATGTTTGACTCACAGTGTGGAAGGATACTGAATCACCTGTAATCAGAGATCTCTCTGTTTATCTGGACTCTTATATCTATTTTCTGATCTATCTTAGTAAGGTGCATTCTGAAAAAGTGGTACAAATATATAGAGAGCATTACTTTGAAGAATTCAACCAGTCATAAACAAACACATCCTTTACCACATTTGGGAAAGGGGGGAATGGAAAATACAGAACTGATTTTTAAGGAATTAGCTCTTGAGATAATCCATTTATCAGCTCTTTTCCAACCTTTATATACAGCTAGTGAATTAGACAATTTGCTCTCTCTCTTCTTTGTACTCAGCATATTCTGAACTTTGATAATAGCAAGTTTATTTCCCACTGTACTTAAAACAATTCAGTCCATTGGTTCTGTCCTCCCTATAGGTGGGTCATTTCAGCAAGTCTCTCAGCGTGCATTTTCACTTTGATCATGCCCTTTCCTTCCAGTTTAAGGGAATTAGATGGATTCTCAAGGGAGCTCAAGTAACTCTTCGGATTGGTTTTGTTGAGGTAATTCACTCATTGGTGAAAATGGAACACCAACCAGGAAATACAGGAGCGTACTCGGATTCCTTTTTCACTGGGATAATCCTTGAAAATAGAGCCTTGTATAATGTAAATTCATGCAGAATCATAGAACTAAGTGCATCTGGTAAGCAACAGGCAGAAAGTCAGCTCAGAAAAAGTGTATTTACTGCAGGCAAAGGTCCTGTGAATTGCTTACTTAGTATAAAACAAATTAAGTGGCCTCCAAGGAAATGTTTGAAAGAAAGAAGAATTTATGTCACAAGTCAGTTTAAAAAGGTTTGGTGCAAGGTTTTTTTGTCTCTTTGACCTGATAATTTGAAGCATCAGCAACCTCTTTCAGTATGGAATTCTCAGTGTTAGATGTTTTCTCCAGTACCTAAATCAACTTCTGTTGAGCTATTTCTACGTGTTAAACTTGCAAGGATTCACATTCCTTGTTTCCTGGACAGAAACATGCCTCCAGCTTCTATAGCCTACCCTTCTTTGTTAGTTTCAGTATTCCTTGCTGCATAGATAACCCTAATGTTTATTTTTTGCTACTTAACCCTGATAGGCAGCTTAAGCTATTGTTTATCCTGTGTATTTGTGGCCAGATGATAGGAATCCTGATAAAATCCCACATCTAGAATCTTTAAAAAATAATGCATGAATGTGTAGTTCTAGCAGTGTGCTTTCCCATTGTATGTGGATAAAACACTTTAAAGGACCTAAAAGATTTCAGTTGGCTGCACAGACCACACTTGCATGATAAAAAATAAGCTGTGTTCACATTTATTGAAAAAAATTAACATCTATTTGGTATTCACTAATTTCCATTCCAACTCTAGTTTCTCTGAATAATGAGTCAGTTGCATCCTTTCTGTCCAAATCTGGGGATTTTGGGATCTTGGAAAATGAACCGTTCTTTAAAGGGACTATCATAGAATCACAGAATGGTTTGTGTTGGAAGGGACCTTAAAAATCATCTCATTCCAACCCCCCTGCCATGGACAGGGACACCTTCCACTAGACCAGGTTGCTCAGAGCCCCATCCAACCTGGCCTTGAACACTTCTAGGGATTGCCTCAGTGTTATTTTAAACTCTCTTGTTTTCAACCCTCTGCTTCACAGAGGTGTTTGAAAAAGTTGTTCCATTCATGTGGTAACCTCAAATGTATTACGTGACTCTTTATTACAGCACACCCAACAGACATCTGTTAGGAGGAAGAAACCAGTGCATTTTGCTAAATTAGCTATTGGATTTGCCTGGCTCAACCAGACAGGGGGCTTCAATATCACTTGTGAGAGTGCTGGGAAGTGCTATTTAGAAAAATAAGCTCATTTTCTCAGCTGTTACGTGGCCATACGTAATCTTTATAGCAGCACCTAAACACATTAATGAATTTCACAGATGAGTTTATTTCTTTGGTTTTATTACAAAGATAATGCAATTTGGTAGCTGTTCCCTGGTGACTTGCTCTGTTCAGAGATGAGTTTTGGAGATAAAACCAGGTATTGCTATCTTCTATTAGAGGACGATTGCTATTTTTTGCTTGTGCCTCTTGTTTGTCTTGTGTGTTCTCTTTATTTATTTTGTGTTTTTATTGAATTTACTGTTATGGACAGTTGGTGAATAAGAGCCAGCCTTTAACAGTGCTAGAACTATGTCTCCATGTAGATTTGTATGGTTATGTATAAAAATACATTGTGTCTAGCTTTTGCATTAAAAATTACAGTATATTGAGAAAGGATACTTGAAATAATATTTTTTGCATGTATGTGTTTACAATATTCATGTTCTTTAATAATATTTAAGAAAAGCACAAGTGAAGGAGCATCTGGTATTGAAGACAGCAAATTTGCTAAAAGTAGTAATTCTCTTTGGCAATGTAAGATGAGTGTGTGTTGTTAGAGGAATCATAGTCAGTAGTCCTGTGATTTTTTTGGTTTGGTTTTTTACCTAGTGAAAATAGACTAGGAAAACAGTTTAAACTTGACTTGCATTGGTTTTGTACAAAAACCTAATCAGACTCATGTTTGGCATGCACGCTCTGTATGAGTATTATGTGATGCTAAGAACTTCTTAGTTCTCATTTCCTGATTTGCTCAGTAGTACAGTGCACTGTCTTGATGTGTTTTCTGTGAAAATAGTGCTTGAAATCTTTTGCACAAGCATTTTCCTGGGCTACGTTGGCCCAGAAAAGAAAGAATCCTAGAAATTCTTGGAACATTTGAAAATTCTTCCAGACTGAGAGAAAACACTGTATTTATAGAGAACTTACTGAAAAACCTAAAAAAAACCCTCCAACTATGATGAGCTGCAAGAATTAATTGAGAAAATGCTTGGAGAAAATATGGACAAAAAAATACAGGACAATGCCTGTGTGTGACTTGCTCAACTTTTTCCTTCCCAAAAGAAAGAAACAATCAAAAATTCTATGCAAAAAGTTCTCAAAACTTTTAAGGAAAAAATTTGGCCCGAATTAAAATATTTGGGTGTTTTTATAGATACCAGATAGCAAGGTAAAGAGAATCTTTACTAGAGACACATTTTAATTAATTAATTGCCATGTTTCTTCTTTCAGCTTTTTTTTTTTTTTTTCAATCAGAAATCGAGTGTATTTTGTTCAGTTCAGTTCTATGGAGGCTAAAATGTGAAGGGAATTCTAGGACCTATTAGAAATCTTAGAATAAGATACTATAGGAGATTTACCACCACATAATATCTTCATGGCTTGTAATTCAGTGATGAAAGGGATATATTCCTTCAGAAAGAGTTGAATTATTTCAATTCAACTATTGAAATTTTGAAATATTTCTCTTAAGGTACTGTGCAGCAATTCAGATGAAGCACAAATAATTGTGACGGGTAAATGAACACAGAAAGATTGGGAAAAGTGGCTAAGCCTTTGTGTAGTCTTAGACAGTGTGTGTGTGGCTGCATATCTAATGTTTTGGGGAGTGGTTGTTAAGTGTTAATGCTCTTAGGAAGATGGACCAAGGGATACCAGAACTCCTGTGCAGGAGGCAGTTTCAGTTGTGAAGAGCAAACCACTGTAACAAAACAGCTGGACTCCAAGGCCTCTTCTATACACAGGTCTGTCACAGGTAGACTTGTGGATTAAAATAAAGGATTTTTGCATGTGGAAGTAGTGTCATTTTATGTAAGAACTTTGACTTCTGACTTCCTTGTTCTTCCCATTTTACAGGGAAACCCCAATGTTCACACTTACATTGAATCTCTTTTGGAAAGTTCAACATAACTATAAAGCAGCTACTGACTAGTGAAAACAAGTTGTGGTTCTCATATAAGAGAGTGAAGCTCATTGAGGTCAAAAGGCAAATTCAGCTTCCTGCAGCAAAGCTTTTTTGATCTGATGGCTGTTCAGGATATGAGCACAGCTTTCCCTTGAAATGCATGTTGAAGCAAGAGATGTCTTCTAGCCAAATATATCCACAGAACCTTCACCAATATGCTTTTACTTTGTGTCTTTGTTTTGTGATTTGTTTGTATTTGAAATCTGCTGTGAATGTAAGTTTTCTATATTGTACAGCAAAAAAGGTAAAGGAAAGGGGGAAGTGAAATCAATAAAGGTGATTTGATAGGAAAATGATTACTGAATAACATAGAAAAAGGGTTTGGGAAGAGATAAAAAGACAAATTTCCACCAGAAATCAGAGCTACTAGCAAAGAAATAATGTCAGAGTTGGAAGTAGTAAAATTACTAATTTACATAGTTTTGGAAGTTGTTTACATAGATTTTATCATGAACTCTCCTAATGCACTCTGATTCTGCTGTTTTCACTACAGTCTCTGGCTCTAATTAAAGCAAGGAGATTTGATTTTGGAACCTGATTTTTACGTTGGAGTTGTTCTTCTGGACTCTGTTATTGGTTTGTCAAAACCTTGTTTAGTATGCTGAACTTCACAAGAAATCTTGTGGGAAGCTGTTCCTTGTTATGGGATTTTGGCATCTGTTCTTCATCCTCAGGAGCAAAAAGTGCTGAGACCATGAAAGAAAGCTGGAAATCAGGTTAGGTAGATGAGAGAGAGACACATTTTTCTCATATAGAGAATATCCCTCTTTTTCCCTGTGTGCAACTTGCAGACATTGCTGGCAGGAAAATGGATGTTTCAGCAAAGCACCCAAGGGCGCTCTGTCGCTGGGAGCACAAAATTACCTTCTTATGTTCTACAGGTGGTTCCTCCATCAATGTCAGGGAATGTAATTTAGTGAGCAAACCTGGTAACTCTGAGCTGTGTGCTACTACTACATTGACTCAAAAGTACTCATATTTCACAAAGTGCTGGAGTAAAACTAATTGTTATTTTTAAAGGGTAATTTGGAGAGGTCTTTGTTTTGTTATAGAGGGTCATGCCTTGGAAAAGACTTCTGTTTCTCCTCTTGTTTTTTGCTCTTGTTAAGAAGAGAGGAAGAGACAGGGAGATGAAATGGTGGCTTCAGACCAAAAATGCTATTAACTTATCCTTTCTTCTCAAGATAAGTGACTGCATAAGTGCTATTTATTTTTTTGTGAATCCAACCACTATAGACTGTGGCTTTCTTGGCTGGATCCAAAGTTGGGTTTAATTGCTATTATGGTTTTTAATTACTGATTTCACTTTTTTTTGTTGAAGTCACAGCTTTTTGTATTTATCAAAGAAAGGCTGCATGAAGAGATCATAGCAGACGTAAGAGATTAAACCCCTAGTCTCAATTCAGTGAAACAATGCACATATTGTCACTAAAACTGTTTCTTTTCTCCTCTTTGATTTGCTGTACCTAATTAATTATAATGTGCAGGCAAGAAAAATCCCTGGCTTTTTTTATTAAGCTTTGTAAGTTAGGGCCTTAGTCTACCACTTCATCTCACTTTGAACAGTCCCTTTACACAAGTAATTGTACGGCTGCAGTGATTGGGATTACTTACGTGGCAAGAAGGGACTCAGGCAAGGAGGATGTTTGATTCCAGACTTGAATAATGAGATGAGATGCTTTGAAAATGTTTAAGTAGGTGGGTAGTGTGGCAATTTTTACAGATGTGTCTTGCAGAAGTTAAAGCACTCATTATTTGAAAAGCAAAAGATAAGTGCCTTCAGCTTGGAACGGCAACACAACATCCATTCGTGAATGCTTCCAGCATTGGTCTTGCTCTGTTTGTTCTGAAGTGGGAATCCAGGTGATGATCACTGAAATCAAATAATCTGACTTTCTATTCCCATTCATAGCAAGTAGAATACATGATGGAAAACCTATTAGGACAGTTGTATTCATCTGTTACATTTTGAGAAAACGGAGCATTCTCATCCTTCCGTCCTTTCTCATGTGTGCCCGTAGGCAGACATGTCATTTCACTGACTCCACCTGCCTCATGCTTCCCTTATCCATTCAAGTTCAACTGGCTGCTGGAAAACTTTCACTGCTAATGATGGCTATTGAGAAGTGTGATGGACTGATAATTGGAGTTGTGTGGGCAATGTTCCCTTTTAAATCTAAGGCAGGTTTCCTCAAAGTTTAGCCATCTTCTGCTGAGCTTACTAGCTGTGTAAGGCTTTGATTTAGGCTCTGGAAGAGGTGGCTGAGTGTTTTCAGTTTGCTTTGGTTTCTTTGAGAGCCTTTGGCAGAATTCTTGGTTTCTTGGATTTTTCACAGCACCATCTTTCTAAAAGCACCATAGTAGCTCTTGAATTATGTGCTGAGATTGTCATCCTTTCTAGTTCTGAATTTAATTTGCAAAGTGATAAAAATACAGACCTTTATTGTTAAGACTTGATAGTAATGTAGAAATCTCTTCCGGAGCTGTGGCATTTTTAGTTCAATCTATAGGGTTAATATTGCTGGTTTTGCCAGGTATCCTTATGGGAAAACAAATCCAACTTTACATGCAAGGCTGGCGATGGAATGACTTAAACACATGCTGGAAAGGGCTATAACTTGTATTCCTGGATGTATTCCCCTTGAGGTTCAGACTGCCCTATAGCTATCCTTGCTATTATATACCCTACTCCTCTTAGGATTCCCGTTTTTTTCTGGAGGTACAAAATCAGGTTAATTCATAGTCTTTCTGTTTATGCATAATCATGGAGTTTTGCAAATGAAATGCCACAAAGTGTGATAGGTCCTCAGAAAAGGACTGCATTTATGAAAAACAGTTTAAACATGACTTCTTTAATTATGTATGCAAGTAATATGCATTGGAAGAACAGACATCAAGTTCCTTACTGCATTTGAAGTGGCTCCTTCTATAGTCTCTTAAAGAATAAGTACGTAAAATGGATTTAAAATTGCATTATTAGGACTCACAGTGCCTAGCAGTTCCTTTTTTTAAAGAAATGGGCCTATTGTATGTTTTTTCTTGGAAACCATAAGCAGAATATAGCAACTGCGCTGTTAACACTTCCAAAACTGTTATTATATTAAATAAAAGTAAACAAAAGAATGGCCACATGCAATTTATTTTTCACAAGGAGACTGTGTGTGGTCCACTAAGAAAAAATAATATCCAAAATAAAAAAAATCTTCTAATAATCATACTGGGCCTAGTGGAGGTGCTGGCACATATTAATCTTTCTGCCAAACAGGTTGTTAGTAAGAGAAATTAAGCTCTGCTACTTTGACTTTTTCTTAATGTTATTGAAAGGTTTGTATGTAGGAACGTGTGCATTTATGACATGGTTCCATAACAGCTCCCTTTAGAATACCCAAACCATTTCAACAGACTTACATTCAACAAATGTAACGAATCTTTATATTCTAAAGTGTTCCTAAATTACAATGACTGGGCCTCTTACCTCCCAAACATTCAGCTCAGGAGCCATGAGCCTTTGACATTTTAGAGGCTCTGGAGCCTCTAGCTGCGTGCTGCTCTAGGACCAAGGTACCTGCTCTTCACAATAACTTGGGTAACCCTTTTCTGGGCTTACAGGACAGTCTTAGTTTGAAATACCACATGTAGTAGAACCATAAACTAACAGGCATTCAGTCTTTGTTCCAGACAAAAAGTCACTTTTATTTCAAACAATGTAAGAGACAAAGTAGTCTATTTCCACACCTTGTTCCATCACACCTCTCAGTGAAAAAGCCAGAATTGATCATGGCACCAAGAAGTCTTCATTTGTCTTTATCAGTGTCTTCTAGAATGTGATTTCTCCAGTCATGTTTCTCCTTCTCTCCTTTAAAGAAAAAGGAAACAATCACCTCACTTTATAAATTCTAGTTATTTTTTGTTAGATGACCTTCTGACTGGTCTTATCAGATGATTAAAAGCTACCTAATTATCTAAATTATTGCTAACTACCACTCTTGTTCAACAAAAATTGGGAAGAGATGCTACTACTCCTCCTATCCTAAAGGATGTTCAATAAATTATTCAAAGAAGCTTTTGTCCAAACAGTATTCATGAACTTTTACTGTTCCCTCTCTGCCAACCTCTCATTTATCCCATGGCTGAAAATTTTCTCTTGGTTTGATGCAATGTTCACAAAGACAACACATCATTCAAAAAGAAGTTCTCAGGGGCAGGTACACTCGGAGGTGATGTGGTCAGAGAATTCAAGCTGTCATTAAGGAAACCTGCATGAATATGCGGGAATACTTCAGTGGCCTGTGTGGATGAACAAGAATCTCTTGGATGAACTCAAAGACAAAAAGGAAGACTGTAGAGGGTAGAAGCAAGGACAGGTAGCCAGGGAGAAATACAGAGAAATTGTCTGAGCCACCAGGGGTCAGGTTAGGAAAGCTAAAGCCCTCGTAGAATTAAATCTGGTCAGGAACATCAAGGGCAACAAGAAAAGTTTGCAAACTCTTACAAACTGCTATAGTTATGGGTCCAATGGTTTAAGCTCTGACAAGCTCCGTTAGTGTTTGGATTTGTTTCTTTACCGCTGCATTAGCAGCTCATCTCAACACTGGTGTCTTACCACAGTGAGGGTGCACTGGTGTAACTGGTGTGCCCAGACTGTCAGGACACACCCAGACACTCAGCAGTGGCGGGTGATTCTCTCCTGGAAGTGCTGTTCAGATTGAGCAGACTGTGGAGCAGAGGCCACATCTGATGAATGAAGAACAACCTCTCCTCCTCTTAGGTCAGGGGTTAGGAAAGATGTAAAGTCTTGTAGCCTCACGTTTTTTCTTGCACTGTAATGAGATTTTACCAACCTTAACTCTTATGACATTGCAGAGACTATTCAAATCATCTGCATAAAATATATCAACCAAACTGTACGTTAAAATAACAAATTACATGGATCAAATTAAAAGAATTAGTACAGAATAGGGTTGGCTGCCAATGAGTGTCCTCTAGCTTCTACATCTCATGTTGAGACATATACTGGAGTGTTTTTGTGGCAATCCAGCCTTCCAACACGTACATCTCAACAGGTCACTTTCCTGATTAACCTTCATTTGCTCAAAAGGAAGGCTCCAGCACTGGCCACCACTCAAACAGAAAATTTCATATACTGATAGTAGAAAACATAACTATTAAATCTCTTCCATAGTGATCATCAATCTGTGTCCTGGATTACTCTTGACTTAGAACAATTACCATTTTTATGTACTACTCCTATCGAGACAAGAACTCAAACAGAGAAGAATAATGTCCAATAAAGTCAGAAAGCTCCCAACACAATAAATCTGCCCTAGAGATTATTTTTGGTTTTATTATGAAGTTGCATGGGTTTCAAGGCATGATTGGTGTCACAGTGCTAGCTAGAAAAGTGAAGATTGTCTTGGTCTATTCTAGACAGTTACATTTGTGTGATAATGTGTGTGTTGTTGTTTGAGTAAACTTCCATATATATCAGGCTTTATTATTTTTTATAATTTCATTTTTTCATCATTTCATCATGCCTGTGTTCTTTAGACTAAAGAGTAGCTTTCCCAGTAGCCCCAGAGCTGAGGATGCTCATGGTTTGCATACTGGCCATGCACCATGATAGCGCTACTGTTCTCTCTCTTCTGCCTCTGTATTTATGCACTTGTTTCTGGCAGATCTTGAGCTTCAACAGCATTTGCTTTACCACTTTTCATTTGGATCTGCCTGTCACTTTGTTTTCATTTCAATACTGGTTTCTACTTTACTCAGTAGTTATGCATGTGCCCGTCCCAAATTAATGGATTGGAAAGGGCTTTCCATCAATGATTTTTTTCCAATTGCAACAATCCTGAAATGTGGAGGGGTGAAATTGCATTTTCGCATAGTCTAGAAAGTTGCTAAAGAGACTGAAAAACTTTGCTCAGCATTTTCTTTTAAGCATATTTCACTCTGATAACTTCAGTCTTCCCCTGCTCACTGTGATAAGTTGCTTAACTCCACATTGCTTATTAAGCATTCTGCCACTTGTAATTTCTAGTTCTAAACAGTACAAATACAAACTTAATGCTCTTGGAAATAGCTGCTTTTGCTTGTGCCTACACAGGATGCTATGACTAACAAGTTATTTGTATTCTCAGCTTCACAAGTAAAATTTCTACCTGATCTAAAGAATCCATGCTTGAATACCAAAACTTCAACATTCAGTAAAAATAGCAACAGCTGCCAGTTGTGTCATTGCTAATGCATGTGTCTTTCTGTTAGTTTCCCTTCCTATATATCATCTATTTAGTATTCCCCACAAAGCTGATGAAAGCCAGCATTTCTTGTTTCTGTGCCCACAAGTGAGCTTGCAGTGTGTCAGACAATTTGCTTCATGCTAAGGCAGTCAGAAGAAGGAAATTAAAGCAAGTAATTCTGTTTGGTTTTAGAATAAAAAGTCAAATTGTGTTTATGTGCAAAGAAAGCAAGATCACTTCTAAATAAACAGAGTATTTCCAAACAGAAATGAACCTGCAAGTGTAGGATAGAGGGTATCAGCTTACTCAGGACTTCTAAAGACATGGTGCCTCTCAGTCCTGCTGGACTGGCTGGGTCCTGGTTTCAGATACCTGTGAACCACAGGCTAATCTGAGCAGCTTTGGCACTCCACTGATGTTGTGTTTAAACTCCTGAAAGTACATAACAAATTTCTGATATCTGCTGGCATGGAGGTAATTTTCAACTTTTCTACTTTATGTCCATATTAATAAAAGAAATAGGATTGGGTTGTTATTTTTAGTTCAGGCATGCAATTGTCTGTGCTGTTTAATTTTTTGAGTGCCCCCTGACACAGTTTTGGCTTGTGGCTCAATCTGTTTTAAGCAATAGCACAAGCCAAGTAATATGATAAGGCAGTATGGGTATGCATCCTATTTTTAGTGACCAGAATTAACTGTACAGTTGTGAGTCTTGCCATTCTGTCCTCTGGAGCTCGGGCTTTCCCATTAAGACAATGCAATGCTTCCTTTGGTCTTTCAGTGCCCCTCTCATGGAGCTAACAGGCTGGGCTGGCAGGGTAAAGGCTAGACTTGAGCTGTCTTCCAGGCTTCTTGATCCACAGCACAGAGCCTCAAACCCAAGGAGGTTTTTTTGCATAGGAACCTTCTGGGGAATTGTTGGAAATCACCTTGCACTTCCTCAGAAGTTTGCTTAAATTCATGGTATTTATGTGAGGTTTTTTTTGAAAAGGAATTTCTGTTTTCTTTTGCAATTCCAAGCAGCAACATTACTCATCTCATGACAGTCCTGCTGAGAGAGAGGTGTTGAAGTAGTCTCTTCAGGTTATTGATTTTTGAATAGAGAGTGCCAGCAAGGAAAACAACTTCCCAGAAGTGATCATTTTCTTGTCGTAGATCTGAGACCACCAGCTATCTTACCTAAACATGGGAAAGTATATTTGCTGCTAGAAAATAATTTCTGACATTTTCTAGACAACGTCAAATGAGTGAGAAAAGGCACTAGAAAAAATTAGGCCTTGCTCTACATTGTGGAGATAAACCCATCTCCAGCACTGAGTCCCAGCTTATTTAGGCTCATTCAATAGTATTGCCGCAGCACTGCATATGGCATTGTAACTCAACTGAATTTTTTCTGAAAGGACAGAAGACCTGAGTCAGTCTGTTTTACAAAAATGTATATGAAATTTACAGCCAGGTATCTCTGCAAAACAGTAGGCAAAAAATAAAAACCACCACCCCTCTTCTATGATCAGCTCCCTGAAGGGAAAGGATAAGAAATATCAGCATATACTAAAAATAATTTTAGAAAAGAAGAGTAAACAAAACCCTCAAATCCACAAAGCATTTCAAACATCAAGGTTTAGTTAGTCACAGCTTAAATAAATGTTAGACTCTCAGAGATGCTGACCACCCACAGCTCCTAAAAGATTTTAATCAGCAGTTTGACTCAGAAATGAAGTACTTTCCACTTGATTTTCAAGTTTAAGCAGTACTGTTTTGAATGTGGTATGAGAAACGTAAATCAAGTTCCCAAATTTTTATAAGTGTGTTTCTATAATGTGACAAGAATCTATATCCAGATGTTGATTAAATGCAGTAACCTGTTTAATAATTACCGATAAAATGCCTTGCATCACTTACATAGTGATACCATTAAAGTAATGTTTAAAGTTCCAAAAACTTGATGAATAAAGGCTGAACATCATGAATGTGTATGGCTTTGAGAGCAGTAAACAAAGTCCTTTGCCTTGGAACATAACATAGATATGTAAGAAATTTGCTTCTCTTTTTCTAAATATGGATGCCAACCTGCCAAGGTTTAACCATGGAGAATTTTATTCTCACAGCTGCATATGTAAGGATAAAATTAGGGCCTCTTATGCACCATTTAAACTTGTGTCTTAAGAGCAGAACTATGCTCAGGAAACCTCATGTTTACGTGAGGTAACGGAATTGAAAGGATTTTGGGGTTTTTGGTGTCCGAACCAAGCTGTGACAGGAAATAAGATGGCAAATTTGTTATAAATGGATCTGCATTGACTTTAATTATGTTAGAATGGGACCCATTGCATTCTTTGCTTGCTTCTTGTTACAGAAGTTGTCTTCTAACTCATGTGGCTGTATTGACAGTGCTTTTAGTGAACTTTTGATTGGAACTTTGCACTGAAACAGACAGTAAGTGCTCGAATTGAGGTTCCCCACTTGAGAGGACATGCTCAGCAGATGAGCCTGGAACTTTGTTTCCATATTGCACCTATGCTCATGCAGCATTAGGTAATTTTTCCTGGATGCACAGTCCAAGCACAAACTGTGATGACTTGTGCATAGCAGCAGGGCCTCCAAGTTCAACTGATATGTCCGTATTAGACTCACCTCTAAGCTTTCATTATACTTCTGGTTTTTTCTGAAGTAACTTTTTATCAGCAGTTAATTGCCTCTGATTTGGGCAGCTTTCAACTACGATTTTTTCACATTGTTCTGTTGTATTTTCCATTACTCCTTACAATGAACATAAAGAGTAACCTACAGATGCTGTCTTGGGATATACTTCTACAGTGTTTTCTAGAAGAAATTTCTCAGTGAACAAGTAATAACCGTGTTGGAAAGGGGAGCTATTTAAATTAGATTCTCAAAGATCCAATAAAAGAAAACAAATCAAAACTCTCGCAGATTTTAAGGCTGACACATGATTTCTGCCACGTTTTCTTTCCTGCTGCAGTTGTGCTCCACATACCTTTGTATGAGTCTTGTTTCAAATCAGAGACAATCTCTTGATGTATAGACCTGTCTCTCCATAATCCCATCACTTTTTTACCAGCAAGGGAGCATTCTGCTCTTCATTTTACCTTAGTGATTCTTTCATTTTTAAATAATGTTTTCCTTTGTTACCTAAAGTTCTATAAAAGTTTTTCTCCAAAACAAATTAGATCTACTATAACTTTAAAGTCATCCACTTTCTGCACTTCACTTTGAAATTCAGAGTAAAACCAATACTTTGAGCTCTGTTTGTATGTGGCATGATATACCAACACTGGCTCTGAGAAAATTTTAAAAGTAAACTGTATAACAAATCAGGGATTGCTCTGAGCCCTGTTAAACACTGACTTCCATTCACAGCAACCTTGCGCACTTTTGGAGCTTGTCAGTCTCTCCAGAGAAAGAAATAGATCCCACAAATTACTGTGAATTGCTTCTCCAAATCTATTTCTACTTGAACTTGCTCACTTTATTTGAATGTAAACTTGCTTTCCTTGTCAATTCAATTTCTTTAGTAGTCTTCTTTTGGCTCATCTTTCTCTGGTTACATTTTAAGTATCTTGTGTGGGTAACACTTCCTCAGAGTCTTCTCCAGACTGTGGGGTTTGCAATTCAGATTTAGCAACTGGATGTCTAGTTTATCCCCCTCCTTTTATTTTTTAAATTTTCTTTCCTCTTCTCTTTCCAGAGAATAGCTAACGTGCTGCAGAAGATTCTGACTTGGCTATTTCACTCTTAAAACCATTTGTCTGTTTGACACTTAAGGTCTTGTCTGTACATCTTTAGGCCTGTGGATAGTTGCATAGAATTCATCCCACTTTGGAAGGAGAGGGAGTAACAGTAAAATTACCTAAAACTTCATTAGATTATTTTTCATTGCAAATAAATAAATAAAAAGATGCATACCTGTTTACTTCATTTGAATTAACATGTTGCCTTAAAACCTAAGTTGTATTATGATACAAATGCATGAATTGAACTCATAGGATTGTAAAAGGACATTGCTCTAACTGCAGGTTGGTACTTGTTTCATCCAATAAGTCTTAAAATAAATCAAACCCCCAGAAATTGGAAAAAACCTGTTCTGGGAATTTAGAGAAGAATATAAAAGGGACTGTCCACAAGATCGTTGCAGTTGATGATAATTTTATCATAGATGTATAATATAGTACAGCTTGAGAGGGGCCTCCTGAGGTCAGTCAGTCCAACTACCTGCTCAAAGCAGGGTTAAATCCTATTTTTTCTTTAAATTTCAACAAAAGTTCTAGACAATAACAGAATCTTTCTGTGAAAATAATTTCTAACATATTCCAAAAGATTGCCGACAATGTTCTGTCACAGTTAAAGGTTCGAATGAAAAGTTTCAACTATGACTCATCTCTTTTGTAATAAAGGGATTCAAAACGATTTCTTAGGTTAGTGGGGCTTCTGAACACAATCCATTATCAGAGTTGAAACTGCCATTCATCTCCTGATAATGGGTGCCACTAAATAAGGTCCACGCTTTCAGATGTTTATTTTTATGTGCTTTATATGCTGTCAGGGAGGGAAGGATATTGGAGAAATAGGAAAGGTGGAACGACGGGTGTTGGAGTTGAGTACTGTCTTTATCTACACTGAGTAATGCTTTTCTCTTCTCTATGCTCATAGTGACTCAAGAAGAATTATGGGTAAGGCAAGGCTTTTACACAGATATCTGGGCATGCCTGTGTAGTGAAATGTCTTTACAGATTGCTTCAAACATTAAGGATAAATGCATTTGGCAAACCATTGGAACAGGTTGTCCAGAGAGGTCATCAATGCACCATCCCGGAAAAAATTCAAGGTCATGTTGGATGAGGCTCTGAGAAACCTGGTTTAGTTGAAGATGCCCCTGCTCTTTGCAGGTTGGACTACATGACCTTTAAAGGTCCATTCCAACCCAAATCATTCTACAATCCTTTGGTTTGATTTCAATCCAACACAGAACTTAGGTTTTCATGTTAAGTGCTCTAGTTGTCCCAGGAGAAAATAGAATTTCTAACTGCTTAGGACAAACAAGATCTCAGACCCACTCCCCCATGTGACATTCTTGTAGGGTTCAGAACTGGTTTCATGAGACCTGGAAGAGGAGAATCATATCCCTACTCAGCAGTCCTAATAAAAACCGATTGGCATATTTTGGACTGTACATGGAATAACTTACACCGTTATACACTTATTAATAGGTATAGGGTGTCTCATCTCCTCCTTTGCTATAGTTATCAAAATTATACAAGTGTCTTTGAATAAATCCTTTTCCACTGGTAATAACCTGAACTTGTTCTCTCACATCCTTGATTTCAGTGTAATCAACAAAAAGTTTATTTAACTTACTTTACGTGTTCACTCACTAGTTCAATTCAAAAGGAAGATCAGCTTGAAATGCCTCTTGAACCTTTAACTCTTCGGGATTCACTAAGTGCTTTTTACTTTTTAGTTCTTAATTTTATTTATTTATTTATTTTACAAAGGCTGTGCAGTGTTTCAAGGACAAGTGGAAAAGCAATGAGATTTTTGAGATACTCTCTAGATGGTATCTAGAGCAACACACATATTTATGTACATCCAGTGCAGTTCAAGGCTAGCAATTCTTATTCAGTTAAGCCCGTTATGACTTCTGGATTTGATTCCTGAACTTTTGTCTGACCTGTCTTTTCAGGCAAAAGATCTTTGATTTCTCAGGTAAAGCCAGTAGGCAGAAGATAATAAAACACATTCATCAAATTCATCCAGTGGTACCAGTAGTTGTGAGATTTTGAAATATATTTTCCTTTCAATACATGGCTTATTTTTAATTAAATTGGCAAGACTTCAATTATCTTAAGTAACTAAATAAATTATGTATTCATTTAGAGACCCTATATTGAGGCTTAATGTGTGTTGCACTCATTTTGACAAATTTTAGGCAGAAAATTTCTCAGGGGAGTCCTGCTTTCTGTCATTCAAAAAGCTTTTATAATCATTTAGTCCAAAATGGTGATGTAGGCCGAAGTTTGAATCCCTGGCATATTGCTATAATGCTGCATTAGCTTAATCCTTCATTTTCTTGTCAATTAAGGACTTATCTTTATTCACAGATTCACTTATCTGTTATTCCTAGAGTATTTTAATGCTAGTAGTTAAAATCCCTTTGTTTATGGCAATAAGGCACCATTCAGTTTGTGAACTTTATAAAACCAACCTCTGCCAATTTTGCTGTTTGAGAATTGCTGTAAAGAAGTGTTCCCACAGTAATTACTTATTCCAGAGATGTTCACTAAAGAATGAAGTAAGGGGAAAGTGTATAAAACAATTGTGCACCAACTGAGGCAAGTTTTACCCGGCACCTTCCCAGCAACTACAGGGCATAAAAAAAAAAAACAAAAAAACCTTTGCAAAACAGTACACAAAAATCTGTTGTCTTTAATGCAGTTGCATATAGTGACTTTACAAATATTGGCAATTACTTCAGGTATTCACATTTAAATTAGATCTGGCCAAAAGGTTGGGAAAAAGTGAGGGAGGAGGAGCACGGGGGGTTGGCAACAGCTTTTCAACATGGGGCTCAGCTGCCCATCACTACTCACTTTCAATGGTTTGGGTCATGGCTAGTGTCACTCATTTTAATACACACTTAGTGACATTGAAGTAGGAATGGTGAGGCTGAGATAAAGAAATATACGATAAACAAAAATTGTCACAAAATCTTTCCAGTTGGATATTTCTTATGGCACATGAGCTGTTCTTTTTTTTATTTTTTACTTTGTCGCATTTGAAAATGTATTTTAATTTCAAGTGTGGAGTAGGAAGGAAGTATACTATTAATATTCAATGGCAATTGTGGAAAAGTGCCATGAGTTTGTACTTGGAGCATTTAATTTCAGCAGTACTGGTAGAATGCGTTTAGGCCAGCAAACTGTTGTTGAAAGCTTTGTGAAAACTTCAGTGAAGCCAGGAGTTTACCCATGGCAACTGCCCCAGTCACTCGAAGCGTCACTTCTGAGAAACCACTAGCAAGTCTGGAAGTTTCTATTTTTGTGCTACCTGAGCAGATCTGATCAACAAAAAGTGTAAAACAATATTTTACTTCAAAAATGGAGCAAATTCTGCCTTGGAGACTCTTCAGTGTAAATGCATCGTCTTTAGTGTAACATAGGAAAGAAAGAAAAAAACAAACCCAAGTCTATTAAATTCTATTCACATCTGACTTTTAGTATTAATAAAGAGATAGATGTGTTCTGCTTCTCAGACTGCAGGGGCCATATTTCTTCATGGGCAATAAGGAGCTTGTCTTACAAACTCTGAGGTGATTCAGTCATCTTGCTTTTATCTAAGTGAAGAAGAAAATAAAAAGAGGAAAAGTGTGCCCGTTCTAGTGACTTTGTTCATCTGAAGTTGATGAAGATTTCTCCTGATAAGCTGCAACACTATTAGCATGCTTCTTATCTTTCCATTCATTATTGCTGCTTCGGGAATAGAGCTAGAATAATTGACTAAGCAAAACAAAACTGCTTTGTAATTAGTCAAGTCCTGAAGCCTTGCAAGAAAGTATGCAAAGATCCATTTTCAACAGTAATTTTCCTCAGGGAAAAGCTTTGCATACTAGTTTTAAAGACCAAGCTTAATAGATGCCTTCTCCTTTTCAAAATATTTCATAACTGGGTAGTAACTGGACTTTAACCTAGAAAAGTGGGTTCTCTCATTATTGGTTTTTGCCAAGGATGAACCATTATTCTGTCATTCACTTTTTTGCCTACAGCTTAATGGCAGAGGATGACCTGATGCTACATTTTCTGCAAGATGGGAATTGTCAGCAGAAAGATCATGGTTTAAAACTGATTCCTTCTGTCTGACTATCTGGTATGCTGCTTGAGACTAAATTAGTGTCTTTTTTGAGAGTGTCTGGTTTTGAGAGCTGTTATATACCCGTCATACCAGACAGACAGACATTCTGTCTTTGTTGTGAACCACAGTGATCTCTAACCAACAGAGATTACTGAGAAAATGCATGGCTGCTGGTTCCAAGTGACCTGTATACTAAGCCCTGAGCCCTGTGCTCATCTTCCTGGTGAACTCTGACTCCAACTCTGCATTCCTCCCATGTTATTTAAAAATGACATTTGCCTGCCAGAAGCACAGCATGAGCAATAGCTGTAAAATGTTGCCTAAGGATGGAAATGCTACTGAGAGAGTTTCACAATTGGGTTAACTTTTCTCTTGCAAGGAAAATATTTTGCATGGCATGTGCTTGAAAACAGGCGCTGTCTGTTACCATTGCCCTTGCCTTGTAATGATTATTTTTAACTGTTTTTGTAAAACCTGGGTTCATGTGAACTGTCCTTCTATTTTAATTATTGAATGTCACAATATGTATATTGCTTCACAGGTTTTAATCCCTGGCTTGTTTTG
The DNA here is from genome assembly GCA_013397865.1 of Struthidea cinerea. NCBI lineage: Eukaryota > Metazoa > Chordata > Aves > Passeriformes > Corcoracidae > Struthidea > Struthidea cinerea. The sequence goes on from VZTI01000231.1 coordinate 311,351, forward strand.
GAGGGCATTAACATACACTTATTTTACATTACATAACACCAGTACTGTGTAAAAGCAGGTGATCCTGTGCATATGCAGCTACCCAATTTCGCAGAATTTTCTATGCCATTCCTTCTGTGGAATACTATGTTAAATGCTATTCTGGTAATGAAAGTGTAGATTGTAAACTGTAATCTCCTCAGCCACATCATGCTTCAGATTCCATTAAATGATCCCCATCTTATCTTTTAAATGATCAGCACAGCAAATACTTAACTCTAAACTTCTGGATAATTCAGTTGTCATAAGCAATCATTCATAAACTGATTCTTCTCCAGTCTGTGGAGCAGTGAATCCATCTGGGTCCTGCTATTAAGCTCTGTGCAGTAATCCAACTGATAGGAAAGGAGACAACCTGAGCAGAACTTGATAAGTTAATGCACTTGCTAAGTGCATCTTTCCTCGCTGTATCGAAGGTGGTTTTTATTCCTTTATTGAATGATGAGTGGCCAGCAGAAACAAGTTGCCAGTTAATGAAATTTGGTTTTGACAAGGTAAGGGGTGCATGTCCTAAGGATTCATATTGATCGTCAGTTAGATCAGCCAAGAATTTGCATCACCTAAATGAGCAATAGTTGAACCCAGGTGTTGATGCTAGAGAGTGGGAAGAAGCTCACTAAGGGATTTTTGCGGTGCAGTCACAGAGTAGCTGTGTGCAAGGGCAGCCATCAGGCCTCAGAACTTGGCTAAGGAAAAGGTCTGCAGCTCAGAATTCTTTCCCAACAGAACCCTTTTCAGCAAGGTGCAGAATCTAGCCGCGAATGAAACCCAGCTGCCTGAAACTGTAAGGTGCATGTTGTCTTAGAATTGTACTGTCTGTTCGCTTGGATAGTATGGGCAAATCTGGCACTGGAAGTAGATAATATTTTTCTTTCTCTGCTGTGGATCTCAAAATCTGAAGTCTGTTGAGCTAGTGAACGATTTTTGAGAGTCTAAGCAAAGGCATTGAGAGTCTAAGCAAGAGCATTAATTTGTTTCCAATAACTCCTAACTGATAAGTAGCTTCCAAAAGATCTACTAGACTGAAGTGAAGCACCGAGAAAGCACACAGTGATGTTAAAACTCATAATAAAATATAATTTTGGAGAGATGGTCTCAGTGACTTTCAGTGGAGAAGTGTAGAACCTGAATTTGAGAACATGTTATCGATGCTTTGGAAAGCCCTTTAAACACGTAACCTTCAAACTCATAAACATGCTTTTCTATGCCTTAAATATGCTTCTTCTGGCACCTCTACATCCTATGAATTGCAGTTACAAGGATTACATCCCTGGCGAGGCCATATAAAGGATATTATTCCATGTCTTTTGTATAAGTGAAATACAGACATACGTTGGAGCCACAGATGTCCATGGCTAGATCATTTGACTACATGCAAATATAAGAAATGCAATAGATGCTTCTGTCTGGCTGCCTTTGTCAGACCTCAGTACACCTTACAAACAGAACTGCATTAGTTCAGACACAGGTAATGTCTTTGTCCAATGTTTTACAGTGCATAACTTTAACATCATGAAATGCAGCACATTTATAATGAAAGCAGCGTGTTTGGCACTTGCTCTAAGATGAAAAAATTGCATAAAGGTCTTTTTTAATATTAATTTTATATTTTTAATTTATTAAAGTTTGCATGCCTTCCACATTTATGATACAAAGATGTGTTTCCCAATGACATAATGAAGTTCCCTTTTTTGTCAGTAGTTTCTTGAAAAAGATACTCTAGCTTCACTTTCTGTTCTCTTGCAATACATATAAACTTTGGAGTATCTGGGTTTATTTTAAGCAGTTTTAGAGGCATATGGCTCTCCTGTCATAACGGATGTGAGATTTCCCAGATAATTTTTGCATAGTTCAGCCTGAACAATGCTAGAACTTGAACTTTTCCCTGCTCAAACTTTTCCTTCAGGTGTACTCTTGATGTGGATTTGGTTACACCTACTTAAACATATTAGATGTGTGCAGGACAATATCTAGCCAATTAGTAAGATTATTCTTCTGAATAGGAAATGAAATGGTAGCAAGGTTGTGCAGATTTCCCAAAGTAGCAAAACTGCATTGTGAAAAGTATGGATATTTTAACACATTATATTCTGAAAACGTGCCATATTCTTGTAGGTTTTTGAAGAATGTTTCCACTTCCTAAATATCTTAGCATATCTTTTAAAAAAGTATTTTACTACTTGTTTTTTTTAAAAGAATAATTTGATCAAGACTTTTGTTTGGGTTCAAGTTGAGTTACATATGTTGTACATAAAAAAAGAGCCCAGAGCAAACCAAACCAAAAGCCTGTAAGTCCTGTCCTATTTCTGATCTGGCTAAGTATACAAAAAGTAGTATGTAACATATTCTAGTGTGAAAGGCTTGTGATTGAACAACCCCCTTTGGTGAAGACAGGAGAACCTATAAATGTTGTCCCTCTAAATGGGTGATTTAAGATGATATTAGCCTTGTGAAGGCAGGGTCATGGAATATTGATTAAAGCTGAGGTAATTTGGGGGTGGGGGAGGTGTTCATTAATAAAGGCCAAGCTTTACAGCTTTCATTACACTCAGTGAGGACACAGAACACTTTTTTCTGTTTAACAAACTTTCCAGTCCCTGTACTGAGTCTGCGGCACACCCTTACACTCCTGAAAAATCTGTAAACCTCTTTACTAAGTCAGTGGAATACTCACACATTTGGGAAAGTTTTTTCTGGTGTGGAGAACAGAAGCAGATGGGACATGAGATGTCAACCATATAATTTCACCATAATGTCTCCTCTTCACAAGGAGACTAAATTTGTTTGCTTTTAGTATTCATGGGGCTGACTGTTTTCTGAGTGATTTACTATACAGATATTATTTTGTTGTTGTGACAGAATATGGTGTAAAATTTCCTTTGTCAAAGCAGGTAGAATATGTCTAATATTTGCTAGGCAGCAATAAAGTGTGTCAGCCTGTCTGCTCTACAGTGTCAGTAGGAGCTCAAGTGCCTGTTCTCCACCATGAACATTCCATTTTGTATTGTAAAATTTGTACTTAAAGTTTTCCTGACTTCACCAGACCAGCATCAAATCAAGTCTGTCACAAAACAAAGTTTTGTTAAGCATTCTTTTATTAAAAGGATGAGTTTGTCCGGTCTTTGTCAAACTTTGGAAAAGTAGAATTGTATCTTTACTGACAAGGGGGAAAAAAAGAAAGAAAAGACACTAACAACAACAACAAAAAAAAACAACCCAGAAGATTGTAACTGTAACTGTAAAGAAAGTAACTGTATTTTTACACTTGGATGATAACCTTTTGAAGGTACTGGATCCCTGCCTGTGAAAAGGTAGTTTGCTTTCAGCAGACTATTATATTCACAACATATTTATATGAACAAAAAACAGTAATAACAATATTTCAGTGATTATTGAGTGTGCCTGGCTTAATACTGGGTTGCAGTCATGGCTAAGATGTCCTTTATATGTAATGGAATGATGAGCTAGTCTTTCTGTGAGCAGGCATGAGTTATCGCTTTATGGTTTTGGTGCATTTTTTTCTTCTGCTGATAGTTTTGGTGATGATGCTCCTGCTGTTCCGTAACATTCTGTTAGCAGTTACAAACCTCACCATGGAGGTTTAAACTCTGCTCTAGTAAAGGCTGTAAAAATTTCAGCTAGAAACCCTTTTTAAGTTTATATGATTCCTTAATCTCTGTGGAGCTTGCAAGTACTCTAATGAATGGTGCTTAGCTCTGCTCTGGTTAGCTGGCAAAGCTGCAGCAATACAGACTTGAGTATGGAGCAGTTTTAGCTTTTTGAAAGGGAGTCCCAACCCATCTATGGCCACCTGTGAGCTTTTCATGGAGGTGTTTTGACTGAAGGAATAATTGTTCATGCTACCAGTAGCATTAATAGAGCTTTAATAATTCATTAAGAATCATTAAGAATAATTCATTAAGAATGTAAATATACATATATATATATAGATGTCAGTAAGGTAAAGCAGTGGTTATACAGAGCTGTTCAGTTCTGCATTTCATTGTTATGTGTATAGGATTATCATAGTATTACTTATAAGTTGTGCTTTTTTCACTTCTCCATCTCTAAGAGTCTTAGAAGTCGGTATTGCAAGGTGAAATACAAAGATAATAAGAAAACGTAAAATCCACCAGGTGAAAATTACCAAGTAATTCAGAAAGGAATAAATACAAATACTTTTCTTGGATAACTCTGGGATGCTGAAAGAGCATCACTGAATTTTGTAGGAAGAGGCAGATTAGGAAGGATGCTGTGAATATTTGGTGATTACAGCAGTAGCAATAAAGTCTGGACCATTTCTGATGGGTAAAGTAATTTGTAGGCTACAAACATAAGCTTACATGGAGAAGACAAGTAATATAAAACCTTACAGAGCTAAAGAATGGAAAACATGAAGAACTGGTCAGGTAAATAGTCATGTTTCTTCATCCTATCTGTACTTGCCCGTTCTTTATGGATCAAGCAGTTGACCGTCCTAAGCCAGAGGTCATATCTGTATCTTTGTGTTACTAGGCTGTGATTTGCCTTCTTGCAGATATTTGCAACCTTTTTCTTGGTAACATTCACACTTAGTGAAGTGTTCTGTGGCAATGAGTTCCAGGATCTAGATACGAGCTCTGTGGAAATGTACTTTTCTTGTAGGTTTTAAAGCTACTGCCTGATGATTGTATTTGAGGCTCCCTAATGGGGAAGAGGGAATAATCATTACCACATTCTCTATCCTCCTAGTAATTTTGTAGCTTTTTAATTTATTTTATGTTCTTACACCATAGGTCATCCTCTTTGCTTTTATCTTGTAGACTTCTGGTACATCTTTTTTTGGCAAAGTTACCAGAGTTGTGCCTGGACTTTATCATGTCTTTTGCTCCTTATTCTTTTTCTTTTAAGTTTCTAATATTCTATTTGTCTTTTTGCCTCCCCCTGAGCATATGTTTGTATTCTTATAGGCATGTAGACAATAACAGTCTTAAGTTGTAATAACCAATTAAGATTGCATCATTTTGTGTGTGCATATTTAATTAGGTACAGGGGGTATGTATACACTTACATACCTACATACATACATACATACATATATATATATATATGCATAAAAATGTATATCTGCTATGTCATGACCTGATTTGAAGTCTGATTGAAATTTGAGAGTAAATGTTTGGTCTCGTGCCACATTGTGTCTTTACCAGAAGTGTCTCTTGGTTTTCACTGCACTGAAATATAAAAGAAGGTTTGTAAGACTACATCAGCAATGCATGTGATCTGTGCCATGTGTTTAAAAATTAATCTTCAGGGTTCCTTGATAGGAACTCAGGTTAAGTGCTTGAAGGCTAGTTGTCACTGCAGAAGTAATTTTGTTTGTTTTCCTGTGAATTTTTTGTTTGCTCCATCTACAGCGATGTGAGAGACAACTGCTCTCAACACAGCACCCCTGGTGTGTGTCTCGCAGGTCTAGAGGACATCAGGAATACTTAAATTTCTTTATCTACTTCTCTTTGCTGATGGGTACATCAGGGCCAGCACCCTCGGGCAGCAGAGTCTGAGATTGCTGGAGTGCCACTCATGGTGGCCAGGTCATGGCTAATCCACAGACACGTGGTGGCTTAGTCATTGCTGCTGGCACCGTGCTCTCCTGTCTCTAACTGCATCCAGGCAGAAATGGGAGCAAACTGAGTCACACTTTCCTTTCATGAGCAGACAGGCAAATACAGTCTGCTTTAAAACATGGCAAAGCTTCTCTAAAACTATCTTCTGTAGAAACCCAAGGTAAATTTGAAAATTTTATTTCAAAATCTTACCCATCAGGACATGACTAATTTTAAGCTTTGCCTGGGAGTCAAGCCTAGTCACTTTTATAAATATACTGGCTGCACTTGACCATATTGCTGTCATACCTGTCAAAATATGCTACTTTTTTTCCTAATCCAGGCATGGTTGGAATGTGCTAGACTACTAAGAGTAGTCCAGGTGAGTGTGCTCTCTTTTGATGTGTTTGGAGGGCAAATGCTGCCTGAGAGAAGGCAGGCGGCCAAAGGAAAAGAGAAAGGAGCACAGTTGTGAGGCTGGAAGTCTCCCAAGAGCCATCCTCCCCACCAAACCCAGTGTGTCTTGGCCACATTCCTCATCCTGAAGCTCCTAAGGTGACCGTCTCTGATCCTAAGTGCAATCTTCATGGGCTGTAAAACATTAGGCACTTGTGCTTTGCCTTCTAGTTCCTTGACCTTGCTCTGTGATTTATGCCCTAACAAACTGATTTATGTTTTCAGCCAGTGTGTACCCACCACAGGCTTTTTACTTTCCTCAATCCCAGCTCATAATAATAGTGTAGAAAGCCAAACTTCAGTCCAGATCTGTACCAAATTCTCTAAAGTTCCCAAGCAGTTAAAGTGGGGAACTCTTATTGGGCAATTCTTTTTATATTTTTAAAATAGTTATTTATTTGTTTGTTTGCTTGATTACTTATTTATTTGGTTGTTGGTTATTTATTTGTTTATTTTTAACTACAATGAAATTGTTTTATGGTCTGGGGAAATGGCAAGTTCATGTGATTGCTCTTTTTTCTTTTGCATTTGTCCCTTTTTTTCGCACCGTATGCTGATTAGAATGTAGCGTGGCTGTTGTTTAAGTGAAGTGGCTACAAGTTTAATGCAAATGCAACACACTTCAGAGTTGTGAACACGGTCCTTTCAAACTGGTTGGATTTGCAGGATGTTTTGGTTTGTTTTCATTCGGAGTTTTTTGTGGGTGTTTGGGGAGTATTGTGGTGTTTGGTTTTTTTGTTTGTATGTTTGGGGGGGCGGGGGGGTCTGTTTCTTTTATTGTTGTTTTCTTACAAGCCAAAGCACAGCTGATGGTGAGGGTGTTCCAGAGCAGAGAGGGAAAGGAGATTCTGTGCTGCTCAGGACGTAGGAGAGAACTGTCTCCCATTCAGTCAGACATGGAGGCATAAATGAGACCGGAAAAATATCCTTCATCTTGTGAGTACCCTTCTGGCTTCTGCCCGTTTCCCCCGGTTGCTGATTTCCCTCCGTCTTCCAGAAGATTCTTATTCCTGGGGGACGCAAGGGCTTCCCGAGGCGCTGGCCGCTAGAGGATGCTCCTGGTCCGGCGCTGGAAAGCAGCGTGCCCGGGCTGGGCATCCTCCTCCCTCCCGGCACGGCTCCCAGCCCGGCTCCCGGGAGAGGACATCGCCCATCGGGCCTCACCCGCACAGCCCGGGGTGTACAAACCGCAGCTTTGTGCTGCGGAGAGCCGGGATGGTTCCTCTGTCCAAATGGGAAAGAAAATCCATCCAATTCGCAGGCAAAACTGCAAAATGCTAATGACAATCAGAGAACCACACTGTAGGAATTTGAGTATGTTTCTTGTGGTGGAGTTCTTGGGCTTATTTAGATGACACTATTAATGGCATGTTTGCAGTGTGCCCCACAGTGTCACAGTCCTGCTGTGGATGGTCCCACTCTGGATGTGATTTAGATGTTCAGCTAGCTTTCATTTTTGTCCAATCTTTTTAAGTGATCCAAATCTCAGTGCTTAAATGAGGATTGAGGCTTATTTTTCAATAAATATCATGGAAAAGGCATTGTTAATTTAATAAAAAAGGACTATTTAGAATGTGTAGCTTTTCAAGGAAGGCACACACATGAAATTAATTCCATATTTTAAATAAAACACAACAAATATCCTCCCCCACAAAAACCCTGACCAATCAAACAAAAAACTAACAAAATCAACATTGCCTCTAACTAAAAAGCAAAGCATGAAGTTAAAAAAGTTATATATGGAAATGTCCCTCTAGTCTTCTATTACCCTTCCAAAATTCTGTTGTGGCATGAACAAGTTCTCTGGCTCATAAAACACAGGATTTCATATGGCAGTAGCATGAAAAAAAAAAATAACATAGCAAGAGTATTTTTAAGGTATCAAAGTGGAGTACTCAAAGGTTAAGAAAATGGCAGATTTGAGGTCATTTAAGATGGCTCATTTGTTCACATGCACTACAGCACAGTCTTCATAATTATCTACTGCCTCTTTCTTTCTCCCCATGTCCTCACCTCCTGTGGGATTTCTGCCTTATCCAGACCCCAAGTTAGACCTGCCCAGGGATACCTAGGCTTGTGCAGTGGAAGAGACTGTTCATTGCTTGCAGTTGGATGGCGTGTAGTAGATAAATCAAAGACTACAGAAAAGGAAATATATAGGTGAGAAGCTAGATAAGACTCTGAAAAATAGGGCTGTAGTCTTGTCCCTGCCACTGATGTTTAACAAAGTCAGTAAATTTTTCATATCATGCGTGTATTCCCCAGCTTCTGCGTGCTGACTGCGAGATCTTACACTCTGATTAATCAGAAGCTTGAACACCCACATCTAGTCCTGAAGTCACTAGAGAGTTGTTTTGAGTCTACAGAATAATGAGTAGTGCTATCTACTCTTGCAGCTCACGTGCCAGATGTCTCAGATTTGGTGTACCTGTGTCTCTCTCCCTGCACATCTTTTGTCATCTGTACGAGACGGATGCTGACTTTTTCCAGGCTGCAGTAAAAATAATGGGGCTGAGTCACTTGTATCCTCTGATGATAAGCACCAAACAACCGCCTATGCAAAGTAAATAAATTTGTCTTCAGAGCAGGCTTTGAGCCACATATAGGAAATAAAGGGCGCTACAAAGGATTGCAATATGAGTAATGGAACAAAACAAAGTAGTGAATTGCTCTTGAAATGAGCATTGTCTTTCTTGTGCATTAAATGAAGCAACATTAATGCTGTGTGTTAAAGACTATCATAAGCTATTTATTAATCAAGCCCAGATAAAGGCTGGGTTTAAATTGCACATTAATTCTGCAGTTTCCAAATACGTACATACTGAATTCTGTATCTGGACTGATATTGCTTAACATTGTGTGTAGAGTAAAAAAAAGAGAACAACCCAAGTACCCTCACTAACAGGAGACTGATGTTTTCTAGTGAGGAAGTTTGTGCAGCTCCAGGTAAGCTTCTAAAATATGTTTTAATTACAATTTTTTTCTCTTCTACTTAGTTCTTTGAGTAAATTGTATAAAAGTGAAATCCATTTCCTGCTACAGGGATTAAAGAACTTGGCTCTTTTTAAAGCAAAAACTCATGTAGGAATGGGTCTGTTTTGTCAACTTGAGGAACCTGTCACTATCCTTAACATGACGTTTCTAATGAAGAAGAATAGAGTTCCTGTGTTCCTGTCCCTTATTTCTGTGTTTCACTGCCTGCAAACAAAACAAATGATAATTTTAAAGGGTGTTCCTGAGCTTCCATTACATCTGCTTGTCTTTTGCTATAACAATAAACTGGAGTATACCTGCAATCTAAATAGAGATTAAAAAAATATTAGGAGACCAAATAAGCAAGAAGCTGAATTTATCTTCTCGAGTGATTTAGGAGCCATACTCTAGTTCACTGTTCCAATTGTGTTTACAAAGACATTTATCTCCTAATTCATTCCCACTCATCAGGAAACCTTTCCAAGAGGTGCAAAAGAATGATGGTGGCTGTGGAACTTATTAAAGTATTGTTATTATTTAAAGTAATTTTTCAACAAATTGTAGATTCGTTCCTTGAACTTCAACTTAGAAAAATTGCTGGAGGCTTTTGAAATTTCACATCACAGAGGAAAATAAAAAATAAGGAGGCTGCAGAGCAGAATAGGTTTCTTAAATCAGGTTAGGAAATTTCCATCAGTACCTAACACTTTGAAAACTACTAAGGTCGAAGTTACTTTTATTACTTTTGTGTTTTTCTGCAGTGATAGCATTTTGTTACACTATTGAGTGAGTTACGGTATGTTTCCCCGGCCTTTTATGTTTGGTTTGATTTCAGTGTCTTGGCTTGAGGTTGAATATATCTTTAATAATGTCTTTTTTAACATGTCCATTTTTTACGAGTAAAAGTATTTGAACAACCTTTGCTCTAATCAAGCAAAACTTTTGTGAAAGGATATGTAGAACTGAAATTTGGTCCTATTCATGGTCTTGGAATTGTGAAAGGTAGTGAGGCAGGAGGGGAGCATGGGATCAAACACAGATAGTCAGCACTGCCTTTTACTTCCCAGGGTAAGGTGTTAGAGCTGGTGTTTTACAAATGTGTTGTTTGGGGAGCTTGGTCAAAGTGATTTCAAGAAGATTTCACCTCTGGCAGAGGTGAGTGACTGCTCAGGGGTGGAGACCTGGCTGGGGCACCATGGCATCAGCTCATCCTGGTGGTGTCTCCTGATAGGCAGTCGTGACTGTGGGAGCCCTGTTTCCCCATTTTTTTTCTTGGTTATTTCCAGGGAAAACTCGTTGGTCAGAATGGTCCTGTTGATAATTTATGATGTCATGTGCAACCAAATATGCACTTTGGCCATTTTTTATGCGTTTTGCTAATGGTGGGTCACACAGTTTCGCTGGAAGGTTTTAAAGATTAAAGTCATCAGAAAAGGCAGCCCTGGTGACTGATATTCTCTGACCCCATGACCTACCAAAGGCCATAGTGCCACACTAAATAAAGCTGTCTCAAGCTTATCACTTCTGTTGGGCTCTAACACAGAGTTTAAAAAGATGATCAGTTTTGACTTAAAGACTTTCAGGATTTATCTAGCATGTCCTTAAACAGGCAGCTTTAATTAAAATGTATTCTTGGTGTTAAAAATATCATTCCTCTAATAGGAAATTGTCCAGTTTTCTCTTGCAACAAATTATTTTCTGTAAGTAGTGTTTTCTCATCTACATACCAGAAGGTACTCGTTGACTGGATTAAATTTATTTTTTAATATATACAGCTCTCTATTATACATAGAATGTGATCTGGTAGCAAGACGTCCCTCTTTTTTATGATATAGTGAAGTCCTCCTTGTGAACTACAAAGATCCAAGAAAACTGGTGGGCTTCTCCCATCTGTGCAAGTAAAGACCAGTCCCAAAGGCTGCAATTCAGCATGACAGTTTCTGTGCCTTCTTTCTGTATAAAAGGCATTGGAACAGCACTCCTCAGCTCAGTCCTCAAGAAACAAGAATAATAGAATCCTTTTGATTTTCATTCTTTGTTGCCTGATATCTTAGCAAAGGTAGATGTAAAATGCTGACATAGCATCACGAGTCACCAGCAAAGTGGGCACATCAGATGCCACAAAGAGCAGACTAAACTCCACCTGTAAAGCTCAGGAATCCCAGCAATCATGTCATGCTGGAACGGACAGGATTACAACAAAGGGAATGTTCCAATTTTCATGTGTCCCTTTCAGTTGTCTTAGACCTGGCCCCAATACAAGCAGGGAGCACCTCCAGGTTTTGCTTGGCTGTGAGGTGCTTTGAATGTCAGGAGCAAGGGGAACACAAGAGTCCCCAACTGCTTTCTCATGCCTTTCTGCATGTGGCCCTCACTCAGAAAGCTTTATTTTTTATAATATTTTTATTTACTGACTTAGCCAACTTAGCTCTTAGATATCTGTCTTTACTGTATAGCTGTTCTCCAGTAGGAGCCCATTACATTGTGACTCTTCATACAATATACAATGTATATTTAGCCCTGAAGATTGCACTCCCTGTCACTCTAGCTTTTTAATTTACTGTGTTTCCTGCTTCTGGCACCTTTGAAACTCAGTGGAACCCTGCAGAGGTGTCTCAATCTCCTGTTTTCTATCTCCTTTGAGCTATTGCATTACAATCATCTGTCAAAGATGAGCGTGAGTCAAGGAAATGGAGCACCTCAAGTGGCTGACATGGCTGAGCAGATATCCTTCTATTTTTGCTGAGTGTTTACATACCTCTAGAGTACGGTTGTGGCTGAGCTGGGTTAGATGCACAGAAAGTTCGTAACACCTTCTTCATCTTGGAATAACAGCAGTTCTGATTGTATATGAAAATGATACCATTTTAACAACTGCTATGACCTCCACATACAATTCCTTTACAATTCCTTCCATGCGTGCAGTCATGATGTTTTCTTATGCCAGGCATAACTGTGTGTGCACTGTGGTTGTGCTCATTTAATGTGGTTAAAAAAAAACTATTGCAGCTCTTGAGGATTAGGTAAGGAATCAGTCTGAGAAGGAGGAGTCCGTACATACTGTTTGCATCCCATGTCCATTCCATAGCAGCATCAGGAAGGAGAATATAGGGAAAAGGAACCATCACAGGGTGCTGCTCCCAGTGGTAGTGACTGGCACTGGAATCAATTCTGTAGGATCTATAGTAAGCATTTGGCAGCAGTTTAGCTAGTAAAAGTGATGATTGCAGCTTAAGGGAAATATACATTGGAATACCACAGAATACACTTTAAAGTACTGACAGCAGTGAAAGTTTAGCTACTGCAGGTGTCCTGTGGCCTACAATGCTACATACTTTTCATGTAAGGCTCTCCTTTCTCTCATTGTTTTGTCGATGAGAAATTTTTAGTAAAAATTGTCTAATTTTTATTAAATTAGATTGAAGAAGACTTTATAACTATGTATTTTTTCTTATTCTAAAACAAACCACAAATTTCTTGCTCAGGTCTTAAAAATTTTGAAGTGGCCGAATATTTTTTGACTCCCTGGTTCTAAACCCAGTATTTTATTGGAATCCCCAGTTAAGTCAATTTCTTCCATGATTCATTTCACTTGGCAACAGAAATGTAAGCTCTGGCCTCTGGCCCTAATGAAATCCTTTAAATGCAGTCTAAATAGCAAGAGGTGAAGGGGGCAAGGCACAGTTTAATTTCCCAATAACACTTTACGGCAGGCTTTGTAAATGTACTTGCTTCTGGAGTTTTCTAACACCCCTTCCTCTGAAACTGTAGTCAATTTGCAGCCGAGAAGTTGCTGTATTCAAATTGCTTACATGAGAGAGGTTGGAGGGCAGTACGACACAGGACCTTCCTGCTAAATTGCTAATCCAAATTGGGCCTTAGTCAATCTCAGACAGAGTTGTCAACATCCAGTGACCTATAGGAAATGAGTTGGGAGCTTCAGTCTGGCTCCCAGAGAGGTGTGCACATCACGGGAGCAATCGGCTGACACTAATTGGCACCCTGTGTAGCAGCCTCAGCACAGAGGCAAAGGTCTGCAGGGGAACTGAGACTGAAGTGCTCTCTCAACCTCAAAGATGGTCCCTCTGGGGCGGGGTTTAGGGCACGTTTGTAATGTCGTATGTGGAATTTTGCTGTGCCTCTTGCAGTGCTGGACCAGAGCTGTGGCTTGGGAACTGTGCTTCCCAGAGGGTTCGTAGGGCATTTTGAATGCCACAGGGCTTTTTAAACCCTGAAATCACTTCAGCTTTCCTTCGGGTATAAACATGAAGAGAGCATTCACTAAGCATTAACCTGATAGTGTGAGGTGTCAGGTGACAACCAGTCCGGCTGAAGTATTTCACTGGAAAAGGGAAAGAGAGGGAGCATGTATGCTTTCAAGACAAAACTTTCTCATGTCCACGCCCAACATGCATAAGTACTTTTGCTCTGCCGATTTTTTTCACCTGTTGGCCTCAGAAAGGTTATAAATTAGTGCTGCTTAGATATTAAAAATATTTTTTTCATGGGTAGGATTGTGAAGTTCTATTCATTATAAAAGCATAGTAACACATGGTCTTCCTACACTTGGAATTGTTCCCAGACCATAATAATTTCAGAAAGTTTATTATGGGTATTATCTTCCCAACAGCCTTGCATTTAAGAAGTTTATTTCTTGTTTTGTTTTTCTGTTTGCATAGTTTCACTCATTCAGGCAAAGTGGAAATCATGTCATGAGGCCATCAGTCCATTCACCATGAATAGGTTCCGTGAAGAAGCACCAAATTAAGAAATGACTGATGCAAAAACCTACTATTTTAAGCCAGATAGTCAGAGGTGATAAAATATATTGTCTGAATTGGAAGTTGAGCAAATTCTCTTGAACATACAAATAAATAAGGAGCAGCAATGACAAATGTTTGTTTGACTGTGGATGTCTGCTAAGAAGAAAAAAATAGGTTTGTGTGATGGAGGTTAGTTTGTTTCACAAAACATTTGGTGTCTTCAGAGAGCAGTTTTTGTCTATGCTCATAGAGATGACAGGAAGGCCTGTATAGAGCATGTAGACTTCCAGAAATCAGAGTATACTTTCCTTTATAGCTTTGCATGACTGGAGTCACCAATGACCTGCTGCAACTTTTCTCCCGCTCTATCAGACAACAAAAGAAAGCAGGATTACAGCCATAACTGAAAAGATGGAGTTCTGAAAGTAACACCCTTTTCCAGTCATACAGCAGCTCCCTTTCACTACCTCCATGCTCTCTCACTGCATGATGTGGTGCATGTTCATCTGACAGACAGAGATTGGAACAGCACAGAAAGTAAGGCAGTACTTGCCTCCCTGAGTTTGGGATCATCGGCTGTTACAAAAGATCAGGGAGTTCAGGGATAGACTCTGAATATTGTTGCAACACAATGCAAAAAATCACCCTGAAAAATGTTGTGTTCTTGTGTTTTAATGGTCTGCACTGAAACACGGTGGGGCTCTAAGTGTATAAAGCGTTGCCATTTGCAAATTCCCACCTGTTGTTTCTGTTTCCGGAAACAATATCCCTGGCTGCAGTCTGGACGTTGCCCCGGGTGGTGTCTGACTCTTAACCCAAATCAAATAGTAATTGTTCAGACACTGTCTGGCTCAGGCAGAGGACAGGGAAGGCACAGCAGCTCTCTAGTTACCTCTTAGGAAACCCAGGCAAGGATTTCCCTCAGGGAATCTTCAGCCTGTTGTGCTCATAGACCTTTGGTGTAAGGTTTCAGGTCGCAATCCCCCTTGACTATCTTACCTCCCCCCTCCCTGCTGCAGTAGGGTCCAGCACAGTGATAAGCAGACTACAGGATGTGAAAGACTGGGACATAGGAATGAAACTCTGAAAAGGACAAGATTAGGTTTTCCTTTCTGCTTTTGCTGCCAGTACCTTGTTAATGTAAACCTAGGAGTGCCCAGACTACAACACTGGAGCTGTAAATGGTTTACCAGCAGCTGAGATGATGTTTCCACTTTAGCTCCTAATGCCACTGAGGGATGCAGTTATGGCACAGTAGCTCAAATCCCTGGCTGCCGAAACAGAAATCCCAGCAGGTTCCTCTGAGTCTGCCAGCAGAACTGCTGCAGGTCCCAGCTGTACACTTCCCTTGACTCCTTCTCCTGCATAATTCCTGCAAGTTCTGATCATACCCTGCTCACAAGCTACCCCTGAACTCCCCCATCCCATCAGTTCCTCAAGGCATGGGGCTGGATTCAGCCTGGCTTGCAGAATCAGGAACTCTCCTCCCAAGGTATTAAACCAAAACTGAAACACTGACAATTCCTTGAGAACTGCTGGCTCAATCCCAGTAATCCTGTCCACCTTGTGATATTGCAAGAGATGACACTCTCCATACCTACAAAATCTGAGAGGTTCTACTTAAGGCCCAAAGAAAAGACTTAAAGTGTGGCAGAGTGCTTGACAGTTTATGCACACAGCAACAAGCCCTCCAGGTAGTATGGACTGCCCTGCTTGACTGAACCAAAGTGTATCTCTGCCTTCCAAGGGTGGGATATGGTATGGGTTTTGTGCCTCAGAGCCCCATTTATTTGATGCTGACTTGAACCTATTAATTTGGCCTTTTAGCTTGAAATTGCACTGTTGTCGTCTTTGGACTCAACAAAAACAGTGACTTCTATACTGTGGACCTGAGCAACAGCCATTATCTTCCGTGAAAGGGGCAGAGAAGTAACTGCTCTTTAAAAACTTAAGTAGTTCAGTGTTATGAGAACCAAAGAACAATACAGTTTTTTAATTTGATGGAGAATAGTTAGAGTTATAACTAGTAATTTAGTTAAGAAATTATATGCACGTCTTTGAAAAATATTTTTTGATAGTAAGAACAGTTACAGGGAGAGCTCAGGTGATGATGGACTGTCTAGAAGAGGAAACCAGCTAACGAGAGGGATCCCCAATACCTGTGATTATGAAATTTTATTCTCTTCTGGAACAGTTTACAGTCTTGTTTTTGAATGCTAGATAGTTTAATTGTTCTAATTCACTTTCCTGGATGACTAAACTAAGCAATATAGCTTTGAAGTTTCAGATTTTTGTATGGACCCCATACCATCTTTCAAAATGCATGTCAATCCTAGGGAGGAGCAAAAGAATCTACTAACATATGCACACTGCCAAAATAAATGATGTTTGGATTCCTGAGCTGATCTTTGCCTTTGATCATGTGTATCAGAAAATTTATTTGCTAAAGTAGTGATTAAAAGATTTCTGATCATTCTGAAGTATCAGCTGCAAATAACATAGACTTTTTGATTTTCAAGATAAACCAGGAAATGTGGAGTATTTTCCTCCCTTTTCAATTCTTAATAGTCTACACAGAAAGCTTTATAAAAAAGTGATTCAGAGAGTAGCAGTAGGCATTCCTTTTCTGGCACCATTGCCTTATATGTGAAATTGTGTGACATGTTGTGTCAGCATGGGGATACCTGACTGCGTTGTTACCTCTGAAAGTAATGGCAGAAGGAGATGGCAACTTTTTTTCTTATGGTATTTCCTCGTTGGCTATGTTTTGTTTTTTTTCTTTTTCTTTGTTCTACCTAAAAGTTCCCAACAGGCAGTATTTCTGTGCTCACAAAAAATAACATGAAAGCACAGTAATGACACATGGTCATGTCTGTCTTGTGGTGCATCTCCAGTACGGAGCTTGGTCTATTTTTTCTACATTCTACACAAAAGAGCCATCAAACAGCACTGTTTTGTGCTTTGGTTATTGCTGATTTTGCTTTGATGGTTCCCTCACTTGTTTTTTTGTTGTATGAAACCTTCCTGCTTTTTTCTCTGTCCATTCACTTTATATTTTCATATGTATTTATGATTATGTGTTTTAACTGATTTATGGTGGATTTCTCAATACTGTAGAACATGCCTTTCCATTCCTAACATGTATGGAAGCTTTGGTGTAACTTTGCAGAAATCACTGAAACTTGATCTTTGAGTCTGTGTTAGATCCTTTCTGAGGAGGGTGGGGTTTTTAAATTTTATTTTTGGGTCATTGCAAGTTTGGTGTTTAGGTAAAACACAGCCTGTTTTTTTTTGCAAAACACCTTCTTGTTTACACTGACTAGCACTTTCTTGTTTCAGGACTTTCTGATGTATAGAGCCACACGTGAGAACAAAACTAAAAGGCTTTTACTGGTTATTGCATAAAACCTATGTGATTATGAAGTCCATATTATACACTCTAGATGGAGATTTTCAGATCAGAAACTGGGCTAGAGTGTCTTTCACTGAAGATTAAGGAAACCAGCGTGGAGCTGTGCCTAAATCTTGAGTGTGTTTCTTACAAGTGTAGATCATCGTGGGCTCATCTACTAGGGTATGAAACACAGTTATAGGGGGAAAAGTCCAAGTTCTCAATAGCCTGGGGAGAAATTACTGTAAGAGCTGCCACGACTGCATTATTTCTTTTGTTAGGATGCTCTGTCTCTGCTCTGTTGTGATCAATGGTGTCCAGGAACGTGGTATGGACTTGAACTAAACCCACCAAACAGTCTCATCCCTTTCTCCAGAGCACCTGCAGGCCGAGCAGGCTGATGGGGAAGGTCCTTGCCTGCCCACACAACTTCCAGCCCCTGCACCTTACCTTTTTGCTGCAGGGAGTGTGCAGGCACTTCCCAGGATATCAGAGTGCTGCTGGCTGGAGGCAGGGTCACCTCAGGAAGGCGGGAGCAGTTTCCACAGGTGCCACAAGGTGCACGAGAAGGCAAGGACTTCCAGATGGGGACTGTAGCCTTGCTCTGGCCTTGAGGGGAGGTGGAAAGGGCACCCCTGCTGCACATCTGAAGCCCAGCAATGGCTTCAGTAGTTTCTGCAGTTGTTGCAATTCGGGATGACATCTCCAAGCTGGAAAACTGATTTCCTTGTCACTGGCTGTGGATCACCTTCAGATTGCAAATCTGCGTTGATGTTGTCCCAGACTGCTGCCCACTGCCAAGCTGTGTGGAGAAGGTGTGCTTTTGCATGCAGTGGAACCCCACAGTAATGAAAACCTTTAAAAAAATCAGTAGCAATTAAAATAATTTTAAACTTAATCAGCACTCTATTAGTAAAGAATGGTTTCTTATTATTCTGTACAAGTGTGCTTGATAGATATCAGGTGGATAAAATAATCTGCTTGTGGTGTCTTTGTCCCCTTTTTAGTTTTTTCGTTTAGCTCATGATTTTATTTAATGGAAGAGACACTTCTCACATATTGGCTTGACAATTTACAAGCATTTGTTTGTGCTGAATTAAGCACATTTTTAAACTTTGTGTGTTGCTGCTGACAGTTTGGGGATTGATTTTTATCCCTAGAGAGATGCCTTTTTGTCTTTAAGGCAAATTGAAGTTGACTGCTGGAGCATTCCCTGGTAAGAGAGAGAATCTACTTTAGGGATATTTTTCTACTGAGAATTCATTTTTAACTCAGAAGCTTCAGCAAGGTCATGTTTTTCCTGACACTTAAAAAAAAATAGTAAAAAAGTTCACAGACAAAGAAGTAGCACTAACTTCAGAGAAAATAAATCGGAGCAAGTATTACCAAGCTTTTTCCCATTGTAGTTCTCTGTCGGGAAGTTGTGCCTAGATACGCAGTAGGTAAAAATTCCAGACTTTCTTCTGAAAGCAATGTTAAATGCTGGTGTGGGCAATTGCAGAAAAAGGTTTTATCTCTCTGTGCGTTTCCATGTATGTAATGAAATTAAGTTTTAAAACTTCTGTAACATTTTTTAAGACATTCAGATTTTTTTCAAGAACAGATTTGTTGCTTGTCCACATTGGCAACATGGGATGGGGTTTGCAGACATGAAAGGATTAATGTAGTGAGATGTGTGTGAGCACGCAGGATCTCCACCAGACAGGTGCTTTAGGAAGTCTTCATTCATGTCAAGTAGAGCTAAATACTTCTTCTTAAACAGCAGGGTCTGTGGCTGGACACACTGGGCTAGGGTTACACCCTGAACTTTGTCCAACCTATATTCACCCACCCCCCAGTCAGCCTGGCACAGTTTTTCTACACAAACATTATATTGTTGCTATACTGACAGGAATGCTTGGAATTCATTTATGGATCTTTCCCTTCAAGGTCTTTTTTGGCACTAGATTTGTTTTACAGGTCTGTTTTTTACAAATATAAATACAGCTAAAATAAGTAGTGCCTGTGTATATATCTGGTCTGGTTCTGTGCTCCAAATGAATAACACCTCTCACCTGAAAAACAAAGCTCAATCAAACCATCCTGGCCAGTGGGCAGGTCTAGTGAGGGCTTTTGTGGTTCTACCTGGCAGGTTACTGGTGAGGTGATGGACAGACCCCATTAAAATCTCATTTAATGCTTGTCTCTGGAATGACTGCACTCTCTTTAATCTCTGTCTTTGTATTCACTCATACTTCTAAGACCTGAGTGACTTAAAAAATAAATAAATAACCTTAGTCCTTCAATAACGTTCCAAATGACAAATTCACACCCACTTGTTTTCATTTCTAGGAAATCAAACCAGCTGAAGCAAGGTTTTTACCACAGTGAATCTAAACAAGTTTTAAGAACCAATTTCTTCAGGAAACTTTTATTCTGCTGGTTATAAAATCTTCTTAAAGGAGCTGCATGCCTGTGCAGTCTTCCTTTAAACCTTCTTTGCGATGTTCTCATTGGAGTTTTTGCACATTTGAGTCATAAATGTTTGAGTTGTCTCAGTATGTTTTTGAAAGCCTGGCTATCAATTACCAGAATTTTCATTTGCCTCTTTATTTTTTTTTTTTGCCCCTTCTCAGATTTCTCCTGCAATATTTGTGACATTCTCTCTTAGTAGTGGCTGGACTAAGACATTTTGCAAAATCCAAGAAACAAAGCTTATAATGTTCTTTGCACTATAAAGAAAAAAGTGAAAACCTGTGCCTTCAAAATTGAACGAGTGCCTTGCGTACACAGCAGAAAGCACTTGGCTGGTGTTTAGGATAGGGTAGGTGAGGGGTGAGAGGAAGCAGGGACTGATGTTTTTGGTTGCAGCTGGTGAGCAACATCCCAGAGCTACCCCCCTACTGCAAGGAACTCACATTTTCTGCCATGTTCTCACTTCCAGCATCTTATTAATTAACTTCTGAAGTTTTTGCTCTGATTCACCTTGGAATTTGGATCTTTTTTCAAATTAAGTTACCTTTAAATTAGAACATAGCATTTATTAATAGCAGGAAATTCCAAGTAATTTTATTCTCCTACTTTCTCCCCCTATTTTTTATTGGAGCTAGATGTTGATTTTTCTGAACTGTACCTTTTCTACCCTAATCAATCTTGTTTCTCTTTTGTCCTTTAGCCTGAAGACTTCTGGTGTTTAGAATTAACTTTGTTCTCAGTCCTTTCCATTTTGTGCACAATTATGCACCTAATTAGAGGTAATTGTTTCCTTGTTCCTACAGCATCAGCCAAGCAAGCAGCTCTCAGCTACATCTGAGGGATACCAGGAACCTCCATCCTAGAAAAAGTGCAGCAAAGACTTTGGTAATTTAGTATTTCTCTCTGGCATGTTCGTTGTTCTGTCCCTATAAGAAACGTGGCTTAGATGTGTTTCACCTGCTGCAATAAGCTGTGGAAATCATGGAAACCTGGCTGTTCTTAGCCAAGGAATAGCAGCATGGATGTTCTAATGCTGTCGCAAAGGTTGTTGATCAGGATTTTTTTTTTTAATTGAAGCTTTAACATTTATTAGCTTTGTGTCAGGTTCTCTCTTGGGTTTTACTTGTAATTAAGAATAAATGCATAATTTTACTGATTTTACTGCAACTTTTTCAAACTTCAGAATTCCAGGAATGAATTATTATCTGTTATCTGGGACTCAGAAAAGGTATTTAACTGGGTCTAATCATGGCAAAATGCAAATTGTCATTAATTATTGTGTAGAAGGAGTGAGAACAATTTGCAGGAGTGGGGTAGGAGAAGAACTTTAAGTAGCAGTGCATGGCGAATGAGATGCACAACTTCCATTATCACCAGGAGCTGCATGGCTAATCCAGCAGCCTCGGCACTGGGGAAAATGTACCCTGGGATGTCAGGTGTTAAGGGGAAGAATGGGCCTCTCACGTTCTTTGCACTTACAAGCCGGCTGTAACCTTTTGACTCTCTCTCTCTTTCTCTTCTTGAGTTTTGTTTCCTGAAAGGAAAAGGGGGTGGGGGAACGCAGGGGAAGAAGGCTTAAAGAGTGGAAGGTCTGTTTCAAAGTACTGTAGTGTATTTGCAAGCTGATTTTTTTTTTTTTTCTTTTTAGTGGAATAAGTTTTATTTTATTTCTTAAAGAAGCAGTTGCTTTTAATGTAGAGTGTTTAGAGCATGACTTAAGATATGAATGTCTGCTGAGTACCACTATCAACACTATAAACTTTACACATGTGATTCTGCCACAAGTGTTTTGCACATAGTTTGTTTATCTTTCTAACTAAAATGAATTTAATCTCATTTAAGAGCATAGCAGAGGAGGGGAGCTAGTTCTGTGATTTTATGTTGCTTTTCCTATTGACCAGTGCAGAAAAACAACTCCCAAATAATAAGAAATCCCTTTTATTCTCAAAGGATCCCTTAATGTAGCATGATCATATATTGATCCCATTGAACTTGGGTGTATTCCAGGTCTGAAGATCTGAATATGCAAAGAAAAACTTGTAAAATTCTCACACATTTAATCTCCTTGCTCTCTCTGAGTTAGTAAGTGTGAAAATACCTTGGTGCAAGGAGCTGAGCTTTTACTTAGTCTGAAAGAACATGCAACAAATAAGGGAAAAAAAGGGTGGCTAGTTAAGGTAGATCTCTCCAAATTTCATTACTTCTGAGGAAAAAGTGCAGGATGTGGAAAAATATGTGAAAACTTGTATTATACTTTTTTGAAATAGTCTATTCTGGGCTGATCCTTTTTAGAATGTAAACATGGAAACACTAAAGGTGGTGGTTACGTCCATTAGTTAAAAGGAATCTCACTCATAGCACAGCACCCTGAGAATGCTAAAGGAGTTTTGTATATTCCTGGTTGCCATCTTTGGTTTGAGGATCTCATTACATTTCAAACTTTGTGTCTTTCTTTGTTAGAGATAATTTTGAACTGGCTCACATTTCATGGCTGAAATGTGGCAGCGATGGAGTGGAGCCAATGGAGGGGTAATTTTACAGCCAGCAATCAGGAAAAGGAAGAGTCCTTAGCCAGGGGACTCAACAGTGCCAGGAGGAGCCATTATTCTATTATTATTTCTAGTGTGGAAGCATTGTTTTAAGTTACATTAAAAACATCCTTTACATTTCTTTGTTATTTGTGTTGTAAATTTTCCATATCACCTCTTCCAAAGAAAGGTGTGAATGTATATCGAGGTGGGCTGCTTGGGGTGCATCTCGCTTTAGAAATTGTGGGTTAAAGGGAAACCTGAAATCAATGGCAGTTCCTCTGATTGAGCCTGGAAGTTCACAGAGACTGGCCAAAGATGGAGTGAGTTCTCCTTTTCTAAACACTTTCTGGGAGTGACACTCTAGGCAGCCTGTCTCCTCACAGGCACTGTCCTCCCATTTTTTTCTACTATTAGGTAGTCCAATCTTTTGTGTTTTAAGGTCCCAACCCTGTAAGCCTTCCAGGAACCTTACACATAGAGGGCTAAAGGAGGAAGAATGAAGCCTGTAATGCTGTTCATGTGTATGGACTTGTTTTTGTCTCCTGGAGATTGCACAGATATTGAAGTCTGTGACGGATTTGAATGAGGTTTCAGAAGATTTGATATAGATAGCTTCCTTGTTTTCAGTTACTGAGAAATCCAGTCTCAGTAAATATTTTATATTCAATGCTGCTTTAATTCCATTATGCAGAGCATGTGTTGAGAACCAGTATTGAAGGGATTTGCATACTGAAGATTATTGTCATCCTCCATTTTTTATTGATAGACTTTGAGGAGGTGAAGGCCTTGCAGCTGCAAGACAAGTGCTATTTGGCATAAATGCAGAAGTTGAAGCAATGTCTCCCAAATCATTTGGGTCATTTGAGACACAAATGTGAACAGAACCCAAATATCCTAAATTCCAGTCCAGCGTCTTAATCCTGAACCCATTTTTTTCTTTCAAAATTGAAGTTTCCATGATTATTATTTCTACTGCCAGGGCTTTCCAAGGATTTAAATGTGACCTAATTTATTAAATGCTGTCTTACGTACAAGACAGAAACAAAATCCTTACCCCAGGGCACTTACTCAGTGGCCCTGATTCTGCAATCTGATCTCTTGAATGAATGTCTGGACTAACACGAGCCCTGCTGCCTGTTCTGAGAGTTTGGCTGGGATTTTAACAGGGAAGGGACATGGAGATTGCAGGTTGTCTACAACACCCTCACCCAACTTCACGACATTACCACTACTTTCCTACATGGTTACATGTTTCCCTGAGTCCTCCATGAGCTTTTGTGTAGCTGTTGCTCAGTTACCTTCAGTAGATGGTGAAGTTTGGGATGAACTGTTTTTTCTTCTGTGTATGAGCCTTGATCTGTGGCACTACTTAAAGATGCTTTGCGATGCACCTTGAGATGAAAGTGCATCGCCCCTGCAGTGCATTGATCTCGCTTGGCCCAGAAAGGGGTTGTCATAGATCTGCTTTTCAAATCAGGACTCCCTCACAGGTTTTTCCAAGGCAACATCTCCATGTCATTGGGTTGGCAGGATATGAAGCTGAGGGTCTTTTTGAAGTTTCTCTTCACACCAAGGGGTGTATACTTGTGTGAGAATCGTGGCAAGTTACACCCTCTCCTCCCTGTGTGTTCAGGGCAGGATAGCTTAATGCAGTGCTCAAATATTCCAGACCTTTTCTAAAAGTAAATTGTTCGATTTGTTATGTTGGACAATTAAAATGAAGAATGGAATCCGAATGCTGCGAACTAGTTTCTTGCAGAGGACTGGAAAACTGGGAATGAACTTCATTAATTAATTAAATAGGCCTGTAAACATCCATGCCATTACAGCTACACGCAATAGTCTTATTTTAAGAAACTCGATCATGTGCTTCTTCAAATATCACTCAGGCCAGTATTATTTAATTTTTGCATAATCATAAATACCGCTTTAAAGTCTGCTTATGCATCTCACATTTCATTCTTTTTTCTTCTTTTTTTTAAGTATTTTTAAAAAAATTTGTTTCCTGCATCAAATGATTTGTTATTGGAAAAGCAAAGCAAAGCAACATTTCTTTATGCAAAACTCTTCTTCCTTCCAAACTGTGGTACCTGGAAAGTATTTTCCAGCTTTCAGAGTTTATTTGATTTTGAACACTTTTGGTTATGTAAGTTTTAATAAGTAGCTTTGGTGTACCCCTAAAGGCACACCCCACACACTTACGTTGTGTGACCTAGGGTCACAAGTAATGGCTGCAAGCTAATTGATTGAGAAAGGCTTGTCTGACTGGGCCCCTTTGAGTCCTCCCTTTACATTCCTAAATTTCTGTAAAGGAGGCACTGGCAGCTTCGCCTGGTGAGAGGAGGGGTTGGGGGAAAGGGAGGAAGTTTCTCAGTTTCTGATTATGCGCAGAGTTTCCTTGTACTGAGCTTATGTTCTCCACCCACTACTTAGTAAGAACTCCTTAACAACTTAAAGCTTTATCCCTGTGAGTACCAGAAAAGTGATCTGAGTATTTATTGAGCAGGGAGAACAACCTGCTTGCTCCAGACAGGGAGAAAGCTTATGGAAATGATATTAGACCTTCAGCAAAGTGCACAGCTGCATCATACAGAAGCTGAGACTCAAACTGACAGGCAAATAAGCCAGATCACGGAAGGGGCCTCTGTGTGGCAGCTCTGAGCTACCAAGTGTTGGACAACTAGGCAAAAAGTGCAATGGAACAGGGCAGAAAATAACACACTAACTTCAGGCAACTGTTGCTTATTCATGGTGAGTCCAGATTTGAAATGTTGTTTGAAATGTAGCTATTTTTATTGTCTCTAAAAACCCTTCCGTTTTACCACAGCGATCCTTCTGCAGAGCTCATTGTGTTCCAGATTATTTGTCCGGATGTGCACTTCAGTTCTGAACGATACAGAAATGCACAGGGATAGCCCTTTCCTTGCTGCTTGCTCTCTTGTGCTTTTCTTGCTTCAGGAGACAGGTCCTGTTTCTAAAAGCACACTGCATGGCTTCTGATTTGGGAAGAAATCATTTTGCAGCCAGCACTTGGTGTGCAGCTGCATGGAGGTGAATAAGTGAGCACAATTTCTGAGCAGTTTTCTGCAGTTTGAGCTTTGTGGCACCTCTCCATTGCTCCTTATTTCGCTGCCTTATCTTGAGAATGTATGGCACGGTCACTATGAAAAGAGCTTTGTGTTTGAATTCCTGGTGAGTCGAAGGGTCAGGGCCTATGAGTTATCTGCCTGCCAGCAAGACTCATTGCTGTGTCCCTTTATTTTTCAAGCTGAAATAGAAAAAACATGTGTCCTCATCCCTTTTTTATAAATGTATTTTGAATTCAGGTTTTACATGCTGTTTGTGTGTGCTTTGTTCTTTTGACAAACTCAGGGTTTGGGAGGAAGCCAGTTTTATTCTATCCATATTTATTTTATTTATTCAAGCTTTCCTGCAGCTTTTCTGAATTCCTTTGTTGTGATGCAAATAATTTTTTCTTAAAACAATATTCTGAGATTCTGATTTCTGCTGAGAGAAAAAAGGATTTATACTCTGATACATATTTCCAGAAATACCAGGGAGCTATCTAAATTTTAGGTAAGTTGCACAGTTATACAGAAGATAAGGTTTTTATAACATTTGACTCACTTAAGGAGGGAAACACAATACTTGTGGATAAGTTCTTGAACAGATTGTGTTAGATACACTAGTCATCTAGTGTAATGGTAATAAATATGATCTGAGCTATAATGTTATTTCAGTTACTGAATTTGAAAAAGCTGCTTCATTAGCACAGCAACAGAATTAAACATCGCATGTTGACAGTAATGTTAGAAATATGTTTGTGAAAACTGCTGAGTGGATGAAATTTAGAGTAATAAATCATCAAGGCATGTCAAAGTTACTCTGTATGTGAGGTTTTAAGATGTCTGTAATTTAGAGAAGCGAGTTTGTTTTTCCTCCAGCAGAAGTGTGATTCTGTACAAAATTATTTTCATCATATAATTCAGGTGCATGAAAAATCTTAAAATTATGTGGCAGTTATTTGGAGCTAAATGGAAAATGCCCATTTAATAGAATAATTCTAATGTGCAATGTAAGAAGTTAGTCAGATGAACTCTGCGCAGAGGGTATGTTACTACTTGTTTCTTGATCTGTCTTTATGTTTTTATGCTCACCTAACAATCAGTAGAATGCTTGCTTAAAAAAATAAGATGAGCTTCAGATCTGAGTTGATCTGATGTTACAGTCCCTTTCAGGTGCAGAAGTTCATGTTGTTCACGTATTGTGTTCTTTTTTATTTGCCAGTTTGGGATCTTGAGTTTACCCATCAATTTTGAAAATGGTTTTAAGTAGAAAGGGGGGGATTTTGCCAGAGAAATGCTAAGAAATACAGATTTGAATGCAATGCTGCAATGTAAGGTGATCTAAACAGACCTCATGCTTTGTGTTTTCTTATTGTGAATTGAATTTCTGTATATTTTGACTTGGGCTAAACATTACTTTCCACAAGAAAATCTTTGACTGTGTTCTTAGTTCAGTTAAGGGTGTTCTTTTCTTTCAGGAGTTTCAGGCTTGCTCTGAGGGAAAGAAATACGTTCTTTTCAGTAACTTAAATGCATAATTTCCTCATTGGCTCTGCTGTGAGGGAGGAATACCTGCTGAAGTGCTCTTTACACCTTTAAAAACTGAAAGTAAAAGAAACTTTGAGGAGGTGGTCTCCTCCCAGCTTTGGAGGCCTGGGCAGCTGGGGGCTCACCCACCTCCTGGTGGTCACGAGGCCCTTGGGGAGCAGGGAAAGGTGGGCGCTCGCACGGGGCTGCCTCCTCCACAGGCACACGAGCAGAGGATCAATCCTCTCTGTGCTCTGGGGTTTCCACTGGCAAAATAATGCACCAGTGGTGTTGTGACACCAGACTAGAGGATTATGAAACATTTCTTCATGCTCTGATGATCAGCCTGATGAAGGGGAAAAGGTTTAATGAGGAAGAGAAGAATTTACTGAGGATTTTATGCCTATATCTATTATTAAAAGCAGAATATCTGCTCACAGTAGTTGTGTTCTGTGATTCAAAGAAACCCAGCAATAACGATGATTAAATGCGGAGTTCTCACTGAGTGTCTGAGGACTGACACAACTTAATGTGACTGGCAGGAAGCTTATAGTATAATAATAGTGTATTTCCAAATACTACTTATTTTCTCTTAGAGAAAGTCAAGGAATCATGATCGCAGACTAAAATAATTATACCATCTTTTTTAGCTCTCTCTGACAGCAGTTAGAGAAAAAAGTGTAGTTTTGAAAAGGTTAAAATGTTTGAAATGTTTGTCTTTAACAGCTTTAATGTTTTTCAAGGAGTAACCAGATTTGTTTTGGGAATCACATAGAAAGTGATTTTGGTGGTTCACTTTTAGGTTTGTTCTGTAAGGAAGAAGGAAACCCTTTGTTTACTAGATCTATTCCTTTTATTGACATCTGTATATTAACAGAAACAGGTCTGCATGACACCTATGGATATCTTTAGAGTCACATGAGAAATCATGGGAATTCTAGAATAATAGTTGATTTTTCTTTCAAAGAGAGGAAATAGTTTGTGCTGTCATGACAAGGTGATGTCTATAACAATAGATGAAGGAAAATTGACAGGTATAAGAGAATTGTAGCATTCATGGAGTCAGTGAATCACAGAGTGGTTAAGATGAACTTAAAAGCAAAAAAAAACAATTCGAAGCTATATCCTAGTAATTTTGAAAGATTTTTTTAAAAGAATTTTAAAAAGCAAAGACAAAAATTTCTTTCATCTTCTCAGCTACAACTCATGATCACATGGAATGTGATCTTTGGAATACCCAAACTGACTTTCAGTTCACTTTTACTTTCCAACAACTTATTCAAACCATGAGCAGAAGACTGTCCCAGATGGTCATGATGAAGGTGAAAGAAGAACAGATAAAAGGAGAAACATTTGGCCAATTAAGTGATTTAAGTGACTGTAATACGTGGGTAAAAGCAAATGATTGCAGAGAAGAAGCAGAAGTAAGGGTAGGAGCAGTAATAAGAGAGGCAGAACTTAAAAAGCAAACCAGAGGAGATCTAAAAGTAGAAGAAGCATGACATGATAGAGGAAACCCAACCTGTCTAAAATGATTTGTCAGTCACTGAGATGAGCCTTGGGACCAGTGCTGTCTTTCTCTGGATTTGTTCAGAAGCATTTCCACTGCTGGCAGCCAGTTTTATACCTGAAGTTATAAATTCACCCGAGAAAGTAGGCTGCTCCTTCCAAAATTAGGATCGCAGAGAGGGGGATGTGAGATGGAGCTTCTCTTTTCCACCTAACATCCTCTTAAATTTCTTTATCCTCTTATATACTTCTCTCTGTCTAGCAGTGAAGGCAGAGGTAAGGATAGATGATTACGTCCCCTGTGACTGTTTTTTGAGCACAGGTTAAGTTTCTTTTTTCAACTCCAACAAGATCCCTGTAACTTTTAAAAAATTCTTGTCCTTTGGAAGGACTTTTGACAATTCTGATTCTTGGGTCTGGGGAAGATGGGTGAGTAATATCAATGGACTTTCCTCTGCCTCTCTTCTGAACAAGCCATCCACTTCAAATTCTTTTCAGCACCCATGGCTTTATTCAGGACTTTGTCAAAGGTCCTACTGACTTTGGTAGGGATTGGGTGACGCCAGTGGGGGCATTCAAAACTGTGGTCATGACGATTTTCAGTGTATGAATGTGGCACCATAATGGTTTAAGATCCCTCAGTATTCTGCTGGAAATGACACCAGACTCCACAACCATGCAAGTATATACAGTGCTATCTCCAGTTTCTGAAATACCTACCTCTCTGTTATAGAAATGTTTGGCAATTCAGAAAATAACTAGGTGATCTTTCCAATTCTGATATTAGCTTTAAAACCCAAAGATTGTATTAGTATTAGTTATGTAATCTCAGTTTATTTAGCAATATGATAGAGGTAGTTAACAAATACAGCTTCAGGTACTGCAAAAAGCACCTTCTCCCTCTTTTAAGCCATTTCGAGTGACAGTATTCCATTTGTATCATCAACTGTCCACATCTTCTCTTAATCCAAAAGATGTTCAATGGACCACAAATTTCCTGTGAAAGACCTGCAATTGGTTCAGTTTTGAACAGAGTACATTTAATGGTGTTAAACAATAAAGGAAAAGAAAGAGAAGGCCATACCCTGAAATACATGTCCCATTATTGTTGGGAATTTTTGTTATTTCCAAAATGCAGCACCAGCTGAAGACATCCTCCTAAGAACAGTCCTTTGTGGCAGAGCTGATTGAAGGTATCCCAGTGCTCTCTCATTGCTTCTTCTCCCCCTTCTCTGCTAACCAGAACTGTGTAGGTGGTTATGGCCAGGCTGGTGACAGTACCTTCAAAATGCCTTTCCTGACTTTGCAGTCCCTCTGGACTGAGGATCAATGTCCTCTGAAAATACTGCCTGTGGTTTTGGTCTGTGTTTTATAAGTTGTTCGTGACTGTGGCCTGGTTGTCACTGAGCATCTGTTATTTCAGCCTATGTATAATAAGTTCCTGAAATAAAAATCTGTGCCCTTTGTAGGGGAGAGTAAGTTAAAACATGTAAGCAATGAAAATGGAGGAGAAAGTGATTGGCACAGAACTTTATTCAAAAAAATGTACAAAATGTGACATAGCAGCATGGCAGAATCAGCCTGTTTTGGAAATACCTTTGAATTGTGTGAAAATCAGAATGCACTTTCTATGATCCCTATAAAGCTTCTTTCAAGCTCTGGCTGAAAATTCACAAGGAAGGATTTTTCCAGAAGCACCCAGCGTAGGCCCAACTATCCTTCCACTGACATCAAGAAGAATTACATCAGTATTAGGCAAAACCTGTAAAAATTGATAGTTCATGCTATAGAGAAAGTAGTATTCCTCAAATTCTTTCCTTTGTGGTTTGTTTTTACTCTTCATTTATAATCTACTGCCAGCATCTGGAAGAAAACCAAGAAATTTGTCAGGATCTGGTAACTTAATCATGTTTTAAGTTATATCAAACCATTTGCTTTCTATCACTTTTCTCTTCTTTTAACTGTATTTTTTGGCCTGAAATTTTCCATTGTGTAGTCCCAAACCACAGGTGATTCTTTTGTTTGTTTTCTTTTTTTTTTTTCTTGCTAAAGGAAGTATGTTGAAATTATTTTAAGCAGCAGAAGTAGGAATGCATTATATTTTTCCTTTTAAAGATGAAGTAAACAAAACCAAATCAACAAAAGTCTTTGAAAAACAGCCTTTGGAACAATGCGATCAACAGGTGGTTTGTGGGCCATTTTTAAAGGTCTTGACAGACAAAGAGATCTAAATTGTTATATATTGGAGATGGTAAATTATAGCTACTTTTTACATGTGTTTTGGCAATAGATGTGAAGGTAGACTGATTTTTTTTTTATTTGCTACGAGGATCTTAAGACAAGCTGGGCATTGCATATGGATAGCACTGAGTGTCCTGTCCTTAGAGACCACGATGCTGCAAGAACTTGGCATGAGCATGTACCCAGGGTTGTCTTAGCTGGATGCTGGGAAGTAAAAACACAGGAAGCAAGGTTGCCATCTTGGAGCATCTCACAGGGACAAGGAATGAATGCTCTCTCCATCTTCTTTTTCATGAAGCCTTCCTAGGCTGTAGTTTCAGCAGCACCAGGCTGTGTTAATTAAAAATGTACTGATGTGTTGGGGTTTTTTTTCCCCTCTTCATCCCCTGCACTATATACATAATTGCAATGACTCAACCCCTTCTGCATGTCTCCTGACATTGCCACCAGGTGATCCTCAACAGTGCTGAGGACTGATGGGTACAATTTGAAAGAGGAGAAATTTAGGTTAGATTGAAAAAAGAAATTCTTTTCTGTGAGGGCAGTGAGAAGCTGCAACAGATTGCCTTGAGAGGTTGCCAGCCCCGGTGGATGTCCCAACCCTGGAAGTGTTCAAGGCCAGGTTGGATAAGGCCTTGAGGAACCTGCTCTGGTGGGAGGTGACCCTGCACATGGTAAGGGGGTGGGACTAGAGGATCTTTCCAGTCCCTTCATGATTCTGTGATTCTGTGACTCCTTGGTAGACATAGCTCAGCTAATTGGCCCTGTGCACTCTCTGGCACGACAGGCAGTAGCCACCTCCCAATTCTTAACTCAAAGCTAGCACTGTTTTAAGTTTCTTTCTTTTTTTTCATCCACTTATATTCAAAAACCTGTTGGGGTTTTTTCTGGTTTTAATTTTTTTTTTTTTTTTTAAAATCAAGCCATATTCTGATAGATTATGGAGTATATACACATTATATTTTTGCATACCAGCAGGTCACAGCAAATACAGCTTTTGAATTACTTTTTGAATAGAAATATAGAACATTCTCTAGAAAACTTCTGCAGCAATACTTATTTATAATTAATATTTATGTATTAGGGAATGGCATGTTTGTGACACACAGAATCTTGACTTCATTCCATCTATTCCATCTTTTATATCATTGGGAATTCAGGCTTGTTGGATTTTTTTTGGAGGCTTTAATACCTGTATTGAATCCACCACTCTCTTGTGTAAAATTTGACCAAAACTACTCCTTTCCAAAGCATGTCTTTTAGAAAAACTCAAAAAAGATGATGAGCAAAATCAATTCATGACAGTGTTCAGTCATTGGGGATAGACACTGAAAGGGAAAATATTACAGCAGTTTTTTTGACCTGGACAAAACCAAAATATCAGAAACTTTGGATGAAAATTTGACTCTTTCATCTACATTGAGCTACGTATGTATAGTTGCACATCCAACTGATTTTCAGGTGGAGGAGTTCGTTCTTAAGACAGTCCAGTTATGAACTGATGGGAAGAACTTCCAACTTCAGGTATTGGCCTCATTGAACTCCTTAATTTCAGTTCAACTATTTGAAAAGGTAACTATTTTATGGGGATTTAGTTACAGAAACATAGTACACAGTGGCATTACATGGATCTTTGTCATTCTGAGTTTATTCAGAGTTTACCACAGCATTAAGAAGTTCTAAAAGTTTCAATCTACCTCTGGATATAGAAATATCAAGGTGTCATCTAACTTCTTTGTGCCTTTGGGCAAATCACTCAAAACATGTAATTTCTTACTGCTAAAATATTTTCAGTATTTCTATTTATTTTATAAGTGAATGTGTTTCTTTTTATCTGCAAGTACATTAACTTGACAATATCCATCTAGAAGGGTTTTTTTATTTGTTTTTAACTTTGCAGGTCTATTTACCTGTGCTCTGTTTTACAGATGTTTTACATCTGGTTGGACGCATTTGTAGGTGATCATTGGAATAGCTAAAGTCAGGAAGTGAGAGTGCTGTAGTTTAAAGTGCTAGTTAAAGTGCGCATCACACTTAAAAGTAAGATACTGTATTCCTGCTGTATTGGAAGCAGGGTCACTCAGCTCAGTTCTTAGAACAGATTTAAGAGCTTAATCTTAGAATCTTGCAAAACAACCCCAAACAACCCAAAGTGGATTTTACAGAGCTGTCACATTATCGACAGTATTATTCTTAAATCTTTGTTGTTACTCTAATTTTCTAAGTGAGACTTCTACTAAGATTTGTATATTCTCCTTTTTTCTTTCCCTCTGTCATGTATTTTGAACCCTTTTGTGTCTCTCAGTTAAATCTGAAAGGCAAAATTCTCAATGAATATCATGTTTTATGAAAATCTGTGAGTGTATGGAGGAAAAAACCCATGACTGGTGCCAATTTTGAGGAAGAGGCAGGCAGAACATAGCTGTTATGCATTCTGTTTGGCAGTGGCTCAGTGGCCAAACAAAATGTGTGCAGCCCCAGACTCATCACAGAACAGTTTCTCCTGCCAGGTGATAGTGTAATAAGCAATGTGGGGAGATATGGCCATTTGCAGGGAGAAGAAAGAATGTGGAGTTCCAGAGCAAAGAGCAGAAATCTGTAGGAAAGCAGGTTTCATCCAATCTGGTGCTTACAGGACACCTTGGGTTTGCTATTGCAAAAGAATAAAGGACCAAATGCCAGAAGATCTTAAAAGGATGTAATTGCTTGCTATAGGCAAACAAGAACATCTTGTTTGCTTTTTTTTCCCCTATTTACGGAGTGTTTTATAGTGCATGGAAAAATCACATACTATTTCAGTCATCACAAACTTCACTGAACACATGAGATTCCTACTAATCTTTCATATGAGATGGCCAACTGCAGTTAAATTCTGTATAAATAGTAAAATAGCGATGCCGAGTTATGAAAGTATGGTAATAAACTTTAAGTTGGAGGAAACCTACTTTTTCCAAGTGTGAATTTAGCCAGAACTTGTTTCTTTACTCAGCTCTGTTGAAGTCAGCATAGATGTGTTTAGATGAGGATAAAAACCTGATTTTAAAGCAGTTCAGTATTTTCTATTTTACATTTAAAATGTCTACATATCCCATCTTACCTTGGGCAAATTGCAAATTGCATCTGTAAACATGGGATTAGTCTTTTCTAAAGATGAGACAGTTAATACTGAAAATATTAATGCTTGCCTGTTATTGTGAATTAAATAATATTTTTAAAGAGCATTTTAATTCTCAGCCAAACAAGGTTCATCAATGGAAATTAATCACTACTGCCTTTTATGATGTTATTGATTGCATAGATTTGGTTTTCTGAAATGCTGTAGCTCGTGTGAGATAATTTCCTTCTCCTAATGTCATTCAAGGTAAGGGAAAACACCAACTCATTTTCATTACTATGCTTTTTGTTTTACAAGCTGAATGAGCATCAATGCCAGCCGATGATCTTCAGCAATCATTAGTTTATTTATTAGAGAAAAATAGAAACATTTCACATTTGAGGATCAGTTGTCTTTTATGGATTGTTTTGGAAAGGTACTACTAAATTTTCATTTTTCAAGAAATGGGAATGTTACCAGTAGCAACAGGAAATCTTAATGATTTGGGTCACTGCGGGCAGAAGTCCATTCAGCAACAGCTTTTGGATGGAATTTGCAGCTGACTTTAAATGGTTGCTAGCAATTAGGATGTCCTCTGTGCTTTGAAATGCTGGATAACAGATGGATTTAGCCACAGCGGCCATTCTCCAATATCTGCCATGCATACAAGTTCAGAGCTCAGCACACAAGTCTTTTCCCCTCTTCAGGGCTTTTAGAGTTTGAGGGACTTCCTTGGAGCACCTTCCATTCTTGCGCCTGGCAAAGCAGAGAATAAAGGCCTCTGTGGCATATGAAGGTCTTTCTGTTGCTCCTTTTTGGGTATTTCTGAACGTCCTTTTTGGCAGACAACCCCTGGCAGTTCTCTGAAGGAAAACATTCTGAGTACATGCAATAGCCAATTACTGCTTTCAAGCAAGGTGTTCTTTTCCCTTTCAGGGCTCTCCCATTCCATGTCCGCCCAGTAACCAGGGGCCAGACCAGTAGTGTGCTTTTCCTTTTAGCAGCATGTTGTGATGTTAGAACTTCCTGCAAAATCCTGTGTTTCATATGTTTTTTATATTTTAATCACGTTTTTTAAAGTGCTTCCAGATGTAAGCACATATTTGGTTACAGCTTACGCACTAAAAAACTGGAAAGGCCGGCATCCAACAGCCTTGAAATCCATGTGTGACTTTGTGTGTGACTTCCAAAAGCTCTGGTTTGGGATGTTGGAAGTCAGGGAGTTCAGGCTGCAGGTTTTCTCAGAGGTGTTCAGCAGCAGTTAGTGCAATACTTACAGTAGCTCAGTAATGGGAAAAGTCCCATTGCAAGAGAAAATGCTTTTCTTTATTCTTCTCCTTCCTCCTCCATGAATCAGACATCTACTCATGATTCAGCTGGCTCTTGCCAAAGATAGATGGAGCACCCAGTCAATCAGAGAGGCTGCTTATGTGCTTAAGACTCCCATATATCTGTGCAAGGTACACTGATGCACAGAGTGAGGCTAATGTGTTCTGGGCTTAGGAAATCCTCATGCAAGTGCACTGTGTGTGCCGATACAGCAGGCAAAATTACTTGATTAAATTTCTCTTTTCCCCACTTCACGTCTGTTCATGGCATCCCTTATCCAGAGGCCCTTGCTGTTTTCCCACCAGGCAGTTCTGCTGGGCACAAGGAATGCCTCTAAGGGAAGCAGGCCACAGGAAAAGGATGAAGTGACTTTCCCACATAATGCAGTAAGTGACAGAAAGTGCACGTGAGGTAGGTGAAGCACGTGCTGGCATTGTAGAAGGCTCAGTCCTACTTGTGCTTCGCATATTTTTCCTTTCCAAGCAGGAATCATTAGCACAATGAAACTCCAGCAGTTCCCTTTTTGCTAATTCCAGTTTTGTGGTAGCTCAAGAAGTCCTGCATGGAAAGGTGAAAGACATAAAGCAGCTCTATGTAGCACCCCTTGAGTGTGGGTGGTGAGAGAGATGAAACTGCTTATTTTATTGTCTAGAAGCCCTCTTGAAAATCTCCTGGGGTGTGGGAGAAGAGACCTTTGAGTGTCCTGAAAAAGAGGAAAGCCATGAGATAGGTACCTAATAGGTTTTCTGGAAGAAGTGGAGGCTTTGAGACAGATAAAGTTCTCAGAACTTCATATGATGAAAAAATAAAGGACTTGGAAGCTTTTCA
The DNA here is from genome assembly GCA_013397865.1 of Struthidea cinerea. Taxonomy (NCBI): domain Eukaryota; kingdom Metazoa; phylum Chordata; class Aves; order Passeriformes; family Corcoracidae; genus Struthidea; species Struthidea cinerea. The sequence continues at coordinate 347,136 of VZTI01000231.1, forward strand.
CAAAGATAAAATTGGAATATTTTGTAAAGACTCAGTGAGTGAAGGCTGAGAAAAAGTCTTAACTAGATATATATATATATCTATATATCTATACATCTATATATATATGTATCTCCATAGTCAACAATAAATTGGGATAATTAGAAACAGATTGATGCTGAAGTCTGCTCAGGTCATACCATGCAGGGGCATTTCTTGGTAGCTTGAGGAAAATATTAAAAAATACCCCAGTGTTTGTGTGAGAGATGCACAGAAATGCCCATAATTTATCTGAATAACTTAAATGTGGTAAGGTAAACTCAGTCTTGGCTTCGTGCTGCTTGAGTTTTAAAAAAAGAAGAATTTATTTGGTTCACTTGGGATGCCTCAAATGTTGATAAACTGGAAAGAGCTGTGCCAGTACTTCTGTCATATGGTGACAGAGAAAAACATGCACAACAGAAACGTACTGTGCAATGAATCAAGTAACACAGTTTCTATTCAGATCACAGCCCTGCGGGTAGATTATATAGGGAGTAATTTTAGCCCTCTTAGAAGTGTGTTGCTAGAATTACTCTATAAAGAGCAGAAATAACAGAAGCCTGGTAATTAAACATGCTGAATTTAAAAAAATTGGAGCGAAAATATTTATTGCAATAAGATTGAAACACTTAAAATCTTTTCAGCTAGAGTCTCGCATTACCCTTTGTACACCAGTGGCATTTAAATTAAAACCAGGGCGCTTCCATAAATAGAAAAGTTGGTTTTGATGAAGGCAGAATTTGTGATTAAAACAGCCTCCATTTGAAATCCCTGATTGCATCGATAAAGCAACTCCTTTGAACAGTATCCTGCTGTCATACCGTTGATGACAATAAAGCTAAATATAAGTACAGGGAGTATCTGCAAATGTGTACTTCCAGTTATATATTTATATATATAAGCACTTGGGAAATCTGACTTATTTAATTCAAATGCAGACATGATACTATGATCCCTTTCCCCCAAAACTGGTCTTGTAATAAGGAAGGAACCGTTGCTTATTTGAAACCTCATCCTTTTTAAAGGTGAATAGTGGTAAAATAACAAACATAAACTGGAAGTCTGAATTCATCCCTGATGTTGCCTGCTTGTGTTGCATGTATTCAGAGAAACCTGTAAAGTCCCTCTGTAAGTACTCACTCAGTTGTGCTTGATGGCGAGATCTATAAAAGATACTGTCTTCAGATATTTGTTCATTATTCTTCTTTTTCTATGTTGTACCTACAACCATATCTTATTGTGTATCCATGCAGAGCATGAATTTTAGCCCAGTGTAGATGTCTTTCATAGAAATACATAGACTATATGTATATGTGTGTGTATATACATATATATATATATATATAAAAATATATAAGGAAGAGATCATCTCAAAAAGACCCTCTCAAAATGTCATCTGGTTTCTGTGGTCCTTGCTAATTGAAGGTAGCTGAACACATGCTAAATGGAGCAGAAATGAGAGAGCAGAAAATAGCAATTGTCAATTTAATCAATACCTAGGCCACAGAGTAAATTTCTGTTGATGTTTGTAGTGTCTGTGATGATGGGGAAAGCTTTAGTTCTGCTTCTGTTTGCAATGTTTTAGCAATGCTTGTAGCCATAAACCTACCCTAAAACACCAATTGAAGAGGGTTTATGAGTGCTTTGTGTTACTGGAGTGATGCAGCTGATCAACACGTCAATGAAAGCAGCCTGTTGTTTTGCCATTTTTGAAATAACAAACCTGAATAGATAAAGTAATCTGTGTGCTTTGTGTCTAAAAGCAACATGTCCCACATGTGGGATGGTCCTCTCTCTCCCTGTAAATTAAGAAGTTATTTGAGTTAACTAATTGGTTATAGACTCTTTGGCCCGTAGCATCCATTTGAATAATCTAGCAGCTGGAGCATGAAGATGCTGGAGACTCAGGGTGAGAAGTGGAGATCAGGGTGAGAAGTTGAGAACAGCTTGGAAAGGCCTCGGGTGGCAAGGAAAGGAGGCAGCAGCTGGAGAATATAAACAGGGACCTGACAGGGAAGCTTTAGATGAAGAGAAAATCTGCAGCTGGGTTTGTGAAATTTTACCTTGGTGGTAGCTGCTGTTAGACAGAGTTTTTCCTCCAGAGCTTTTACTTGGTCACTCTTATGTCTTCTCATCCACCCCTTTTCCACATCTGTATATATATGAGTCTCAGCTGTGCAGTGTATGCCATGTTTTGTATGCTGTAATTTCACTGTGTGTGGTATTCTTTGCCATTTCATTAATTTAAAACAGAAGAAGGAAAAAGGTATCTTTAATATTCAACTCACCAATATGGAAACCACATCATATTAAGGAACCAGTACTCCCATGGACAGTACTTTTCAACTGTGACTCATGAGTGAGGTTTTTAACACAGTTTTACAAAGCCTATTGAATTGCATAAGTCTAAGTATATGATATCATACATAAATATCTTCATGTGTGGTGGGTGCTTGTAGATTAAAAAGAAAAAGCAGAACCAGAAAAGTGAGATCATTCAGGTTAACGCTGTGTGTGTAATCCAAATGAATTCCTGTTTGTAGTATGATTTTCAGAATGCAAAGTCCAATCTTGATTTAAAAGGGTAAAGGACAGAGAACATGTCATCACCCTTGGGAAGGTGTTCCAGTGGTGAGGTACCACTGTGGTACAACAGGTACCCTGCATACCTGCATCATATATATCTATATCTGTATCTAATCTATATCTATATAATCTGAATTTTTCTGCTGGAACTTGTTTGTAGTGTTGTCTTTTACCTGTAAGAACCTCCTGTCAAAACTGATTTAGACAGTGATCCATTCAGACATAATTTTTGAGGATAAATGAAATTGTGTTAAAGAGTTTCTTCTGGTCCTTCACGTACAAGGCTGTTTAGTGAGTTTCTTGAATTGTGCACACCAGACATTGATACAGCCTTCCAACACCAGATGCTTGACTGCCAAGTATACAGTTAATCCAAGTTCTTCAGTCCTGTTCAGGCTTCTTCCACAGAGGCCTCTGGGGATGCATTTTTCCCTTCAGCCCTGACAGTACCTCGGCAGCTCATGTTTGGTGGAGTCGTGTCCGCTCTTAGTGCCAAGCCTTTTTAAGAAATGTTGCCCCCAGCATAAACTCTCTCACTCTGCCAAGAGAACCCTACTCTCTTGTTTAATTTGTAGATATATAAATTGGTTATAAGAGTGAAGGGACATACCCAGAGGCTCACAGAGTCTGGGAGGAGCAATCAGACTCCTAAATATCATACTATGTCCTTGCCAATGGACAGGTGATTTACATGTTTCTTCCCCTGTACTTTGTGTGACTGCATATTTGCATTTTTCTCCTTCGTGTGCCGAGGCTGTACATGCTCTTTCTTTTAGGTTTGATCTAGTTTCATCTGGTGAACAGGGTATACTTTAGGGATTGCATTGTGATAATGCTGTTTCTCTAATCATGTTTATTATTATTACTATAAAATGTTATCTATGGAGTTAATTATTTCCTGTAGTTGTGTGATTAATAAAATATTCATCTCAAGTACATTATGAAATGCGTCCCATCTTGTTTAACTTAAGATTAAATTTCTTTCATTGCTGCTGAGCCCTGTTCAGGGTGGTACTCCTTCTCTGCTATCTCTGGAGAGCTGATATCATGCTGGTTTGGAATATTCATTAGCAGCCCAACCCTTTTTCCAAGGATAACTCTCTTTATGCCCATTTCAAATAATTCTGCTTTTAGAAAGTGCATAAAGAAATGAATTATTTCAAGAAAAAGGGGCTTGAACCTGAAATCTACTTCCTGGGCTGGCTACAGAGGAGGAAGAGAGAGACCCTCTCTTCTTGAAATGTATCAATATTACCAGCATGACACTCTTGCACCAAGGGCAGAAGACATTGTTTCCCATTCCAGATGTAAGAACTATTCCCTGGTGCTAAGTAGAAGAGAAAGATTTTTTTAATTTTTAGGATTACTCTGTGTTTAAAAGCTTCTATTTGAAAGGAGCGAGTGTTTTATTGGGAAAAAAAAAAAAGAAAAACAGAACAAAATAACCTGATTTCTCAAGATATCAAATTGTACATTAAAGTAGAAACAAATCTGAAGAGCAGAATTAACTGGATGTCAGTAGGTATTCTTAGGAATTTTTTGAACTGTTGTTCACCTTTCTTGAAATGAAGGTGGCCTCTTCTATTATTTTTAGTTATAATTTTCTCTTGAAATCCTTCACTAAAGCAGTTGGCTGGTGTGATTTATAGGGGTTGCAGCTGTGCTGGGTCCTACCAAGTGGCCAGACAGTGAGTGTGGCCAGCAGGGAGTTGTGCCAGTGTGCCAGGCAGCAGTGTGGCACCTGATGTTGGCAGTGACTCCCTGTTCCTGGCCACCTGGCATCCATGATGGATGGATCCATCCATCTCTGACATGTTTAGATCTCTGACAGCTGGAGAGGCAGAATTGTTGCAGGTGGTTATGCACTTTCCAGCAGCAGCAGGGTTGAAACTTCATCAGGGATACTGGCTTGTGCCATGAAAGAGTTGTGCACTTGGAGAGGCAGGGGGAGCTGCTGTGTTGAGGGGAAGCAGGAAATTCTCCAGGTATGTGAGGCCAATGGGCCACCACAGAATCATAAAATATGCAGGTTGAAAGGGACCTATCAGGATCATTGAGTCCAGCTCCTGTCCCTGCACAGGACACCCCAAGAATTCCACCATTTGCCAAGAGCATTGTCCAAAGGCTTCTTCAACTCCGTCAGGCTTGGTGCTGTGACCACTTCCCTGGGCAATCTGTTCCGGTGCCCAACCACCCTCTGGGGGAAGAACCTTTTCCTGATATCCAAACTAAACCTCCCCTGGCATGATTTCCTGCCATTTCCTCGAGTCCCGTCACTGGTCACAAGAGTGAAGAGATCAGTGCCTGCCCCTCTGCTTCTCCTCATGAGGATGATGAAGACTGCCATGCCATGCCATGCCATGCCCTGGAGCAGTGTGACATGGGTACTCATCACCCAGAGTTTGGATCGCTCCCTCTTGGTCCTTCTGGTGGTGGCTCACAGGGACAGTGGAGAGGTGGCAGTGCTCTCTTGGAGCTCAGGCACATTCCATGCTGGGTCTGGAGGAGCCCCCTGGGGCCAGGCCCAGCAGAGGCTGCCACAGCCCCGTGCCATGTTCCCTCAGGGGGTTCCAGGTGTCGGCGGTGGTGAGGCATCCTCATGCCCTGACGGGCACCAGGGCTGCAGTGCTGCAGGCCAGACGGAAAATGCCTTCAGCAGCCTCAGTGGTAGCCAAAGGTGGTCCCAGCATGTGCTGGCTTTGCTTGGCCACAGTGCAGGGAGCAGGAATGGGACAGTGTCCCTCTTTGCTCTGCAATGCAGGGGCTAAACCTCCATGTCCCCCTGCTCTGACCTGGGCCATTCTCAGGAGGGGAGCACAATGATCAGCACAAGGTATTTTAGAAAGAGCAAGACCAGCAGCCTCTTGTAAAATATCTCAGTTACTGGGCTGGAGGGTGTGAAGTGATTTCTTGTAGCAGTTCTTGAGCTGAAAAGCAGATGGTATCTATGTGCTATGGTGTAAGTGCAGCAGAAGCACTTGAAGGATTAAAACGATGACTCATTGGAGCAAAGCAGGTCAGGGAGATGAACAATTGAAAGAGATGGCATTAGTCAATACAAAGTTGTTGGCTTTTTGAGGCATGCAAAAATGTATTTTACACTACCGAGAAGCAGTAAGTGTTCAAAGTTGTAAATCTGCTCTCCAGACTATATGTTAAACTAAATAAAATCAGTTCTTAATTTTTTTTTTTTACACTTTAGCTTTATGTTTTGTTTTTCATCTACCAGGTAGAGTGTCCTTATGAAATGAGAAAAGCAATCCTCCTCTGGCTTGGGTAAATAGAAAGATTGGCTTGTCCTTAAGTGATTGATTACTTTTAAATTACTGTGAAAGCTCTTCTTAAATAGGTCAATGTAAGTGACAAAGTAAGCAAAGCTACTCCTTTTCCCCTCTTTGTTGGAGCTATCTTTAAAATTTTCAGCCTGCACTCATGGTGTGGAACTTTAGATAACACACCTCTAACACACTTCCTAAATAATACACTGTTGTTGTGGATGCAATAGAGATAATACATGTAGTGAAATTTGATGAGTTTTCCAGTTTTTCCTTTAGATACAGTATTTGAGGAGTTGTAACTTCTGTGAAGCTCAGAAGCTGAAGTGTTTTCTGCTTTAGAAAGTAAGGTTTTGTTGCTGTTGGGTTATTTGATTTAGATTTTTTGTTTGTTTTGGTTTGGCTTTAGGGAAGAAATTGGATGACAATTATGTCATCTCTGATTCGGAGACAAAGGACAAAAATACAATATTTTAACAGTTACTTTGTGGGTTTTTGGGGTTTTTTTAACCTGCTTTTTGAAAATTTCTGCAGCTAAAACACGGAAGAGATGAACCAATTTTTACAGGGAATTCTGTAAATGTTCATGATGAGACTGAGTTTTGTTTTAGTGCATTGTCAAGTACTAAGCATGGACAGTACAGTTTAATGATAAACATTCAAGCTGCTCAGCTAAAAAGTCTGCTAAGAATACTCAGAGATTGAGTTAGCTGCATGTTGGAAAGGCAGAATTTGATACAACCCTAGGAATTAGTAACTGGAAGGAGGCATTAGCAGATGTAAAGCATACCAAGGGCTCAGGTAAAGGTTTTGCTTTTTAAACCTCATCATTGCTCCTCCTTACAGTTTATCATAGAATAGTAAGTAGTCCTGTTACAAGGTCCTAGCTCTGCAGAACAGCCTGTCTAGTGACTTAATTTATGACACCAACATTTAATAGAAGAGTCAAGCATATCTATTCATACAATCTAAAGTTTCTGCATAATTTGACTATGTACTGTTGACATTTTGTAGCTGGGCTGTGCTGCCATGGAATAATTTATGCCACTTGAAGTAACTTGTGTAGTAATCTGCCCTCACATCTAAGGATAACACAAAGTTTCTGTTTTAAAACTAAGGAAAAGTACTTTATAGAACAAGTCTGTTTTCTGAGCCTGTGTATGTTTGACTTGTCATAACACCAACAAAGTAGAGATAGGCACACCCATAGACATGCTATGAAAGCAAATTTTAATTTGCTGGTGTACCATAAAAGTTTGATAACTTTGGAGAACTGTCTAAAAAGTCTAATGTAACAGAAAATATACATGAACTTCCAATAATCAAAAATGTGAGGGGAGCTAAATCTACTGAGACAAAGATAAAAATCAGCACAGTTGACTAACCTCCCTGTAGAACCCTTTGATATGTATTTCTTTTCTTCTAAATCAATCCTAGTGTGTCCTGTTTTGTGGGCAGCACAGGTACATTTCTTCAGAACTGCCTTAGGTCATTGGTGGCTCTTCTCCAGAGCAACACTTGCTGATCCCTGGTGTCTTTCCAGAAGAGAGGGACCATGACAGAGGGAATTTGTGCAGCTTGTGACTTCACATGTGTGGAAATGCTTACAAAGGGTATGGGTTGGTTCCCAACCCAAAAGTCAAAGGGGATTTTATGAGGACACAAAAAAATTAAGTGGCTGCAGCTCATGTGGGCCTCCCAGAGGCAGCCAAGGGCTGACATATTTGGCCTTGCATCTTGCCAAAGAGCTATTGGCTGCAGGATGAGGATTAAGGAGAATGGATAAATATTTGGGGAGTGTAGGAGTAGAATGAGTCTCCTTTGCTGTGTAACTTGTTTAAAGGACATGGTCTGGCAGCCAGAACTGTGTTTAGGTCAGCCAGCTGCCCCATGGGGAGTCCAGAGCACCTCCATGCAGTGAGTCGTTCCTGCCTGGCTGAAATCCTGTTTGTTCCAGATGTTTGGCATACAGATATCTTTACTAATGACTTATGTATAGTTAAGGCTGTAATGCTGGCTCTCAGAAGAGAAGCATTATCAAAAATGTGTTTGTAAAAAGCTCGGAAACAACTGAATATTAATTTCAAAAATCTCACTTCTGTTCAGTTTGACTGACATCATATGGCTGATGGCCCCAGGATTTTTGTTCATATTTTTGTGGCTGAGGTTTCAGTGCACTACGCCAGCAACATGATGGTTGCCCACACCAAGAACTACCACTGGATCCTAGTGATGGTTGAGGCCAAATCATCCTTGAATAAACTTTAATAAATTTCATTTATTAAAGTCCATTTGTTTAAACCTTACGTTTTCTTCATACGTCTGAAACCAAACTGAAGATTTGGCAGTACACTTGCACTACATCTTCATGGGAACAGCTGCACTGTGCTGAAAGCTTATCAAGATCCTAAAATTTTAAATGTATCTCTTCAGAATAAATCATAATTAAAATTGGATGCCTAAGTTTGCTTGTTTACATTAGCAAATATTAGAGTGCAATAGAAGCAAATCTGACAAGCAAAACATTTTGTGCTGAGGACCTGATGTCCACATGTGGGCACACTTCTGAGGTTTTTACTTTAGATTAGGTTCAATATAGTTCTATGTATGGAATGTTCATTTATTATCAGAGAGTACATTTTTCATAAACTACCAGCCCCATCCTTTTTTATTTTGATCTTTTTTAAAAAATTATTTAATATGTGTGTTTTTTCTCTGTCAGCAGGTGCCTATGATGTTCTGATATAGGTTAGGGTTACGTGCCTGACATATACGAGGTTAGCACAATGAAATGCAAATTAAACTTATGTTGATTCAAAAAGGTTTCAAAATGAGATCTTACTTTACAAATATCACACATTTTGGTGAGGTTTCACTACATATTTTACTGAAATTAATGTTTTAGGGCCATGGAGATTGCAAGCTGAAACAGGTTGCAGGCCATCTGCTCAATATGTTTTCTGTGATGGCAGCCAGTTCCAGGTGCTTAGGAGCTTAGAAGTCCCTATATTAGATGGCTGTGGAATAAAATAGCCCCAGGGCAATGTCTTTGAGATCCATAACAGGTTCTCTGTTTGTTCTATTACCTTAAGCAAAATATTTTGGAAACATCTTACTTTGAAAACAAATATGGTTTACTTCATGCAAATCAAGACATTGGCAATTCGAGGTACTTCTCTGTGTCCAAGCTTTAGGTACAGATGACTTAGAAACTTCACCACAATTGTCTTTAAATGGCTTAGAATATGCTCTATAGAGATGATCTGCAAGTTATAAGTTTCCTGAAATTTATTGTATTTTTTTATTTGTGAAAGAAGTTCTATGCAGCTATATTTTTTTTAATTTTTCAAGTAGACCGTGTCCCTCAGTAAGTTATTCAAGCTATTGGGTCCAAACCAGCTCTGGAACTGCAGTATCCATATTTACCTTCCAAAATAGTTTCTAATTTGTAAACATTAATAAAATAAAGATTTGTGCTCTATTCCTGAATAGAATTTTTGTAGTTATTGCAGTCCTTTTTGCAGTCCAGTAGATATCTTGAATCTGTTGGATCATGCTTTCCAAAGTTGAAACTAAGGCATTTGAAAATACTATTTGAATAATGGGGGGAAAAACCCAACTTACATAAGTTCAGTGAGATGGGCTTCCAAACAACTGCAGTGTTAATTTTTTTCTTTTTTTTTTTTAAATATATATGATATTTAACAGTACACTGAGACTCTGTATTTAAATATTATTTGTATATCTCCTTTTGCCACTAGCAACAAGTCTTTCTCCAGTTCCCTTCAGCATGCATTTATGAACAAGCACGTTTAGACTTCTCTTTGACATTTGTGTTTTGTTGTTTTTTTTTTTTTTAAACTGGAAATATAGTAACTTGTCACTAAAACCCCTTCAGAAGACCTGATTTTGCTCCATCTGTTCCTCCCAGACTGATAGGGAAGAGCGGGATGGCTGGCAGGGATCACTTATAAAACCCGACTTGGCTCTCACAAAACACAGTGCCCAAGACAGCAGTGAGACTTTCCAACTGGAGCACAGGGGAGGCATTTTTCTTGTCTTGTCCTTCCTCTGCTTCATGCAAGTATTGGACAGCATTCACTGGACAGCTGGCTTAGCTGTCAATGGCACAGAGACGTGGAAAACTAAAGCAGCTGGTTTTTAGGAACCCTTTTTTTTGTGTCTGAAAATGGGGCTGAACACAAAGAGTTTGTTTTAGTGCGAGTATGGTTTATAAACCAGAATGAAACTGGAAGTGGTGTGTATGGCACACTGCCTACATCTCTGCCCACCTTCCTGTTCCTATTCTCCAAGCTCAATGTGAAAACATCCTGACAAAATCCAGTTCTACCCAAACCTTACAACTTTATATTTTGTTGGAGCCTAGTTGACATTTGGACATTCAGTAAAGTACTCTGCAGGTCTTCTAGCTGGGCTTTTCATTTCATTTATCTGTTCTTCTCATCACTCTTCTCCCAGTAAGTACCCTTACACTCATCCAAAACTGTTTTAAACTTTTGCTTGCTCAGAAAAATCACTCCAGAGGTTCTTATTTCAATAATATTAGCAAAGCTGTCTTTGAAGAAAGGCAAAGCCTATAATAAGGAGCAATGCCAGGAGTTGTCCTAGTTCCAGTACTGAAACCAACGTGAAAATGAAATTACTTTTCACTTTACTTTGGGAGGGGATGAAGAAAAAGTCTTTACAGTGTGATTACTTAAGTAAAATGTGCAGGAGGAGTAATAATTTCATTCAGTTGAATAAATAAACCAAAAAGCTCCACCTTCTTATCAAGTGACTCTTTGGAGAACTGGCACTCGGAAATTCAAAACAGGGGATTTTTATTCATGTGTCTCTTACTAAGCGTGTATATTTTGAATTCTGTAAAGAAATGATATAGAGGTGAGAAATTAATAGCTTGCTTTGGAACCTTTGCTGTGGGTTTCTTGCAGTGGATCTTGATTTCTTTTTAATATATCCAGGAATGGTAGGGAGCCAGAAGTTGGTACTGAGAGACCTGAGCAGTGACAAGAGGACCCTTCCTGTCCCTTCCACAAAGTTTTAGCCTGTTTCTCCTGGGGATCAGAGAGCTGATTCCTGCCCAGGACATGTACTGTGTGATGCTGAGTGGATGACCCTTACTGCCTCTACACGCTCCCTCTCGAGGAGACCACACGTCTTAAGGGCAGCGCTGAATTGGAAACAACTTTATGGACTTGCTTTTGTTATGCGAATTAACTCCTGAATTAGTTGCCTTTCTACTGTGTTTATGGACTTGCCTGTTTCTCACACAAACCAGTTTAATTAGCTGTGTCAGTTCCAGTGCTTGCAGAAAGATTTACACGGTTGATCGTTGCTGATATTTCCTCTACGCAGTCTCCACTTTAAGTAGTGTTAGCACTCCACAAGGACATAAGTGGAGATCATGCTGTGATAATTTCTTATGGATTCTGGCACTGGGATGTGTGTGTGTTGGTGTGTGTGCATTCCTTGCCCTTATAGCTAATCATTATCTGTAAGTATTATAGCTACATAAGAAGTATTAAAGATATAATAGAAATTATGTTATTTTTGATTAATTCTCCTTCAATTAATTTGACTTCAGTTATTGGTTGCTCATGACTTGCTATTTAGGGGGAATAACATCTGCTGAACATCACGAGTAAAATGCTGATTTAAGAAAGAGAATATTTTGAAATACTGACTGTTACAGTTATTGCTTTAATTATAGAGTATTAAGGGTCCAAATTACTGTTTAAAACCTCTTATAGATTACTTGAAATATACACCCAGTTTAAAAATAAAAACAAACAGGAACACTAGGTTTCTGCAACAATTTCCATCCAAACTATAAATATTTTTCTTATTTTTGATTTTTCTCCCTCTTTAGCCTTTTGGATGCCCCGAGTTCCAGCCTTCCTGCCCAGCATGTCCCAAAACAGAATTTAGGTTTTGAAGTTGTATAAGGGAAAACAATTACATTGTATCTTCTTTTGGAGTCTGATTCCTCAGTATTCTGCGAGACTCATTAGCTTAGACTGTTGTGTGGATGAAAGAGATGTTCTGATATGTTATAAAAAGATTGTAGGCCAATGTATTTATCTTGTAACTAAAGAGATTTTATAATCAGAATCTGTACTGGAGACAACCTTAATCATTATTTCAAGTGATAATGGAAGTATTGTTCTGCTCATTTTAAAGTGGTAAGTTAGGGAATTTTTCAGTATTAAACCAGATGAAACTTTAAACAACATGGACCTTTAAAACATTTTTTTTTTGCACTGAGGAGAAAGGTCGGGAAAAAAAGAACAGTCAAAACTGCTCTTAACTTTGGTGTAGCACATCTCACCTACTTTAATATGTAAGTTTACAAAAAGAAATATGAGGAGTGTGTTAATTAAGTAGATATGGGATAGTTTAACATTCAAATTAATTTTTTACTAGTAGCCTTAGAACTATCTGTGCTAGAAGAAGTAGATAAATGCAAAGGAGTATTATTAGTGCCTTCTCAAAAAGGAGGACATTGAAGCAACTTGGGAATGCTTCATTCCTAAACATTGTCAGGGTGAGTTCAGCCCAAGCACTTGAAGGTGACTGTGAACACAACCTTTGGCATGTGATGTGATGTTTCAATGCTGCCAGGTTACCCTTTATGAGTGCAATAGTGTTGAAAATTCAGAAGGTGTCAATTTCAGCCTCGTTTAAATAGCCTCCCACCAATGTGTTCAGCTAGATCTCAAACCAGAAATCACACAAAATTAACAGATTTCCAGTCAAACTTACTAAAAAACCACATGCTTTTCTAACTGCCTTTTATTGCCTTCCTTTACTAGGTCTTTAGGGATTTTACTCTGCATATCTGGAAAACAAATCCCCATTTAAAAATTAAGTCTACAGCTTGAATGGTAAGGGGTAGCTGCATTAATTACTGTGTGGTTATTACTCAATTAGTGTGAAACTGATGGCTTGGATGGAGGGAATGCAGTTCTAGTTTCTTTGCTTGGAACTTTTGTGCTTTAAGTCAATATATACCCCAAACAACAATTTTTAAAAAAAAACACATAAAGCAAAACACAGTTTTTAAACACTTCTATGCTTATAACGATGAGCTTACTGCCAAAGGAGGCGTAGAGACTTAGAAGCTCTCATTGAATTCACCACTATTCTTGGACCTTGTATATGGACTTTCTGTTGTACACATTTCTAATTTATATATTTAATGTTTTAAAGTATTCTTTATATGCTTCCTTAGGACTTTTGTTTTGTCCCATCCAGGTTTGCAATGATTTTGCCTACAGTCTGGCAAGTGTTGTCTCTGAATGGCACCTAGCCTTTTCCATTCTAAAATCTTACTTTCAATCTATTTCTGGAAAACTGTGAATTTTTTAAGTTAAAATGATCCATCTTCTTTGCTCCTTTGTTTCCTTTTCCACCAGAAGGATTCAGAAATTTAGAAGAAACCCATCTTTCTGCCAGTATTCAGGCTGCCTGTTCCAGAAAGTATATTCTGCCCTTCTTCTAATGCAGCAGGGCAGTAGGGAAGGTGCCTTTTATATTCCTACAAAAATTTCTCAGATCTGCCCATATAGCAAGCGTTCAGAACAACTGAGTATGTAAAACCTGAAGCAGAGAGCTCTAGGCCTCTGCAGCTGAAGAGTTTGTATTCTTTCCACATTATAAAAAACATCTTAGGACTAAGCAGAATATTTGCTGCTTCAATCAGGACCTGCTTCAGGTAAATTTGAATTTTGGCATAGAAGTCCCAAACCAAGAGCGGGTTGACTGTACCTTTCCTGGGCTTTCAGTGACTCTGCTTCTGGGTTTGGCTTGAGTGCAAACTAGACACAGAAGGCAGTTAATTGGTTTGGTATCATTTGAGAGAGAATTATACATGGAAAGTGGCCCCAGAACTGCAGTTATGTTTAAGAAGCTGACAAGTACAACTCTTGTGAGTACATAAAATTAAGGTTGCCCTTAGAAAGAGAAATTTGTATTTATTACAGTGACTCTGAACCAAAAATCAGATTTTTTTCTTCAGAATTTATTTCAATTACTTATAGCACGCAATTAATTGTAGTTATTTATAGCACTCACTGAGTGTATGTTTTTGGTTTGGTGTGGTGATAATTACAACATTGGTATAAAATAGCAGAGCTTCAATACACTGAACCCTGAACAAGGGGCAAGCAGTAATATCATGTAATGGAGAGTACAGATCATTCCTCATTGTTTCAGATCCATTTCAAATTTACTGAAGGAAAAGTAGTCCATGGGTTTCCAAGGGGGTCTGCTGTGGTACTTCATAAAAGTGCTCTAGACTTTTAATTTCACATTTCAGTAGGTCTCGCAGGGCCTCAGTTGGTCTCTTTTAGGTTTCAGTGGGTTTCTGAATACTTCAGAGACACTGGCATTTTTCATATTCCCCTTTTTGGCCTGAGCATACCATGGTGAACTCTGACACTGGCTCTCTGATCTCTCCAGTGTAACCAGCCCACCAGTCAGGGGAAAACTGAGGAAACAAGGTTCAGAACCTTCAGCTAGTTCTTTAACTTATGTCTGAGTGAAAGGATGAGCAAAAGATAGAAGAGAAAGGATCACAGAGATAAGGAATGGCAAAAATCAGTTGCCTAAATGATTACAACTGGTTTATTCACATCACTTAGTGCATAAATTAGCAGAAGAAGTAACGGTCCATTTGGAAGCTTAGGGTGAAAAGGATTAAAAGAGAAAATTTCATGAAAGTGTCCTAAAAATATTATTAAACATCCACAGAGAGTAGATGCCTTCAATTGATTTTTAAGAATGAAATATCTGACCTTCTCCTTTGGGTGCTTGTATATGAAGCTTCTGGATACCCAATTTATCTTGAATCTTGTTTCAGGACAAGCTGGCCCTTTCAAAGAGGCTTCTTAGATATTAAAGATAGTCTGAAACATGCAATTTCCTACAGAAGTAGCCTGGGAATACAAGCCCAGTATAAAGCAAACAAGAAAGGCTGGAAATTAATCTTTTGGAAGAAAAGCCCAATAGGAAAGAATGAAGATGCCCATCTTAACTCCCTAGTAAAAGATGTGCAGGATGATGCCTGCAAGGGATTGCTAGGCAGAGGAAAGCACATGGATGACATTTGGAATTTATTTCTCTCGAACAAAAAAATGTAACCTAAAACTCATGCCCTGAAGAAAATTAACTCCTATAGATCATAGGAACTCTCTAAACATTAGCCAGTGAATTAAACCACTGATTTAAAGGTTTCTTGGGTAGCTAAAAAATATATGAAGTCTTCAGGGCAGCAAAATCTTTTCTAATAAATTTGTATGTCATCAAGCCAAGTGCCAAGAAGTGCTGTTTCCATTTATGCCAGTAAGAGTGTACTATGAAAACTCCTTTGGATGTCTGTAGTTTAATTTCCTTTTAGGGTCATTTCTACCAAAAAATATTTTGTTATACAGCTGGTTTATTTTTTTATTTTTTTACATGAGTTTGGCCCTTACATCTTTTTGAGAAAACCAAAGTAACAGTTCATATAGCATCTAGAATCCAATGTAAAAGGGCACAAGACTCCTGTCTACCTGACATCTAGAGCACAAAGGTTCAGTAAACAGTTAAAAATCCCTTTGGTGTGGGGGATTGTTAAATGCCAATGTTTATCTAGGGAAAGGACCTGGAATAGACAAGTGGTCTTTAACAGGATTCAAGGAATGGTGAAGTTCAAGGGAAAACAGGAAAGCATGTGAATCTATTTCAGACCTGTTTTCTCCAATTATTTTCCCCTATGAACAAACAGCATAGCACTCTGAGGGGTTTGTCCTCATCACTGACTGCTCTGTTATCAGTCCCAGTGGGAGAAAACCTGGACCTAAGTGGAATCAGTTGATGTATTTTTGGAGGCAGTAATCCCAGGCCTGGTCTGAGGGGAGGAGGTGCCAGCATGAACATGCTAGAGGTGGATGCTGATTTGAGATTTAAATCCTGCTGTTGCAGGGCATGTCTGTACTGTGGAACTGGTTAAAGTGCAAAGGAAGCTCCACTGCCAGTTTCTTGTCCACCTAGCATGGTGCAGGCTTCCTGGCATTCCTGTGGGAGAAGGGGACCTCCCTTTATAATGACAGGAAGAGAGGACGGTCTTAAGCTGTACCTGGGAGGGTCAGGTTGGACATTAAGAAAGTTTTCTTCACAGAAAAGGTGATTAGACACTGGAATGGACTTCCCAGGGAGGTGGTGGAGTCACTGTCCCTGGAGGTATTTAAGGAAAGACTGGGACATGGTCTAATTGACGTGGTGGTGTTCCATCACAGATCGGACTCGATGATCTCAGCAGTCTTTTCACCCTAATTGTTTGTGTGATTCTGTGATTGTGCCGAGGCTGAAGTGAGGAACGCTTTGCTTGCATTGGCATTGTACTTATGGACAGAGCCACGGCCAGGCGGCAGCTGAGCTGATTTCAAATATCTGCTGAGGACATCCCCTCACCCTTGGGGCTCTGCCATCAGTGAGGGTGTCCAGCACGGGGTTGTACTTGCGGAGGTTGCTGTAATTACTCAACAAATGTTAGAAGGATATTGCAACATCCAGTTTCATGTTCTGCCCCTCCCCAGGCCACCACCCAACACACGTTTGCTAAATATTTTCAGGATTTTTCTCTGGCATTAATAACTTTTTTTTGTTTGTTTGGATTGCTTTGCTTTGTTTTGTTGGTGTAAGTTCTCTTAATAAAACCGATGTATCTTGTAGTACATCCAAGAACCTTCATCAGGAGTTAGACAACACTTGGTTATGTGTGTCTGTGAGGAAAAATCCCACTGTGTTGACAGAGTGACAGTGAAAGGTATAAATGACATGTGACTTCAGAAGTGAAAATCTTGCTGTCTTATTTGTGTAGCTTATTATGGAGTTAATAAAACAAATGTAAAGTAAGTGTCAGTTATGGAAATCTTCCAAAACGATCTTTGATAACTGATGTAACATCATGCTGGTAGTTTTGCACTGTAACCCATTTGAAAGAGAAGTTCGTTGTCTTTTGTGACATTCATTCTTTTATTCCTTTAACTTTCATCAAGAGCAAAGAGTTACAAGCTCTTGTACTCCATGTACTTATGCTTGGAGAGCTGCCTAAGAAATACATGCTTAGTCTTTCTGCAGACATTGCGATCGCAGCATCACAGTAAAAAAGAGACTGAAGGGACCTCCAGAAACAGATCTAAATAGATCTGGTTGCTCAGAGCTGTGTCCAGTTGTGTCTTCAATTCCTCCACTGAATTCCTTCATGAGGAGATTCCACAGCCTGTCTGGACGCCCTATGTCAGTGTTTGACACTCTCATGGTAGAACAACAAACAAATAAATTAAAGTTGTTATATATAATCAGAATTTCCCATGTTCTGACTTACGATTGTTGTAGCTCCACTGTGAAGCTGCAAGAAGTGTCTGGCCCTGTCTTCTCTGTATCCTCTGGTCAGGCAGTTGTAGACAGCAATATGTTCTCCCCTGAGCCTTCTCTCCTGTGGGCTGAAGAGGCCCAGCTCCCTCAGCCTCTCCTTTTTTTTTTAATGGATGATACACATCTGTCTTCACTTTATAGCTTTCTCAATTGGTTTTGATTTCTTTTCTTTTTCCTCCAGCCTGGATAATTTAATAGAAATAGTTCTGGTAGCAATGCTTATCGTAGTACAACCCAGGATGCCAGCGTGTGGCAAGGGCACGTTGCTGGCTCACAATCGGTTTGGTGTCCATCAGGTCACAAGGTTCTTCCCTGTAGATCTCCCTTCAAGCTGGTCAGGCCTCAGTGTGTGGTGCTGTCTGGGGTTATTCCTTCCCAGGTTCCGGACTTTGTATTTTCCATTGTTAAACTTCATGAGGTTCCTGTTGGCCCTTTTCTCTGCTTCCCTCTGAATGGCACAACTCTTTGGCATATCAGCCTCTTCTGCCACTCTTGCATCATCAGCAAACTCCCTGGGTGTGTGTTCTGTCTCATCACCTATGCCATCGAGGAAGAGAATTAAAAAATATTATCCTTGAGATCAACCCCAGGGGTTGACCACTGGGGACTGCCCTCCAGGTGGACTTTGTGCTGACCACAACCCTTGGAGCTTGACAGACCAGCCAGCTTTCCGTCCACCTTGCTGTCCACTTACCTAGTCCACATTTCATTCCTTTGTCTATGGGGATGTTATCAGAGGCCATGTAAAATCGAGATGAACATTCACAGCTCGTTTCACCATAGGAGGCTCTCGGGTCAGTCCAGCATGGACCTTTCCCTTTTCCTATGCTTATTATGCCTATCATTTCCTTGTCTGCAATACATCTGGAATGTTTTTCTGGTGGATTTGTCCACCAGAAAACATTCCAGGGTCTGAGGTGAGGTTGAGCAGCCTGTAGTTCCCTGGATCCTTGTTCTGACCCTATTGAAAGATGGGGCTGATATTTGTTTTTTTCCAGTCCTCTGGAACTTGTTCAAGACACTGCCACCTTTCAGAGATTACTGAGGATGGCCTTGCAGGGACCTCAGCCGATTCCCTCAGCACTCATAGATAGATCCCATCAGGTCTCTGGGATTTGTTTATGTCTACTTTAGTTCCTTTAAATGTTCCCTAACCTGATCCCCCTCCACTGAGTCTAAGACTTCCTCGCTTCAGATTTAAAATACAAACTTGGACTGTTGAAAATATATGATGTGAAAGATGATTTATGTTAAAACTAAGCATCCCAAACCCCTCCATAGCATAAATATTCAACACAACAAATATGATGGTAATGACTGTGATGTAACAACAATTTTTTTTTCCAGGAAAAGTTTTACCTAGATATTTTTTCATGATCTGTATGGAACATGCTTGAACTGCTAGTGGGTGATAGGCAGCAGGTTCTGTTTGTTACATATTTGCCTTTGTTTCCTTCTTTTTCCTGCTGAGTTGATAAAGACAAGGTTAACTTGTGATCCATAGGTCCTTAAGTAAAGTTTCCAGCTTTCTCTGATTATTACAATTAATGTTTTTGGTCATGTGTTATTTAAACAATGGCCAGATATTGGAGTAGGCACTAAGTGCACTTCAGTATTTCTTAAATATGTTTGAACCACCTACAAATATTCCTACCACATTTTGTTTGATAAATAAAAACGTCTTTCTTTTGGCCCCAGACTTTGTAGGCAGAAAAATAACCCAGATTGCCTTTGGAAAAGGCATTATCTCACTCTTTTAGGGTATAAGCATATGCTAAGAAGCATATCCCTGGCACACTGAAGTAGTCTCAAGTTTACAGATATCTTTATCTGTTCTGCCTACATAAACAAAAGCTGATACACAGGTAGGTCTCTTGTTGGTCCTTCTGTAAGTGACAGAAGCTTTTAATCGTTATCTTAATTTAGTTTGTGTTATTCTGCATGGTTGTTTGAAATTGTCAGCCCAATGCCGACGTTGAAGTTAGGTAATTCCTGCCTACTTATTATCCTCTTGAATGCTTTTAAGTGGATGTGGTTTCACTGTATTTATGAAGAGGTTCAATTAAGATAATCTTGGATTAATCCCATTACACTCTTTGGTCTTGTTTATGGCTTTCTTTTTCATCAAATTCACACAAACCGTGAAAAAACGTTATTCTGTTTATGGTACTGTCATTATCATTTATTATATAATTCCTCCCCTAAAAAAATGTAAATGTCTCTCATTGCATTCCACTGTTCATAGATACACAAAACAAACACACCTAAGATTTTGATTATGTTACTTTTAAAGTATTTTCTTTTAGGCACTGATCTTACACATAGTACTATTTATATGGTTACCTTGAAACAATCCTGTCAAATTTGTGGTTCTGTTAAGAAAATTAACTTTAGTTTCACACTGGAGTTTTAGGATCTTCAAGAGGTTAAAAAAATGTGGCTTTCACCTGACAGCTCCTAGAGATCTTATGAAATTAATCTATGCAAAGCAGGTAACATCAGGTGCATTTACCTATCTCAGTTCAAAACTATTAGCACATCATTCATTGGATCATAAAAAATACTTCTTGTTAAATAAGTGCTTTGATGAGAAAACCTGCTAAGAGCATAGAAGTGTATGGTATGCACTGTAATATCAAGTTTATCTGTAATCATAATTTTTTGATGTGTCAATATGTGGGGGAGTAATCTGTTTCATTAAAAAAAAAAACAACCAGTGAGTCTGATTCATTTTCACTGGGTCAATTGCTGTTCCTAATCCAGAGTCTTTGTCAGCTGCAGGCTTTCTTGTGTGTTGTGTTTTTACACTTTTGCTTAAAAGGCAGGTAGGATGATACTGTTAGCACTTTCTGCTCTTGTTTTTTTTACTTGGAACAATAATGTGATAAAATAGCTGCTTTTAGCAAATTCTGTTTTTCGCATGTGTATTCATGGGGAGACAGATGGCCAGAGAAGGATAGAATGACTTTGATTTATTTGCATTAACAATTTTTTTTTCTTCTGTTTATGGTGCTGTCTTTAGAGTCATACAAATTCATTCATGAAATAAAAACTTTGATAGTCCCGGAGAAAAAAAATTAATTGTGCCCTCTGAAACATGGCACAAATGTTATAGAAATGTAGTTTATTGTGCTAAGTTTGGAAGAAAAAAAAATGCCACTTTATGCTCTGAATATTTAACCAAGGGAATATCACTCCGGAATGTCCTGTCCACAGTATGAGTCCACAGTATAAACCATCTCCTGTGGTTTATATTTGGATTGCAGGAATGATTCTTTCTTGCAACTTTGGGCATATTTCCTAGTGGAATATCTTGGCTGTATTTCTTCTTACTCGTATCGTGTGGCTTTAAATTTTGCATTCTAATTTTCCCTATTTCAGACCAGGTTTTTTTGTCAATATTTCTTAATAAAATTTCATACATACTCAAGTAATGAGTCTCTGGTTATGGGTGGATGTGCTGTCCTGAGGTGTACAGGGAAGTAACTGCTGACCGCCTTAGACTTGCAGTGAAACCTCATCTAGCACCTGCCATACAAGAATATTCCAGGATTGGGTCCTGCAGGCAGTCAACATGATAAAGAGGATTAATTCCAGTTAATGAACATACACATAAGGACTAAGATCTTTGGTAGTCGTGTACTGCTTGTGTGTGCATAAACTCTTTATAATGATTTTGTCTCCTAGATTTTCTTTTCAGTGTTTCAAACTACTACAGCATTGGGAAAACTATTTGTGTATTCCAACTCTGGTACTCAAAACAGGTGAAATCCTCAGAGAACTAAAAATGCAGAGTCCGTAGAGCCTGGCATTGCTTTTTTGTTTGTCTTGGACAGAATATTTGAAATCATGATTAAAGCCCCTCTTTTTCTTCACTTTGGTAAGAAGGTTTTGATGTTTTAGTGAGCCTTGAATTGTGACAAAGAGGCAAACCCCAAACTGTGCATTACTTTTTAAAGGATTCAAAAACAAAAGTGTAATGGGAAGAGCAACCCCACGTGGAGGGAAAAAAAAAAAAAAAGAAAAAAAACCCGCGAAAAAAACCTCAACAACCAAAGCAATGTTTTCCCCCGCTCCTTCCAGGCCAGCGGGAGCAAACTGGAGCATCTCCTGCCCGCTGGCCCGCCCTGTGTCTGGCGGTACCGAAGGTGGGATGCAGGAGGTGCAGCCCCCGCGCTCCCGGGCAGGGCGGTGCTGCCGCCGGCGCTGCCAGGAGCGGCGGGCCGGAGCGGAGCACAGAGGGCAGGCTCTGCTCTCTGCCCTTCCCGGCCTTTCCCGGCCTTTCCTGGCCTTTCCCGGCCTTTCCCGGCCCTTCCCTGGCAGAGTCCCCCGGCGGGTCCCGGCCGGACTCGGGGCAGCGCTCCTCGGCCCCTCCGCCCCGCCAGCGGGGGTCGGGTTCGCTCCCCTTTCGCTCGGCCCTTTCCTCAGCGCACGGGCGGCTTGGGAATCGGAAATGATCTTAATTAAATGTTTTCTGTACAGAAACAAGCGGGCCCTTTTTGTGCGCGAGGCGAAGGCAGCAGACCTTATCACAAAAGACAAAAGCAAATATTTATCAGGGAACAAAAGATGTCCACGGTTGCTTGCAGCGGGGGAGATTTTTCTCTGTCCCGGTGAAGATGTTTAACAGCGTAAGATGTTTATCGGGTCTCCTTGTTGAAATTCTTTGTTTCACTGCAAGATCTACAAATGAAACTGTTTTTCTTTCTGTGAAGCACATAATGAAGCCCATGAGTTAAACTGCAGAGAATGCAAACACCTGCTTGTCCCTCTATTGACTTTGCGTTTCAAGAAGGTCTTTTCTGTTCCACATGGTAATGGTTCGGGGGCTTGGTTTTGTTTGGTTTGTTGTTTATCCTGTGCGGAGAGAAATGATCATCTTGCCTGTCTTCACTTTATGTCACTTCTGATGCAGCAAGTGTCTCCATTAAAGGAATACCGTGTTGTTAAAAGTATTTCTTCTTCAGAATCTTATATGTAATCGAGTGAATAAGCTATTACATTTTACTGCTTTCCCTGTCTTGGTTTATTTTTGTATGTTTTTTTTTTTGTTTTTTTTTTTTTGTAATGCTCTGTTTGATGAGCTACATATCTTACAACTTCACATTTTCAGCCATGAATGAAAGGGAGGAAACATTAGAATCCATGTAACCCCTTCCAGTATTTTTACCTGTTCCCCTTAACTATTTCATACATGGAAACAGAATATTTCAGGTGTACTTGAATCTGATTATCCAGTGTTTCCACACACGCGTATCCCTAAAATAATATAATTTTTAGTTGGTATTTGAATCATGCAAACACGTTTATGAGTATTCATCCCCAACAGCTGGGTTATCAGTTACCTACAAAATGTTGCATAAAAATTTAAGATTTTATAAAAGAAACACCCACTTTCTCCAACTTGTGAAGAGACTACTTGTGATTAAATTTATCCGTATGGCAAATGTTCAGTCTCATAATAACCATTGTAATCTGATGTTATTGCACTGATTTCTGGTACAGGACAACATAACTCATAGTAGTGCCTACAATCAGTATTTGGGTTTTTTTACATAGTTCACTGGATTTGAGGAATACTTTAAAATACTTTTCCACAGCGATTTAGAATTGAGCTTTACAATAACACAGGCTTTTAAGTATAATGCTGTAAAGTAAAAGTACTGTGTCATAACAGAAGGGTTCTACCCAGACAGGGCTTGTCTGCTGTTTTAATGTATTTCATAAATATTGGGGGCAGGGGGCATGCCTGGTTCTTCACATGACTATACTTGTAGACCGTCCTATTTGTCTGGGAAAATATATTCAAAGGGGTGGGACTCCTGGGAGCAAGCACTTGTGGAATCAAAACCTTTCTATTTCGTATACATAGTTACATTTTAAATGAATAATGTAAAATAAAGCTTTGTATTGGGAAACAGATTGAAGTATTGGTTTTGCTTCTTTATTCATGACCAGAATATTTTTTTCAAACTTCTCTGAAACTTCACAGAAATGCCAGTTTTAGAAGAACAGTTCCTAGGTGTGTTCGTAAATTATTTACCTTTGTACAGACCTTGAAGTTTTAATGAAATGATTTTACTTCTAATTTAACAGAATAGCTCTTAGATAAAGATGCTCTATGACTCTTTATTTTCATGTGTTGATTTCAATTCTGATTACAGAGCTTGCATTCTATTTTTCTTTTTTTACTGAGTCCAGAGAGTTTTATACTCTTTTGTTAGTTGTATAGAGAACCAGGAAATTAGATGGTCTCAGGACTTTCTTAAAACAGAGAAAAATATCCTTTTCTGTTTTTTCTTTCTCAGTTCAGAGTTTTTTCTTTACCAGAGATAGAGCATTTTTTATGATAATTTGAAAAATTTCTGTCTTATGCTAAGGCTTTCTGTATTTCTGAAAATACTAGAGTGTGTTTCGGGAAACTAAAAAATAGAGTATGTAATATTATAATTTTTTCCATTTCATTGAATAAAATGATTATCTAGGCTACCTTGGATTAAACTACTATCACTTGCTCAGGCTCTTTAGCGAGACACAAGTACTTCAGTAGAGAGAGGTTTATTCTTCAGAAACACAGAGTATACTCTGTAGACATATATTCTGTAAAATATTAAATACCATATACTTCTGGACTGCTTTTGCCCTCAAGATAAGTTTTCTTCTTTAAAAAAAAAAAAAAAAGAAGCTGAAACTGCTCCAACTTTCTTTTCTAACAGCACATACATTATTTGAGCATTTTATTGTTTTGAGTTTTATAAATACTGTGGTGAATTATTATTTCTGCAGAAGCAGGAAAGTAGAAGGTGGGGGAAGCATATATGCTAAGTTCAGAGAAAAAGCTCATCTTTTAAGATAACGTAATTATTTCATAATAATATTATGAAATAATATTTCTTTTATCTATATGTAAAAGAATTTGTAATGGTTAACATGGTCAACTCAGAAATAATGAAAGCCATACTGCTGTGGAAATAAATTCACTCCAAGATTAGGAAGTAATTTTTACAATGGTAATTCATTGTTGCTGGTGATAGCAATGCTGACCATTCCGTAGGGTGGTTGGTGGTAAAAAACCAAATTTAAAATTTATCTTCCAATGCAAGGGAAGTATTTAGAGATGAAAGGGAAGGATATTAAAATATGAGTATTTTTGACACAGTTTTGTACAGATGGGACTGTAATTGGTTACATGGGAATAGTATATATACTGAAATATTTGAAATGCTAATTCATTTTTTGCATCAGTTTTCCAACTGCCAGCTGTAATTATGGATCTCATTTAACAGATGTTAACGCAGGGAGTAACTTCACTCCTGGAGTAGTCCCACTGAGACATGGAAGTAAAGTTAAGGCTCAGGTGCTTTGGCATTGGTGTATACAGTTCTAGGGCTTCACTGAATGTGGCTATTAAAGACTGTCTGGCGCCTAGGCTATAAAACATTTGCATTTTGAATATATTTAGTTATACATAAACTAAGTTACGCATTGATATTCTTTAGCAAGGTTAATGGAAGCCTTTAGATTTAAATTTGTCACTGTTTACAATCCTTAAAATTTCATTATTTGTTGACAGAGGTGAATGAATCTGAAGTGTTTTTTAGCTCCACAGAGCTCTCATAAAATTTGAGAGATGGATGTGAAATGGTTTATGAAAGTATTTCAATTAGTTTTATATTATTTTCCAGTGGGATGTATTTTATACAAAGAAGTGCTCTAATAACAGTAAAAGTGTCTCTAAATTTCCTCAAGTCTTCTTTTTGAATTTTAAAAAACATCTGAATAAAGCATCTGTTTAAAAGAAGTTCTATACAAGCAAGGGCTCAGTTGGCAGAATGAACTGAAATAAAAACGTAAGGCTTTCGTCACTGTCTTCCCTCTGTGAAAATGATACAAACACATTAAAAAGACAACCTGTTTTAATCTATTTATTGTTAAAATATAAAATCAACTAAATACACAGAATAAATTTTGTTGTTTGTTTGTTGTGTTTTTTTCCTCTTATCAATATTTAAATATATACCGTTTATAGTTCTGTTTGTATTTATTGGAAAAACTGTATTTCAGTTCAATGGGAAACCCTATATTTTTCAATCCAGTCCGGAAATTTAATGTTGAACTTTCAGGTCAAATTAAATGTCTTTGTAAAATTAAAAATCATTAATATCTTGAATGACTTCAGTCCCACAGGACTTTTCAACAAGGATTTTGTAGGAATGGATCCAAAAATGTTCTGTATAACATTAATAGAAATTAGTTTAAATTCTCTGCTGTGTAACAGGAAATATGTTCCTTTTCTAGCACTTTCTAGCTGTTGAACAATTCTTCAAGAATTTGTAATAGCGATACGATTTTGTAAATTCTGGGACAGGGTAATATTTTTTCCTTCACTGTAAGGACAGAAAATCCTTACAGGACAAAGAAGTAAAACCCTGAAGGAATGCACTACACAGTAGAACAAATCCTCCTCAATTCCTGAAAAGGAACTAAGCTTATTATCTTGTGGTGTTGTGGTTTTTGTTTTTGCTATTATTATTATTATTATTATTATTATTATTATTATTATTACTATTATTATTATTTTCCAAAGTGATTTTAAGATGCTTTAAAGGTTAATGAGAAAACAGAAAGCACACTTTGAAGCAAATTCTGAATGCTTCAGAATAAATGAAAGAACAGCCTTGTTCTGTGCTTCTTTTTGAAACTTAAACTTGGACAAAAGTGTTTTTGCATTTGTTCAGATGCCTTTTTTCTTCTTGCTTTGAAAGGACTGTAATTGAGTAGGGATTTGTTTTGATAAGAACTAATAGAAGTGTAATTATAAAAGGGTGAGAAGAGATTACAAAAGATTGTGTTGTTTCAGGCTTTCTAAGTTGTTCAGTCAGTATTTTTTTATGTTTTTGCTCTCCTTATGCCAATGCAAAAAAATGAGGGTGTGAGTAATGCAGTACTTACAAGGTTAAGGTGAATTTTCAGGCTGAATGCAAAAGCAATAGAAAGTATAACAGGAAACTTCATATTGCTCCACATTATTGTTCAGGGCCAGACCATAACTATGAGAAGGATAACAGAGTAGGAAGTAATTTGCTGTCTGGACTTATGTGGTTTTTTTGAAAGACACAACATGCTATCTTTTGAGGCATTAATAGGGATTAAGTAAAAAAAAAATCCTTGCTTTGCCAACCAATGCACTTTATTTGCTTGATTTTTTCATGCCTTTTCCAAGATTTTTTCCTGTGTAAATTCAGAGGTGGAGACTCGAATTGAGGTGGCTAATTATTCACATAGTTTTATGGAAGATAGCCTTCCTTATTTTTCAGCCCTTTGTCCCTTACGTCTCTTACTATTGCAAGTTCTTATTTTGATACTTAGTTGTTAGGGCCAAACAAATACAGGAGAGATCTCCATCTTGCCCCTGTGCTTTGCTTTATACAGTCATGTATGTTTTCTTGGTGTGTGAGTGGAAGGTGGCAGCAGTTTAATCAAGTCAGTGTATGATGGGCTCTGGGAGGCTTTGGCCTTTCCCTTATTTCTTGAAAAGAAGGATCGATCCCATACCTGCAGCATCTGGGTACAAAAGGCAAGAGAATACTCGCCTCTTGGGTGAGATTTCAAACCAGTGGCAACCTATTCAGGCCAGAAGGGAAGAGACTCTCTGTGTGGAGCTTTGGAATGACCTTAAAACTCCAGGACAGGGAGAGGATGGTTTTGGTGAATAGGCAGGAAGCCAGGGCAGGAGAAATTCCGAGGTGTTTGCCTAACTGTGAGGAGGACTTTGTTTTCAATGGTGGGAATGGGACAACAAAAGAGGAAGGATTCAGGCATTTATTTTCTATGTAGTCTGAGTAATACCAGAAAGGTGTTCCTGTTTTGTATGCAACATCAGGAACAGAATAAATGTATTTGGCTCAAGGATGTCACTAGTAGCTCTATTGTTTGTTAAAAAACTGCATGTTGTGGATAAAATTAGTTTTAAATTGATTTGTTTTCAAATTGGTTTAGCCATTCAGATTCAATTTCATCTAAGACATTGAGGGGTTTCTAGACAACTCTTTCCTGAATAACACTATGGAGTTTTTTGGCATTATACCCAAATTAACAGCATGCTGCGTCATTAAAAAATAAAAGAGCCGCAATTTTTTCTTGGCGTAGATTTCTGCAAAGCAATAAAAGACCCCCTATGCTGATTACAAATATTGTAAAGTGTTTACTTTGCTCTATAAACTTGGAGCATTTAATGTTTGGATATATTGTATGTGGCCTCTTAAGACCTTTTCCATTCTTCTGCTTGTATCTTGTTCGACGAGGGTTTCAAGTCTCATGCAAGAGAGAATTTTGAAGGGCAAAACCAGTGTGCCCCACAGGAAAAGCAAATGCAATGAAGGCATTTGTAGGCAGGATACACATACATTAGGAATCTTGCCTTTAATTAATAGCTGCTGTTTTAGTGATGGAAAGTGGAAGTTTTCCAGTGCCCTCATTTCTCCATATTTTAAAAAGGAATAAGATTGACGTGACATGTGAACAAGTAGTGTTCTTCTTTATTGCTACATTGAAATACAAATACTAGAATTTATTTGCTGCTAGAAATTTGCTCATTATTAGACCAAACACAAGTTTCTCTTTTTCCTGTTTTAAAGTTATTCAGAGAAATCTCCAAGCTTCATACATTCTAGGTGTTCCCACCTCACAAAATTGTTAATTGAAGACAACTTCCCAGTGAAGCCCATGTGCACCAAATCTCTTCCTGCATAATCCCGTATGAGCACGAAACTTTCCCAACCAGAAACTTCAGGTCCTATGAATTGTAAAAACGGTTTACAACTGGCTAAAAGCTTCTCAGAAGTATTGATAAAAATGTCTTTTGCTGGCTCAGCAATAAAGGAAAAGGAAAGGATAGACTATCCCTGCCTTGGGCAGGAGAGGAGCTGGCACTGGGCTTGTTCTGTGGGGCAGTGCAGGGAATGTATTTCTCAAGTATTGGACTTTAGCCACTCACCAGAGCTGGCTGAAAGACAAGAATTTATTTTCACAAAATAGTTTTGTGCTGTTTAATTTTGCTTTTGCATTTCATTGCAACAGAAACAAGTTTTTCATGCCTTTTGGTGAAGCACATGGGTAAAGGGTGCACCATATGGGAATAGGAGAAGCCATCATGGAATAGCTGGTGGGCTGGAATCCCATCCTGTTCATGCCTCCTACTGTGCATGACCACGGCAGGGATATAGATCTGAATCACCAATTTTGTTTTCTGTTCTGAAAATGAAGAAGTTCTACTTCATAAAATATGTTCTTCAGAAATGCCCATATTTTTACTTGTATAACTAATTCTTTTGCTGGTTCATTTTTGGTTGCATTCAGCGGATCACTTTTACGCCATATCCTACTGCTATGCAGGATTATTCTCCAGATATCTTTCATGTTGAATAACACGCAATGTCAGACAGAATTGACATTTATGAAAAATAGAAATATGAGTGCTAATGTTCTTAATGTGAAATTCTGCAGGCAGTTAGTAAGAAAGTTTAATCAACCATTAAATAATCAATAGTTACTAGTTCACAGAAGGTTTATCAAAATTTTAATTTCTTTGGTTCGAGGATATTGGAAAATATAATTTTCAACAGCCTCAAGGAGTTAGAAGTCTCACTCCTATTGAATTTAAAAGTAATTTGAACATTTTATTACCTCAAGCTTCCTTGATAATCCCAGCATGCAAGGGTTGCATCTGTTGTTCTTTTATCACTGAAAGCAGTGAATTGTGGATTCTAAATTTCTCGTTCTTCAGAAATACGTGGATGTGGATAACAAGAAATGAAACATTCCCAGGTAAACTTTGAATTCTTCGAAAACTTTGTTGAGGGACTTCCGTCGCATAAGGAGTAAATTCAGTTTAATTTTTCTTCTTGCTTCTCTTTAGGGTCCTTCCAATTCTGTGAAAAAGACCATGTTTTAAGGATTTCATAACCTTTTTCTTTCTGTTAGTTGCATAATTTGATAAGAGAACTCCTTTTACTGGAAAATATTTGTGATGTGAAGACTCTTTACTGAAAAATATATATTTTTTGTATTCATAGTGCCAACAGAAAAAGTACGTGTCATGTCCATCTCTAGATTTCTAAATTTATCTTTGGACTGCTATCTTGAATTACTCTGGAAAATATTCAAACTAACTTAATAGTCAGTCACTGTTTTATTTTATCTTATTATATTGAGTTAATCAGTCTAAATTTTCTGGGAAAAATATTTTCAGTGAATAAAATTTTCTGAATGTATTTGTTACCTTCACTTTTACTATCACATGACTAACAATTCAGTCACCTTTCTCAGCTCCTTGACTCTAATGTCTTCTAGGTTATCCACAGACCCATAGTCTTCCTTAACTTCAGAAGCAGTTCGTATGGATCTACGTGAAACATGCTTGCAGAAAAAAATAATTTATTATTGTGCTTCGGGTTTTGGTCACATGAATCAATTTCATTTCAGGTGAAACAAATGTGGGAGACCCTCCCCAGCCCAGCATTCAAACCACAGAGGCAAACTAGAGTTGAAGTGTTCATAGCATGGGCATCAGGTCCTTAGTACCAAGATGTAGCCAGAATAACCTCGCAGCCCGGCATTTGGAGCATCTTCTTGAAAAGAGGCTTGTGTGTATTGACCCCTTCATGCACAGAAAAGAAATGGCTTAACCATCATACCGTCTGAGCAACTGGTCAAATAGTCTATTTCTGTATTTAAAATCAGAGAAAGAGTTGGAGGAATGAGCCAACAGCATTGCTCTTCCTCTTCAATGGTTAGCATGACTTTTAAAGTAAAAATGGTGAGGTGGAAGGAAACACTGATGGAATCTGGCCCCTGTACATCATCTCCTGAATAAAGGTGCCCTCCCACAGTTCTGAGTGAAGCCATGTATGTGGGGTAGGATTAAGTCATGTCCTTAGTATTCCCTATTGCCTGACTGGAGACACTGATCTGATAAACATGGCGAGGATTTTTGTACTGTCTTCTTCCCTCCCTCCCTCCTTCCCTCCCTTCCTTCCAATCTCCCTCTCTTCCTTCCTCCCTCTGTCCCATCCAGCCTTTACTTCTGTTAGAGTATTGCTGAAGGACAGAAGGGAGAAGGAGGAGGAGTCCTCACCCTTTTCCCCGGGCTGAGACAAGCTCTTCCACCCCTGGCTGTGGGAGTGTTACCACTTGCTCTACAGCAACATCCCAGCTCCAGCTTGCTTGGCCTCCTGGGAATCCGACTGGCAGGTGAGGTAGCTCAGCCTGCTGTGCCATCCTGAGGTTTCAAGATGTTTGTGCTGGGTCACTCCTATGGAATGAGCAGGAGGTGAGTTGAGGGTCAAACTCCAGATTTAGAAATGCACAGTCCTAGTCAGAAAACAGCCTTGGTCTCCATAGGATATAGAGGCTCCCGCGTAATGGTAAAATAGGAACAGCCCATCATTACCAGGCAGTAGGATGAGATCTGCAGGGAGGGCAGTTTTCTCCCATCAGGAGACGGGATGTGTTCAACATGGATAGGAAACAACTGTGCCAGGCTGTGAATCTGCTGTGGTAGGCCAGAAGTTCCATCACCAGATGCTATCCTGTAGAAACTCTTAAAAAAGGCTTAAGTGTCCTTCCATCTGCTCTGCTCCACAGTTCAGACTAAAACACACTGCAGAAGACTGTCCATCTTGTCAGAAGTTGGCATTTTTAAAAGCAAAAAGTAGTAACATAAGAATGATTTATCTCTCAAGAAACGTTTCCTTTTGATGATTAGATAACAGTACAATAAGAGAGATCTTTCACAGCATTTATGCAAAACTTATTATCAAGCCCCAGATGTAGTCTGACTTCAAAAGGCAGGATCGGGGTGCTTTAACTTCTTCTGTTTGTACTGCGGTTTGTGTATCAGAGGACGACAGCTGCAGATCAGCGGACAGACGTGCTCCTGACAAGTGATGGGTGTTTGTGAGCAGGAACTTCCTGGGAGATATTGACCGGGTCACGGGCAGCTGCTCGGAAATTTGTTAAGTAATCTATCTAATACGTCCAAGGAGTAGCACATCTGAATCAATCCATCCAAATGCCTCAGGAATATCAATAAAGAGATAATAAATCTGATAATTCTCTGTGATCTGCTCTGGTGTGAAGCTACCGGGGAAGCCTTGTACAATATGAAGATTAATTCTAGTACACATTTGTTAGGGTGACAAATGCTCCGTGCCAGAACTGTGGCTGGTGAAAAATTAATTTCAAATTAATTTCAAACTTTATTTTCTGCAATAATCTGCTGTCATAAAACTGAATGGCAACAAATAGAAGTTACTGAGGATATTTTCCAAAGGGAAATAGACCCCAGGTTTACACAATGAGTTTTCCAGCTTTTTTTCTTTTGTGAATCTCTCAATTTCTGTTCAGCAAAAACCCATTTTTTTCTTTGCTACTGTTCTAAATTTTAAATCACAGTAATAACAATAAGACATTAAGTATAACATAGTAAATACAAAGGCTAAAGAGGTAATAAATGTATTTAGGTAGTTAATATCCTCCCCCGATTAGATATATTAGTTCTAAGTCCTTTGTGAGAAGGAAAGAAAAAAATGTCCCATCAGGCCCAGTCCTGAAAGTCAATATTTTTTTGTTTCCTTTGACTGTGGTATGTATAAAATCAAGTATATAATCTAGAAATTATGCCATATATAATTTATTTACTATTTTTTCCATTTGTCACACCATCTCAAACACCTTTAGGAAAGAATCCCAGCACTTCTGCTTCTGACTAAATGATGTGAGAGAAGTGACCTCTCTCAGGGCAAACTGACACTCTAGGAATTTTTTTTTAATGTTTGAAAAACTCAGAATTCTGTTTGTGAGCTTCATTCTAAAAATTATCAAAATTACCTGCATCTTTTCAAATTAACTCCAGATGCTTTGAACATCAAGACTAGTACTTTAGCCATTTACGTCTTGGTCAAGGAAATAAATTAATATTTATTTAAAAAGTAAAGAGCAGAAAGTAGGAGTTGAAGTTTCAGTTTACAAAAATAAAAGCTGAGCAACTATTAATTCAAACAAAATGCTATTTTCACAATTTGAGACTGCTAAATTCAGCATTTGGATTGTAGACTTTAAAAACTTTATAGTTTTTTTTTTTTCTATACTCCTACATTTTTGCTGGACAAAAATCTGACTGTGCCTTAAAATCAAACAGAATACTCTGTGTCCTCTTTGTTCATACCACCATCCTATCATAATATCTGCTTTTGTAAATCTAGATAAGGAAAAATTTATGTAGAAAGCAAAGTAGATGATGGAATCCAAGCATCCCCCTACCTCTGTCAATGAAGTCCTGTTCCTCAGAAACACAGGCTCTGCTGATGCCACTTTGTAGGCTCTTTCGCACTGACTCTTGGAAAAGAGCAGGAGCCCTATAACACCTGTTCAGCCAGTGGAGGCTGTTCAGTACTGTGCCAAATGTATTTTTCAGAACACCCATTTTCCCCCATTTTATACACAGTTTTT
The DNA here is from genome assembly GCA_013397865.1 of Struthidea cinerea. Lineage (NCBI taxonomy): Eukaryota > Metazoa > Chordata > Aves > Passeriformes > Corcoracidae > Struthidea > Struthidea cinerea. The sequence continues at coordinate 379,967 of VZTI01000231.1, forward strand.
TGGACAGATCTGTGATCTTCCTTTCTTTTCTGCACACTTTGGAAAAATCTCACCCTCTATCCCTCAGGTGCTGGTCTGGGAACTGGCTGAGTAGGTGCAGCCCAGAGAACACAGTGTTGAGGGTTCACCTCTCCAAGAGAACAACTAATGAGGGACAGGTTCACAGGATGGTGTGAAGTTGGACCATGGTTGGGAGCAAAACCTTGCTGCATCTTTACTTTGCCAAGTGGTTCCAACCATGGAATTCTTAGGCAGAGCTTGATGATTTTATTTAGCTTTTATCTTAGTGTGGAAAGCAGCAGGCCATGGATATTTGATGGCAGTTTGTTCCTATTACACTTACCTTATATAAGAGGATGTTTTCATTCCCTATTCAAGGGAAGAACTATAATAGCATTTAGCAATTAATGTCTCAGTATCATAAAATTTTGTTTTGGTATGTTTTTCCCATCCCATGATCTCTGTTGTCTCTCAGAGAATTTGGTTTTGTTTTGCTTTAGGAACACAAAGTTTGATTCCCATTGTAGCGCTTCTTCTGACACCCCACAAGATATTGATTTCAGAGGGGTGTTTTACAGCCCCTTATTAAAGACTTACACTTTATAATTTTGAACATAACTTATAGCTCCTTATTCTATGGACTTTGGTCCATCTTCATAATTTATATATTAAATGTCAAGTTTGCTCAGCTATGAAGTAGAGAGTGCTGGTGGTGGACCTCAAGTCAGCATATTCAAAGTGGATTTGACCAAAATTCCTTGACACAGGTGAATTTGTATCAAGTATTCTTCATAACTGCTTTTTCCCAAAAAGATCTGATTTATTGTGGGGCAGAAGTACATGTTTCAGGTTACTCTGTGCTTTTTATTAAGAGTGACTATCACTGTGGATGTGAATAGGGACATCAGGTTATGCAAAGTGGTAATGAAGGAGAGTGTCCTACTGTGCTACGAGTTTTATATCTAATGGCTACCAGCTGAGGGACTGAAATTTCCATTTACTCCTTAAGCCACATAGCAAAAAATCCACCAGTGTCTGATGGCATCAAAATATGTATTTCAAAGGCTAGAAATCTTATGCGAAAAGTAGTTGAAGCCCAAGAATTTATTTGTGCATGCGTTTGTGTGTGATATCTGTGTATGCTAATAAAGAAACTAATTAAAAGCATGCCAGGCTTGTTTTCATGTTTGGATTTTATCTTCAGTGTGTCTGTGTCTGATGGTTTGAACCATGAATCTCTTGTGGTTTAGTCTTGTCTCCACGTAAGTAGAGATCCAGACATGACAAACACATCACCAGTGTTATTTAGTGTCTCCATTAATGACAAAGACAAAGGGATCGAGAGCACCCTCAGAAAGTTTTGCAGATGACACCGAGTCGAGGGGTGTGGGTGACACACCTGAAGGACGGGGCCATCCAGAGGGACCTGGACAAGCCCAAGCAGTGGCCCATGGGAATCTCATGAGACCAAGTCCAAGGTGCTGCACCTGGGTCGGGGCAACCCCTGGTACCAATCCAGGCTGGGGCTGAACAGATCCAGAGCAGCCCTGGGAGAAGGATTTGGGGGTGCTGGTGGGTGAGAGGCTGGACATGCCCCGGCCGTGTGCTCTGGGAGCCCAGAAACCCCCTGTGTGCTGGGCTGCACCCAAAGCCCCGTGGGCAGCAGGGCAGGGAGGGGATTCTGCCCCTCTGCCCCGCTCTGCTGAGACCCCACCTGCAGTGCTGCATCCAGCTCTGGGGTCCCAGCACAGCAAGGACAGGGACCTGTTGGAGCCAGGCCAGAGGAGGCCACCAAGGTGATCAGAGGGATGGAGCAGCTCTGCCATGAGGAAAGGCTGAGAGAATTGGGATTGTTCAGCCTGGAAAAGAGAAGGCTCTGGGGTGACCTCATTGTGGCCTTTCAGTACCTGAAGGGAGCCCACAGGAAAGATGGAGAGAGACTATTTACAAGGGCCTGGAGTGACAGGACAAAGGGGAATGCGTTCAAGCTGACAGAGAACGGTTTTAGATTAGAGATTAGGAAGAAATTCTTTCCTATGAGGATGGTGAGGCCCTTGCACAGGTTTTCCAGAGAATCCCTGGAAGTGTTCAAGGCAGACTGGATGGAGCTCTGGTCTAGTGGAAATTGTCCTTGCCTACGACAGGGAACTGGAACGAGATAATCATTAACATCCCTTTCCAACCCAGGCCATTCTATGATCCTATGATAATTTAACATTTAAGATTCATGTAAGGGATTTATATTATATTGGGATCGTTTGCTTTGCATTTGTGCATACCTAAAATATGTATTGCTTTCAACTGAAAAAGAAATTTATCTTATGGGAATAATTATTTAATCTCAGATACATCAATTATAAGGAAAAATATTTTATTTCTGTTCTGGCACCTGGTTCACAAACTTCTTAAAATAGATTATAGGAAAATATTTCACTTCTGTGTTCAGTCATGGAAAGAACTTCAAACTCAGAAAGACACTTTATTGCAAAATATTTTCTTCTTGTCTTAAAATGATATAATTTAACTGCGGTCTGCATACCTTTAATTAAAACAGAGTGCTGGTGGGGTTCTGCTACTCCAGACAAAGAGGGTAAGAGAGATATGAAGTCATTTGTACTTAATACAATAAAGTATTAAATTAGTCTCATGTAAACTTGATTGTCACTCCAATGAAATTATACATTTACAAACGATCTTAAATTTGGCTCAAAACCTTTTAAAAAGAGAATGCCTGAAGATAATGTTTATACATTTTGTATATTTTTTTTAAAATTGGGATTGTATTTCTTGTGGTCTCAGCTTGCACTAAAATAATCAGCTCCTGCCTCCCCATTTTCCTTTCTCTGTGTGTTCATAGTGATTGTATACAAGTCTGTGTGGATTTAGGAGCAGAAGTCAGTTTCCATTTTGGTTAATGCATTATCAGAAAAATTAATGAAGTTCCAGTTATATGACCATCAATTTGACTGACATAGATCTCTTTACTTCACTTTTGTCTAATCCTACAGTGCTTATCCTTACACTACTACAATTGGTGGTGGAGTCACCTTCCCTTGAAGTGTTCAAGGTGCAACTGGATGTGCCATGGTCTAGTTGACAAAGTGGTGATTAGTATTCCATCATAAATGGTTCTGTGGGATATTTTGAAACTGCTGTCATGGTAGTCAACATTCTATTGTATGCTGGATACTTGGCAAATACATGAAAGCTTATAAATATTCTCTTTACTCTTTACTTCTAAACTATTGTAAACACTTTACTTCTAAATGGTGAAAATCAGTTTTTCAAAAAAGGCACTTTATTCTATTTATAAATAAAAACCATGAAAACATGGCTTGAAATCTAGAAGTCCAGTTAATTTTTCCAGTTTGGGGAGGGGGGAAGGTTTTTTGTTTGTTTCTCCATTTGTTTTTGTTGCTGTTTTTCTAATTCTTTTTTCTTCTTTGTGAGACATAGAACTTAAAAAGGGTGACTTGTATTAAGATAATCTTGGAATTATACAGTGAAGTGTTTTTACAGGGTTTTTGTTGCTGAAAGAACTGTGATTTGTTTTTATTTTACAGGACTGGAAAGTAACATTTTCCATAGATTTCAGCTTCTGTCTGCTGTGATGCTCCACTCTGAGTGATGCCACATGCAGCACTGAGTAGTACTGGCAAAGGAGAGTGGCTTCTTGGAATAAGGTAGGTTTCATTCTTTTCCACAAGACCTGATGAAGTTCTTCATGGCTACTTTTCTGTTTGATAAGTGAAGTCAGACAGGTATTCCAAGTCCAACTCCACCTTGACTTGTCATTGGTTTTGGTGGGTTCCTCTGTGTTGGTATTTACCCAACAGAGTTATTAATGAGTCCAGGTGTTGTAGTGGGCTACAGTGTTCCATGAGCTTTCATTCGTGTCACGGTTTTGTTCCAAAGCATTCTTGGGCTGTTCTGGCTGTTAGCTGTGACTACAGGTGTACTCTGTAGTCCCTCTGCAAGTGTCATCAGAAAGAGCATATCTTAGTTAGCCTTCCACAGCCAAGATTATTTCCTAACAGAATGGTTTCAGGAGAGTGATTAGAGGGAGGTTTGCATATTATTTATGGTATTATTATTATTATTATTTTTTTTTTATTATTATTATTAGACATAATCTCTGGTCAAAGTGCAGTGCGATGAATAAGTACTGCCTAACGGCCTTGGTTCTCCTTTACTATTTTCTCACTGGTGTTAAAAGACATATTGAGGTGAGAGTTTGTTACTTAAACATGGGACTGGTAAATATGACACAAAACATGCAATAGACCCACAGCCATCTGGAATGGCAGCTGAGCCCTTGGCAGGGTAATGTGGGGTATGCAAAATGCATGAGTTGCCTATGCTTGGCAGTCCTATCCTATATGTTAGATTTCTCTTTCAGGAAACTGTAAAAACTTGTTTAGTTTGGGTTGTGATAGATTCTAATCCCAGATTCAGAAGTGATTTTGGAAGCGAGGGGTGCCTGGAGACCTGCAAGGAAAGAAGGGCTGAAACGAAGCAAGTAAGGCACCAAAATAGGGAGGTGTTGGACAGTGAGGGGGGGGCTTAATTTTTCTTATTTTCCGTTGATTGCTTTGCCTACTTATACTCTTCATGAGCTCGCAACTCACCACCTTCAAGTGAGTGACATCTTTTCTGAGTTGTTCTGTCATGCATTATTTCACAAAAAGAAATGTATTAATTGCTGTATGCTGTACTGCACCCCCTCATTGTGTACCAAGTGTAAGGGAAAATATTACAGTCGGTATCTGACATGTGGAACTAATTTGCCTCCGCTGGAGTTCAGGGAGAGGTCTCGGCTATTACAGTGGATGAAAACATTAGGAATTATAGGCACCTCACCTCATGATGCTTCATTTGTAGTTTACATTTGTGATGATATACTATGGATAAAATATGGGGACCAAATCCTGGCCCCATTGAAATCAGTAGGAGTTTTTCTCGTAATTTCAACTAGGCCATGACCCTGAGAAACTCTACTGGCTCCTGGTGAAAGATTTCTTCTATTCATGCCCCTAACTAGACCTCCTCTGAGGACTTAGATTTTAATATTGCTACCAAATATGCTCCTTAGGTAATAATTCTCTCTTAATGAAGTTTATTTGTACCTGACTTGGGATATCCTATGCTCAAAGGAAAAGATGTTTCTATACCTATATTTTTCTATCCTTAAATATGACTGTATTGTTATGGGTAATTATAGACTGAATCTTAGGAAATAGTATCTGATGAAAAGAGAAAGGACTTCAGAACTATCTACCAAAGGATAGGGTGGCAATCCTACAGGTAAGATACTAGTACGCAGAAACTGCAAGAAACAAGGCTTGACTCTGAGAGGAAAGATTAGATTACTTAATAACTCTTTAATATCATCAGTTTCTATGAATGCAAATTCTTTCCTTGAGCATATTGTGGATTTTCCCTTATTGACAGTTTGGATTTGATAAACTTATCTTTGTCCATGGGGGAAAAGATGTACTTTAGTATTATTCTTGCTTTACTAATAGACTCTTTAATGATCCCACAGCTGGAGCACATACCGGCCACAGGTCATTCATAACTTACAAATCCTTTGACTAAAGGGCACCAGAATTCTTGTTTTCTACATAATATTTCTTTTCTATCGGCTGATCAGTGGAGCTCTTTGCTCTAATGTATTCCACTTATTGTATAGTGCAAGCATATGAGTATATTAAAATTGTTGTGAATTGACATATGAATCCAAATTTTGATTGTCAAAAACATTAATGCTACACCAAAGCTATTTCTGACTCTAGGATATTTTCATAACGCAAGTATTCATTGCTTCTGATAAAGGGATAGATATGAAATGCTGAGCGGGATCTCATCTGATATCTGATCTATCTGTTTCAGTATCTCAGGTTCATCAGCTCCTAATGGAAATTTCATTCCATTGGTGTACCTCGTTTTAGGAATTTTCCTATGTTTTTCATTAGAAATGTCTCCCAGTTTGGACTGGGTTTTAAGAAGTACACAGTTTATAGAGTGTATGTGTCCATGTGCATCTGTGTGCTCAAGTGTCTCTGTTGGGGGTTTGAAGCTGAGTGGTAGAGATTTTAGAAATCTTCTCTTCTGAATGTTCAGGCCCAAGTGTCCATATGAATGTTCTGTTATGCTTTGTTACACAAAGTTATGCCAGGAAGGAAGGCCATGAAGGTGTTAAGCCATTTCTTGCCTAGTCCTGTGGTGCTAATTTACCACTTTATGCTCCCTGCATTTTGCATCATTCCTTTAAAACTGTGTAAAAACCATATTTTCCATCTTGAATTCCTTTGCCTTTACTCTCATGGGTAAGCATCCTGGATCTGGCACTGCCTCGTGTCTAAGATGATTAACATTGCAGAGGGGATGGGGGGAAGGTATTTTCACTGGGGAAGAAATATGATGTCTGTCTACCATGGGTGTTGCTGCATTTAGTTCCCTGTGCTCTTCCTGGTGTCACTGTTTGTCATCTTCTCTACTGAACTGTGAGAGATGTTTAGGGCAGTCGTGTTAAGGACATGTATATTATATAAATAATGAACCAAAATATTCAATCTCGCTAGTTCCTGTTAATTTTGGAGCAACTCGCTGAATCAGTATTAACACTTTGCTTTATTAATTAACTTGCCAAAGCAAACCACTTATTCACCTGAAAGAGTACCAAGAAAACAAGACCCTAGTATTCTTCTCACAGTTGCCCCAGATGTTCAAGTATTTGAAGTATCCTGTAGATATAGTCTTACACTAATTTGTAAAGAACATAGTATAAGTAAATCCATTTTTATATACGAGATTTCATAGTGATAAGATTGTTTGATGGAGGGAAAACGATTCAGTGCAATTTGTAACTTGGAGAACACAATACATTTGACTCCTTTTTCTGTATAATACAAAGAGTTCATCTGTTGCACAATGTTCATTTTTAATTAAACATTTTATCATTGCACAGCCTTTTATTGACATTCCTCATAATGGAGCTGATAAGATCTTGACCTACTCTTCAATACAGCAACATACAACTCAATACTCTGGCACACACTGCTCCCTTCAGAATTAAACACATGATTTTCTGATTTAATTTTAAAGTCTTATGTACTTTTAGTCCCATTTATTTACTTTAACTTCCTAGATTTATGTCCCTTTTGACTTATGCATTTTGGATGCAACCATTTCTTGGGCTATCACTCCTGTTTGCTCAAGCTTTTATCTAGCTGGACCGCTTTATTGAATCTTTTTCTGCTTTCTTTCATTTCTTTTTCTAAATCTGTAATAAGAGGTGATTTATCACCTAATCTTGTTTCCTACTGTACCTTTAGAGTACAGTTTTGATTAGGTGTTCTAGCTTCACTCACTATTGCCTTAATCACAGGTACATAGAATTTCTGCTACCACAGAAATTCCTTAAGACACTTCATGAGAAGAGATTCCTGAAAATGTCCCCAACGATGAATAATGAAGCTGATGCCAGTCAGTAACCTTAACGAACCCTGTGATATAAAGGTTCCCTGGATCATGTGTTTAGCCAGACAGATAAGCATCCCTGTAGCTTGGCAGGATTTTGTCACCTCCAGCAGACCTGCACCAAGGGAGTGGGAACCAATCCCTTAATCTGGTACTGGCTGTTGTGGTGCTGCTGACCCGGGGCAGGTCTGGAGACAGGCTGGCCACAGAGCAGCATCCAGAGGGAATAAGCCTAAAGTACATTTCCAGGGGTTGCTGTTTCCTACATTAGGTTTTAGTATTCCTCTAGACGGGAAAACCAGAATTCTCTAATATTTTACTGCAGCAAGTCATCCCTTCTGAGTTGAGCACCCCCCATAATCACCTAAATTTCTGAAGACCATCAGGTGTTACAATTTCTCAGTAATCTCCTCACCTCTTGCTATATCAGCTGTCTCAGATGATAATCACTCAACTACCCCCTGCTTCTCTTTCATATTTTGTAGTCAGCTTTACTGTGCATCCTTCTCATACTGCAGGCCTGCCACTGTTCACTGTAAATGTATATTGATTTGAGCTGATAATTTTGAGGTAATTTAATACACATTTGAAATTACTTCATGTAATAAATTGCAGAAAATGCAGAACTACTTGGCAGTTTAGAAGAGCTTTAAAGATGGGGGAATATTCAGCTATTGAGGTTGTTTTCTTACACTCTGGCAGACTTTTTAATTTTGCTTGGTCAGCATAGCAGAAGTTAAAAATCACACAGGACCTCTGACAGTGGGAAGTTACCATGTGCTAGATGTGTATCTTTCAAAGTTAAACCCTCCAAGCTTTTTGGTCTTCAACAAGCTCCAGATCATCATGGATAAATAGGTATGTAATAAATTTAAATAAGTACTTACTAGATGTCTGAAGTAAACCTAGATTTCTGATTTAGTTCTTTTTCATTTTTTTTTTTTTTTTGGGGGCACATTTTTTCTCCAAACCTGCAAGAAAATATACTGCCATGTTATTGGAAACATAGAGAAGTGTGTGACTTGAAAAAGACAGTGTATTGGGCTTTATTAATTGTTCTAAAAGGGAACAGTTTATGAAAAAGGCCATATGTAGCAAGTTTGTGGCCTGCTACACCAAGCTGAGTTGGAGAATTGTGAAAACACAATCAAGGTGTGCCTGGGGTACCTAGGACTCTGTCAGCGCAGGGGCCACAAGCCGCGGGTGCCTCTCTGTCTTGGTTGCCTCTGCCATCCACGCTGGATAGATTAAGGCAAATCAGGGAAATGCCAGCAGCGGCCCAGGACATCGTTTGCAGGGCAAACACAACTGATGGATTACAGGTGCAGGGCCTCACCATCCCCAACACGGGAGGGGCAGTGACAACAGAGAGAATGAAAAAGCGATGAAACTGTTGCGTTTATCCCTGAAAGCTCACTTGTTCAAACTAGACCTAAGTCATATCAGATGAAGCTTCCAGTTACATTAGAAATACTGGACATTGCCACTGAAATAAAGATACTGAATTTTGATCATAGGGTGGAGTAGAGAGGCTCAGTTTATGCACATCCTGCATAAGTTCTGCATCTATCCTTTAGATGCAGTGGTGCTCACGAACTTGTTTCCTCTTCCTTGCTCTCCCACGCTGGGCAGTCCTGCAGCTGACATGAAGAACACGGAGGAGTAACACTGGTATTTTTCTTTCTCACTTTGTTTCATTGGGTTTTCTTGGTTTATACTTCTGCAACTTCAGGCTAGCTCACAGTGCTTGAGCTCACAGAAGAAAATGTGCAAGCTAGGATGGTGACTGGTTGCTCCACAGACGCATTGATATTTGTTTTTCCCAGGTTTTTACCACAAGCAGTCCTCTAAGTCTTTTCCAGAGTTAATAAAACAATATCCTGGGTTTTAAACATAGTAAAAACATGCTAGAAAAAAAAAAAAATCTGTTGTATTTGCTGGTGAACATTTGTGTACATATTCCCTTGCTTGTAGGACATCATTTCTCCCCATCTTTATACAGAAAGTAAAGTGAAATATTTATAGGAAAATAAACCCCGCTAACATCAACTTCAAATGTCATCAGTGTAAATTTTGATAAGTGTTTTCAAATGTTCATGTTTTCAGGAACACCATTTTAAAAGCAAAAGTTAGATTGTGTTTTTACTGACAGAACTCGAAGAAATGTAGATGTTATTTCTCCAATAAGAAATATTTTATATAATTTAAAAAAAAAAAAAAAAAGCTTGCCTAACTGTGGTTTTGTTATTCAAAGATACACCTTCGCCAGAGGGAAGGTGGAGGTGGGATTTAACTATATCTATAATCTCATTTCAAGAGATGTGTTTGAACTTATGTCAATTAGTGTTTTGAATCCACATCCTGGGTCGCACTGTTCACATCCCCTGTGCAGTGCAGAGGCTGGCACAGGTAGCAGAACCATGCAAGGACAAGGCCACAGCGGCCAAGATTAGCTTTGTTGCTGCCGAATTATCAGCTTTCTAAAACTCATGAAAATTCACACCCACTTGGTATAAAGTCTAATTTGCTTCTACATACATTCAAGACAGGAAAAAAGCATGTTTTAAGAAGAGAGGACTTAGGTAGCATTGTTGTTTCTGTGTATATTTGTTTAGTGCTTTAGATTTTGTTGAAAGACTGTGTGCTTTGGTTACATTCTGCTCCTTGAGAAGGGGTGTGTTTTGTTTATCAGCTTATTAGCCAACAAAATAGCAGTCAGTGATAATTTTAGAGAACATTATTGGAATATTACAAGTACATTATTTAAAATGAGTGGATAAGCCTTATTTTGTTGATGTTTTATTGGGGTTTACCCATTGTAAATCTCACTATTTTATAGAAAACACCTTAATGATTCCTGAAGTACCAAATTAATTGCTTTGATACTGATATCAAACTCCTGTAAAAATAAATCTATTAACTCTAATAATTTAATTCTAGTACATTATTAATACAGACATTTAGAGTACTCTCTTACATTAAAAAAAAAAAAAAAAGGAACCAACCCACGTCAGTATTTGGAACTTTTAAAGTTCACAGACAGTCATATAGGGAATACCTAGCAGAGAACGTATATGTAAGGTAATGTAGGAAATAGGAAGATATTTGAGAAAATTGGTTGTTTAGTTAAGGCATTTAGCTAGAACTTGAAAGGTGTGAGTTAATTTGCTGAATTCTACTGTTAAAAATTTAACATTTTTCATGATTGTCCATGCAAGATGGACACTTTAAACTCCTGGGAGAAAATAAGTGAGAATTTTAACAGATTGCTTTGCGGAGCCTGCAACTTAGTAGACCTACCTTGTTTTTATAGGGTGTGGTTAATTTTCTGCCATTTTTTTCTACACCTTTCCTCTTAGCTTTATTTTATGGCAAAAGCCTATCAGAACTGTCAAATTTGTTATTTCAAATTGGATAAAGGTAACAGATTTTAGCTCTGAATTGTATATAAATGATGCATAATTTTTATGCAACTTCCTGCTAGGATGTTCTCCTCCTCCCTGTACCCACATGCACACTGAATTGCAGTTTTGGTCTGTATTTAGTGAAAGGACATTCTTCTGCTCTGCAATTGCTCTCAGTTGTTGTGTTTAGTGGTGTGATATGGTAGCCTTCACTGTATCCATAGAATATGAGAGAGCATCAGTAAACTGCCCAAGAGAAAGGAGTTTTAAGGAAGTATTTGAATGAGGAGAGAGTGGCTGTACAAAAAAAAAAAAAAAAAAAAAACAGAAGGGAAGTTCTCTCAGTTTATACTCAGGTGAAAAAGGAAGCTGTCATTCCGGCAAGAAGGCCTGTAAACATCCTGTCACGTGGATAGATGATGTGTTGAAACTGTAAATTCCACGTGGCATTTGGTGTGTTCTGTGAGTATGCATGTATTGGTGTAAGGGAGTTCATCCTCTGTTCCCTTTGCAGCTCTCCAGGGATTCACGGCGTGAAGTCACAGCCACGCTCACCAGCCACGTGATTGTGTGGGGAGAAAAACAACCTGCAACAAGTATTTGCTAGAAAAGTCCCATTTGAACAAAGCATTTTAACTGACTCCTGAGGCAGTTGCAAGCATTTGTGGAGAATTAGCAAACAGAGAAGGCCTTCTTTTCTCCCCAGCCAGGAAAAGAGCACAGTTCTGTGCTTTCAGTGACCAGTCACGCATCATGAATAACGAATAGTGATTGTTCCTATCGGTCAGTTAAAAATTGTGTCACAGGGTCAAATATGTTTGCATACACTGCTCAAGGACTTGTGGCTAATGAAGTAATTAATAACACCCGTGACCTATTTGCAGACACCTGGTGAATAGATTGAGGGGCTCTGTCCATTGGCTGTGTTTCCCAAGGAGCAATTCTGCCAGCCCTAGCTAAAAATGCATAAAATCTAGACTAGAACAAAACCAGTTTAATCACGTAATAGCAAGGTCCATCCTCAACACCTGCTGTGATATATCCTTATTGATAGGAATATTACAGATGATGTATTCTGGTTTTGTTGAGCCCACTTGGTCTGAACCAGGAGACCCCCCAGGCCTCCAGAACCTTGAAATACCTGTATTATTTTTAAATCAGCTTTTGAGTATGAGATACTGTCACAAAAATTATATTCTTTGATTAATAATATGCAGTAATGATTCAGACTAGCACTGTTCAGAGGCAGGCCAAGGTCTAATCTGGTTTTTCAGGAGTTTGTACTTACTGCAAGGATCAAGTTGTTTGCAGTTTCCAGGCAGAAAAGGAAGCCTTGGTGAGTGAAATGATGAGCAGGATTGGTCCCAGAGACTCAGCTTCAGCCTTAAAACTTTCCTCATTCCAGTGATTACTGCAAACAGAAGTATCTTCCCAAATGAGTGTGAGGAGAAGGAGGGAGTGGAGGCCAGGGTCGGGAGCATGCAAAACTCAGAAAAACAAGATTTTAAATTCCATTGTATATTTAGTGCAGTTATTGTTTTTCTGGGGCTGATGTGCTGCTCTAAAGAGCAAGTGAAAACTGCATCAATCTCTGTGTCATTGTCTCTCACACAGATTTTACTTTAATACTCTATTATATTTTGTACCTCCAAAAGAAAACAAAAACAGTTTTGAGGAAGGAGTAAAGGGAGCGTTTTCATTAGAAAACAGCATGTAAACTTTATGACATCTAGTTTGTAAAATCTTTAGTGTCTCTCTTGCTTTTTGTTCTGTAATTGATTACTAGCACCCCCTTTAACCCACCTTAAAGGGCAAGCAGGAAATTCATGTTTTCGTTCATCAGCCCATCCCTCTGAAAAGCGTTCAATATTAAACCAGTTTGCAAGGAGCAAAGGCAGAAGAAACAAGAGGCCCAGTTAGACCGTGGCAAGGTTAGGAGATGCATGTCTGGTGCCTGCAGCAAATATCGGCTCTTGTTCCTGTACAATTTTTGCATGGGGAGACCAAGTTAATTGGGGTATGGCTCTGTTCTTTCCTTTATGTGTGACCTTTTATTATCTCTGTGGCCCTGTAGTTCATGCAGTGTCATAGAGCTGTGGGAAAGTCTTGCAGCTGGTGTTATCAGCTGTTGGAAATTAACTTAAAAATTGAAATATTTGTGTTTCCTTTTACCTGAAGGTGTCTGGGAGTTTTTAAATTGCTACGAAGGTGCAATTATTGTGGTTGTGATTTTGCTGAGCATTGTTTGTGCATCTTTTTCCCTTCTTTCTCTACCCTTCTTTCCCCCACTGCTTTTTACTGCGAGCTGTGGGCTGGCAATCAGGTGTTGTGCTGGGGAAGGGGGGCTACTTTAGGAGGGGGTTACATGGCATAATTCCCACGAATGTAGGAGGAGGATGAAAAAGATAAAGAAATTTTGTTTTTCTGAGCTGGAGGATTCTCTGCATGACTTCCCCACTGATGGGATCATGTGCTTTCAGGCTGAGATTTTATTAACAATTCAAATGGAAATTGAGGGCACAGGAGGAGCAGATTCTCACATAAACTTGATCTGTCCATGAATGCAGTTCTCTGTTTGCCCTGACCCTGCATGGCTTAAGACACTGCCTGTGAGGCCTGAGTGCCAGACACAAAGACCGAAATGAAAAGCAAGCACATTCCAGTAGTCTGCACAAAGGCAATGGAGCAGTTTCTAGCCGTCTCCCCAGGGAGAGATCTTATCTCCTTGCAGCTAAAACCCTTTAGAGTGTTTATTTGTACTCTAGCACCCGAGGTTTATGAATTGATATGGATGCTGATTAAACTGAAAGTTTCCTCGGTGGGTCTTTTTGGGAGACACAGAGGTGTTCCGCGTGTATTTTCTTTCCCGAACACCTATCGATATTTATCAAAAGGTTGCTTTGCTTGCCCGGTGATCGGAGGCAGCCAAGTGCTGAGGGAAGAGGGAGTCCAGAAAGCACGCTCATTAACAAAAGTCATCCCCAGCCTCAGGAGAGTTCTGCAGAACTCTGTCTTGAGGGCTCATCCCCTGTGCTTGGCGTTTAAAGCCGCGCAGAGGGTCAGCGGCTCCCTCAGCTCGGGAGGCTGCCCTGAGTAGCTCTGCCGATGAAATGTTGTGTGCAGCTGGGTGACCTTGTGCTGCCGAGGCCGAGGGAGGACGTGAGGCGAGGCTGCTGTGGCCGCATCTGCAGGGCCATCGCTTTCCGCCAATGGCAGGCAGTGCGCGGGGCTGCCTGCCGGGAGTTCTGCTGGGCGGCACAGCCGGGGGGTGGATGGCGGGGCTTTGCCGGGGGTTTCGTCATTTCTTTTTGAGGCCGGAGGTGGGAAAGGCTAGGAACATATCCCAGTGCAAAACTGTAATTCGTACTCCCTGTCACCGCTTGATGTTAATATTGTGTCAGTACGTTGTTAATATTTTCAGTAAATACTGGAGAGTCCTTAATCAAACTATTAAACATTGATATTTCTAGCTCTCCTAAACAGGCTTCCTTTTATGAAAACTCCTTAAAACAGTAGGAAAACTGTAAAAACCCAAATGTTTTGACTGTGTTAGTTCCAAAGAGTCACAATATTAATTGCCCGAGTTTTCCTTATTTTCAGTCACAAAAGAAAAGGAAAATAGCCCCAAAGCAAAATCTAGCAACTTTTAGATAGGAAATCATAACCACATGTTTTTCCATTTTTCTTAGGTCATTTAAAAGTTTCAAAAATTTTGATACTCCTGAAAGTATTTAAATTAGTGGCAAGAGATTAGCAAGAGATATTGATTCAAATAATTTTGGTCCCTTAATTTTATGGGTTTATATTATCCAAAATTAATGGTCGTACTTAGGCAAATTGTCAGTAATTGGTGACAAAATTGCTTTATTGCTTTTCTTTCATTTGATGCTAATTAATGGCTCTACATTATTAAGTTCAAGCCTCTTCTGTATTTCTCCTTCTCCATAAATATTCTTAGTGGTAATTTGTCAGGCTAAACTTTTTTCTTCACTGTATGCAATAATTGCCTTATAGAAATGTGACAACAAACAGATTTCTGGCATGATTTATAGAAATGTGATAACAAACACATTTCTGGCATGATTTTTCCTGAAAGAATATAAATGTTATTTGCTCAAGAGCTTGAAATCATTTAGATATAAAATAGATGTTAGTAATATAATATGTTAATTGATTCATGTGGTAAAACAATATCTTTTCATATCAAAGTACTTCTTAGTAACTTACCCAGCAGTTACTTTATAAAATCTGGACTTTGCGTTGTTTAACCAGTTAAGACCCCTTTACCTATCTCCTGCTATTTTAGAGTGTGTTTGACAAAAAAGGTTCTTTTTCAGTGGACTAGAATAACACCACATCATATTTTCAAATATGATTATTCATCATATTTTCCACCTGTTAATGTAACTGGTATTTGGTACAGAGCAGTATTTATCCATGTTTCTCCAAAAAAAATTATTTTAATGTTACATAAATATTTTAAAGTCTAGAATAGATGCAGCTAATAAAAGCCACTTCTAGTTTTTTATACAAGAACTAGGGAAAAACCAGATTTTGTGTTTTAATTGTTTGTTTTCTAAGAATAGAAAAGAAAAGTAATGAATATATGTCACAAAATTTGACATTTTAAAGATCATGTGCTGAAGTAGAATAGTGAAGCTAAATATCACAATGACTATTAAAAGGGACTTCTAGTGGCCTTTTAAGAATAATTTAGTAAAAATTATTAAAAGCCAAAAGGTTTTCAAAATATAGGAGGAAGTAGTCTCTAAACTTGTATAGTTTCACAAATTATACTCATTTCTCTGCCATCTAATCCTGTAGTACTTAACTGAGAGAATGGTATCTTTCACTGGTAGAGGATGGCACCAATGAAAAAATATTGTCTCTGTGATTGTTAACAAAGTTCTCTTTATCTTTAATCTCAGGTATACTCAGAAAGTTTTCAAAATTGTGATTTACTAATCACTGAAGTAATCTTTTTTTCATATTTTGTCATGAGTTATGCTTAATTTTTTTTCTATTTATATATTAATGAATATTTATTAATATTTTTTATTATTACAGTCATGGTGGTATTATTTAAATAAATCTTTAGAATCCCTGACTTTATAAACAAATTGTTACCTCTTTTTGACGTGATTTTTTTAAAGTGTGCTCCCCCCAAAAAGAAGTTTTGAGAAAGAGAGAAAATTTACATATAGTTTTGCTTGAAAGTGAAGAAGATGCTATTGCTGGACTTCAAACTTCTATGTTTGTGTGCTCTGAGTTTGACCTCTGAAGGGAAATAGGTACTCCCTTGCAGTGCCTACACAGAGACTTTGTGTCCTAAAGTGAGGTATTTTGAGTTTTGTCATAGATAATAAATTAACCTCAGGTAAACAGTATGGCTTGTCCTCACAAGTAAACAAAAGGAAGAGGACAATAACTAGAATCACTAGAGTTAGGCAGAACAGTGGCAGTCTGTAGTATAAAAATGTGAATTTAATCTTGCCAGAGAATCTGCCCACAGCACTCACTTGTCAGTGCCTGACATAATGTGGTCTTAGGCTGCCATTTGAGCAGACATTTATGCTGCTTTGCTGAGCTAACCACCCTGAAAACCAGTGAAAAGGATGGGATAGCTCTTTGAGGAAGTGCATAGTCTTCATGACAAAGATGGCCTTTGAATGATAGCTGAAAGCATTTATGTAGGTTACTAGAAAGCAAAACGACACTTCTGTAAAATGATGTTGATGAGGGATTAAATTTATGTTTGTTTATGTGTTGTGATGAAATACAGACTCAGTCGGTGAAACATTTTATTGTAAACCACTGAGAAATTTACCATGTGGATGGGACTGATTGAGGAGAAGGCTCTGTCTTCATATGGAAACCTGTGAAATTTGCAAATGTTCTTGGAAATCCCGAATCTTCTAAATGTAACTTAAAAATGAAGTAAATTAGAATTTCCTTAGAATGGCCTTCCATTTCTTTTGGCATATTTGGGAGCTATCTTGAGTAATTCATATTGCACTTGTCTTAAATAGTGTCTAGTTTGTACTTGGTGTGTTTCTTCTGCTTTTGTCTATGGTTCTTGTCCCCTGATACAAGCAAGGGAAGAGGAAGAAAAGAAGCCTATTGCTCTCAGCCCCCAGTCTGCAGTGCCCCTTTTGTACGTGGAAAATTTCATGTTTTCCCTGGCTTCATAGAGTGGGCACCAGGGTAAAATATGTGCTGTCAGGTCTGTTTGCTCTTCACAGCAATGCAAGTGCTCCAGAGGGGCAGCCACATCATCCTGCTTCAGTTACTCAAATTGAGTACCTAATATGGGCTTTTTCCAAGAGAGTCTGGGCATCCTTCTTTTGACTTTCCGTTTTAGAGCAGCCATTTTTTTCTCACTGCCTGTGTAGGCACCCTGAAGTTCTGGTGTTGGTACTTCCCTGAAACTGTGGCATTAGGACTTTCCAGATTACCTTCCTTCAGTGAATGTTGCCAGCTTTTCTGGCAAAATCTATGATTTTGATGTCTAATATTGGCCATATCCTAACAAGGCATTATCTGCTCTATGTGTAAGATATTTCGTCACTGATTTCTGTGATTGGAAGTTTTCAATGATACCTTAGTTATTTTTGGCTTTTCAGCAGTAATCTTTAAGAAAAATATATTAATCTTAACAAATCCTGGACAGTCTGGGTGAGTGTAACCTCAGGGGACAGTCATCAAATTAAAAAATCTCTTTCATTTTGATTTTTCTATTGATAATTCAGGTTTAGATACTGTTCTGAAAGATGAGAAGTATATACAGACTTTTTTTCAATATACTTTTAGTAATACCACCTATTTAGTGATCATTAATGTAATTTTTCTGTAAATTTAGTATATTGTTCAAAATTAGTTCCTTTTGGGTCTGCTGTGTAATTCTACTTACAAAAAAAAAAAACCAAACCACAACTGAAACTAAAGTGGTTCTGTGCTTGAATTTGTTAGAGATGACTTGAGGAATCTTTCTACTTTGAGAAGTCACAACTATCTCAGTCTCCTGCCTCCAGCCAAGTCATATTTGATTGTTGGTACATGAAGAAAAGATAGAAAGAAAAATAAAAAGCCTGAGCATGGATGTAATAATGAAGAAACAATGCAGTGTAGTCATCCAGGCATGAAGAATCATGTATTGAAGCTAAGAGGCCAAGTGTCTCATCAGCTGGATTTTAATAATGCCTGGCAGAAGGGCTTGTACTTGTACAGCAATTGTTTTAGTATCTAATTGTGTTTCAAGTTGAAATATGGCAGTCTGTCTTGAAACATGAAGAGAACATTTCCTGTGTTGCAATGTCTGAGCGTTTCTTTACGTACTAAACTGAGACCAGAAAATTGGTGATACTTGTGTTTTCAGATTCCAGGAGCTTTCTAATTACGCATAACTAAAGCTGTATCCTGTGCAGTTTTACTATTGTTAACTCTTTCCTCTTCCTGTCTTTATAAGTCATCTTGTTTACTGTATTCACTTGATGCAGCTTGTTCCTTTTTTTGTTGTGGGTTTTTTTAATACTGTTAGCTGCTTCATTTGCTAGTTAGCAGATTACCTGGTTTTGCTTGGGGAGTTTCGCTGCAACAGCAATGTAGCTTTTAAATATAAATGTGACTCAAAGCTGACATCTGAATTATGCTCCTGATAATCTAGCAATACCCTTACAAGGTCAGGAGTAAAACATCATCATAACTGAAGGTTAGGAAAAAAAGAGGAGTTTGAAAAAAGCTTAAATTTTTACTTAGCATGCATACTGAAATGGATGCAATACTCAAAGTGTAGCCTGGTTTTGAAATGGGCTTTTTTAATTTTATTTCTCATGATCGATTGGTATGTGAAGCTGGAGCTTTTCAGGAAAAGTCGGGGGGATTATGAGTGCGTCAGCCTCTGCTTTTAGCACAGCAACGAGGTTATCAATAATGCATTGGAGATCTCAGAATCCTTGAACATAGGGAAATCACAGCTGGTGTGGGTTTATTGTTGAAATTGCAGCTTTGCGCCAAGAGGTCACGACAACTGCATGTCAGACGGTCACACACACGCACACAGACATGTCTTGGGGGAATGAGGGGAATAATATCTGAAGAATTGCCAGTGCCTATGTTATTTAGAAACTCTTCATATGTTTCTATAGTTCAGCTTTAAAAGCAGCATATTTAATGCTGCTTGCAGCGGCCTTTTGACATTTTGGCCTTTCCCAGTATTGTAAGTTTTATTGTTTTCCTGACAAGTTTATTCATATACTAACAGCTTGCTTGGCAGCAACGTTCAGACTCAATACTTAGGCTTTCTGGTCACGGTGATGGCTGGCAGTAATAGAGAGAGAGAATAAGTGAGTGTGGAAATGCAAAGCTGTCTCTTGTTACATTTTATCGATCTCATTCTGGTGTCATTCAATTAAGACAGAAATGTGATGGATAGTGTCTGCATAGATCCCTACTTTGCTTTCCAGCCACTCTATATAAAGCTTTTTGAGGGGAGGGAGGAGGAAAGAGAGTGTGAGGGGAGGAGGGGGTAGCAAATCAAAGATACAGTGTGATTTGAATTACAGATCAAACTTATCTTTTTAAAAAATCATTATTCTAAAGCTATGCTGAAAAGCAATATTAGCAGAGCTAGCATTCTCTGTTGACTTGCTAATAACTATCTGTAAATGTCCAGCACATTGTTCATTGCAGTTGAAGTAATGTTGCCTTTTTTTGTCCAGATCTTGTCTATGGTTTATGAATAAACACTTGATTCTTCTGAATTTAATACACAGATAGAAATGAAAGGATTTACTTGCCTAAGAGAGTTGCCTGCGTGCTGTAGGGCAGTAATTCCAGATAAACATCTGAAGATAAGAGTTGTTCATTTCAGCCCATTGTTTACTTTAAATATGGTGGGGGATAAAAAAAAAAAAAACATTGAGAAGCTCTGTCAGTGTAGTACAAAAACATAGAGATTAGCTCCATGGGCTTAAGCAGACCTACATCAATTCACAACCAAACCTCTTGCACAATCTTCACACAGTGGTAGCTTCAGAACCAATAAATTACTTTCAATCTAACTCACAGTTTTCTGCTAAAATGTGAATGAGACAATCCTAGAATGCATGGGTATTTTCCAGACATGTTTTTTTGTCATGGGGCTTCCTTAAGCTGTGAGAAAAGCCTTGATAAATCTCATCTAGTGGTTTTTCTTCCCATCTTCTCTGTTTGGAGGTAGGAGGGCTGTCTATCCAGTTCTCCTCTGTTCCCATGGAACTTACAGGGGAAGGGTTTGCAACTCAAAAACCTATGCCCAGGGCAGGTTTGGGATTCTCTGCCAAAATGAGGTTACCTGGGCAAAAGCCAGTTCACCAGAACCAAAGAACTTCATAGATATATACTGGCCATTCCAACTATCACGAACAAGAAAAGACCAACCAACAAAAACAAAAGAGCAAACCCATCTGTGCCACATGTGGTATGTAGGGTTGGTATTCCTGGATTTCGAGCCGTTGTGGCTGCTGACAATGTTCCACCTTTCACAGCCTGGCTGTCTCCCAAAGTCCCTTTTCCTGCCCTGGGGAGCAAAGGAGCCCTAGGAGTCACATTTTAACTAAGAGCCGTGGGGCTTTGATGTTCAGGACTGTATTTTCTTTGCAATTGCCATTATTGAATCCACAGTTGCCACTGTGGAAGGCATTAATTACTAACTAAAAAATAATTATGTTTTGAACTTTTAAGGTACTTAACATTTAAGCCACATTCTACATGTGACCAGGCTAAGATTTTAGAAATGAAAGCACACTTCTGTTACTCATTTAGGTAAGTAATCTGAGTGCTTATTTGTGATTGCTGTGTTCCTCAGGTTAACAGCGGTTACTTGGTCCTCTGCAGAACCTGCAACAGAGTTATGGGCCTCATGTCTGGATTCATGGTCTTGAAGATCAAACATCAACTGGGGTTTGAGTTTTTAGAACTACAGAATTGCAGATGAGAGATTAGGGCTGATGAACCAAGGTTTCTCAGAATAATTTGATTTTTGTGCTATTAATTAGGTGCTTCTGCTAAATCGATCAGCAAGAGTGATACTGCCATGAGTATTGTGTCTTCCCTTTGTGCAGGAGTTCTACCAGGGATCTACAACTTGTCTTCTGAGGACTCTAGGAATGGAATCATGTGAGCAAAGTACGCCCTCCCAGACATGAGGATGCAAGAAGGGCCTCAGGCCCTTCCAGTCATTGCTGGTTTTTTACCTGAAAGCAAAGATAGGTACGCTCAGGACTCTAAATAATTGTTGGACCTGCTCTTTGAGGGCTGATCTAGAGTGGGGATGCTGCTTAGGTGAATCATGGATATTTAATTCCCACTGCAGTTCTTGAAGTCTAGGGGATACTGAGTATATACAGCTTGAATACTTGCTCCATTGCCAGTACCTTTTGCAATTACTTTTAATAAAAGACAAAAGGGGTAGACTCTTGTTATGCTTCTATCCCCCCTCAAAGTAACATTGTTTTTATTATTAAAGTATCCCCCCCTCGAAGTAACATTGTTTTTATTATTAAAGTTAAATCGTGGTATAACATGTTGTAGCAAAGACAGCACTGTTTGTGCAACATCCCCTCTTTGTTGAGGAGCCTTTCAGTGCTGGACTATTTGATAAATCATGCATTTGCCACTCAGGTATGAAATCAAAAGTATTCACATGCATTTAAAGCAAATAGTGTTGCTCAGATTTTACAGGCAATCTCGCAGCCAGTGCTGTTGGTATAACTTCTTAACATAAAGCAGTTAAAGTGATTTCTTCATTTAACATCCTGACTCGGCACAGGTTTCTGTTTCTTTCTGCACTCCAAACAGAGGGTTTGCTTTGCTCCTTCCTGGCTTTACAGGCTCACATAATGTAACATATAAAACAGTGTTGCATTTTTAATGAGTGTTCATTTCACTGCAGGAAGGAAAATATTTGTGGTATTAAAAAAAAGGAGAAAATATTTTTTAAAATAATGTGACTTTGTGGGAGGCGGCTAAGGGGCCTTGCAGTAGCGATCTAAAAAATTTGAGACCGATGTAAAATCTGGCCATGATTTTTAAAATTTGACAATCTGGATTTTTTCAATGTTTCACTGAAGTATATCAGGTTCTAACAGCCATACACAAAATATCATTAGGAAAGACAACCAGTCTCTAAAATAAGCACTACTAATAAACTCTGCAAGGCAACTTTTAATATAATTTCTCCACCACAAACTTCTCTTTTCCCTGACCTGGATAAAGTTTATTGAAGCGTATTTTCGGATAAATTCAATGCACTGACAGCTATCTCTGGAGCTGAAACTGAACAGGCATTAAGTTTATAAAACTTGAGTTAGACGGTTTTGTGTCAGTGTCACACTTTTTGTAGATGTCTGCATTTCACAGCTCCAGAAGTACTACCACAAGAACTACTTGTTTTGCACAGTATTTTAATTTCAGAAGGGAACAACTATAACAACACAAAACAAACTTGTTTTAAGACATACACTTGAATTTCCAGTTTTGTTTCTAGACTTCAGAAATCCACAGAAGATTGAGGAGAAGAGGGAAGGAGGTTTCCTAAACATAAGCACGCAAGTGGTTATGGCCTATTGTACTTTTTTTAGAATTGAAATATTTCAATAGCTTGAAAATGAGCCAGACAGACTGTGTTTTATGAACAGGGGAAAAAAAAAGGATAGAAATAAATAAAGAGCAGCTGCAGTTCTGTTAGCAGTGCAACAGAGTTAAAAGAGACCTGAAAAATTATAGCTGACATTATGTATACAAATCTAGGAGAAAAGAACCCTAAAGTATATCAAATCTTGTCATATTCTGTTCTGCTCTGAACTGATCTTAGGGTTCAGTGTTTAACATATGAGCAACAATTTTTTTCTTTTTCAAGTGCTTATAAAGAATTAGGATTAAATATATAAGACACAAGGCAGGGCTTTAAAAAGCTTGAAAACAGAAAAATGTAGGTCACTCAGTGTCTGAGTCAGATATGGTTTTGTCTATTATCAGCTGTAGCAAAAATTTACAAGTAATTGTCTACAACACAAGGGTAGAAAATATTAGTATTGTTTAAGAAAAATTAATTTTTGTTTTGGAAATATTTTTGGGATTCTCAGATTCCTGGGTTTTACTCCTTCTTGACATTTAACTCTTGGTGGAGCGGACAATCACATTTTTCCCATGTGGAACTCACCTTTATCACTTCAATATACAGAGAATGTCTAAGTATTGTTACATTATTTGGTAATTAGAACACTTTAAGTGAGAAAAAGAGAGAAGTATACAGAGTCTACTTGAATTTGCAACATGTGGCTCCAGAGCATGGCAAACACTCATTCAACCTCTGTGTGAAGGTTGAATAAATAAACACCATTTGTCTTTATTGCACTTTATCCAGTAAACTAAAGATAGTAGAATAGCCTTGTTTAGCCTTGCCTTTTGATTTTTCAGTATTAAGTAGTCGTGTCCATTAATCAGAAACAGGACAGTCTTTCACAGACAGTGTTCCAGCTGAAGAGGAATCAATGGTGTTTATGCTTCTATTCCACCTGAAGTTCACTGTTTAACACGTATAGTAATTCTGATTGTCAGAAAATGTCAGATGGTAGACATAAAAAACCCATATGCTAGAGAAGAGTAAACTGAGTTTAATCTTGAAAAGTATCTATAAATAAAGGTGGAATGCTTTATTAATTTAGTCCTAATAATGATTAGGTGTGGTAATGGTGATTACCAAGATTTTGGAAGTAAATTCAGAAATACAGTCATGTTAACTTGCTTAACATGAAGGAAAACAAATAAATCTCTCATCGTCAATTTTTGGGTTGGAACAATTGGCAAAAGTCTTCCTGCTGATTTTTTATGTGCAATTCCAAAAATCAGTTTTTGTAATTCTGGGAAGTTGTAAATAGAGAGAAGTAGTGGAGCAAGTCATGTTAGCAATCATTGAATCATCATAGAAACAGAATGGTTTGGGTTGGAAGGGACCTTAAAGATCATCTCGTTCCAACCACCCTGCCATGGGCAGGGATACCTTCCTCTAGACCAGGTTGCTCAGAGCCTCATCCAACTTGACCCTGAACACTTCCAGGGATGGGGCATCCACAGCTTCTCTGGGAAAGTTGTTCCAGTGCTTCATCACCCTCACAGTAAAGAATTTCTTCCTAATATCTAATCTAAATCTATCTACTTTTAACTTAAAACTGTTCTCCTTCTTCTACTACTATATGCCCTAGTAAAAAGTCCCTCTCTCCAGCCTTTTTGTAGGTTCCCTTCGGGTACTGTAAGGGTTTCTAATGTCTTCCTGGAGCCTTCTTTTCTCTGGGCTGAAAAAACCCAGTTCTCTCAGCCTTTCCTCACAGCAGAGCTGCTCCATCCCTCTGATCACCTTGGTGTTTTCCTCTGGCCTGGCTCCAACAGGTCCCTGTCCTTGCTGTGCTGGGACCCCAGAGCTGGATGCAGCACTGCGGGTGGGGTCTCAGCAGAGCGGGGCAGAGGGGCAGAATCCCCTCCCTGCCCTGCTGCCCACGGGGCTTTGGGTGCAGCCCAGCACACGGGGGGTTTCTGGGCTCCCGGGGCACGTGGCAGGGGCATGTGGAGCTTATGTGGACATTAATAGTGATTATGGAAAATATAGCTGTGATCGATGTACCCGTTCCATATCTTTATATTCTAGTAGGACTATTTTGGTTTTAATAGAGCACCTCTAATTCTCAGTGGTCAGTGTGTGTTTCTACACTGTGCTTCAAGTGTTGGCAAACAACGGGAGGTGAAAGTCTATGTGGCGGTGCCTTTGTCCTGAAAAATGGTAGTTTCCAACACTGTGGAAAGGGACCTGGGGGGTCCTGGTCCATGGCCAGTTGAACATGAGTCAGCAGTGCCCTGGCAGCCAGGGAAGGCCAACCATGTCCTGGGGGCATCAGGCAAAACATCACCAGCCAGGCAAGAGACGGAATTGTCCCGCTCTGCTCTGCGCTGGGGCAGTCCGACCTCGAGTCCTGGGGGCAATTTTGGGTGCCACAATATGAGAAAGACCTTAAGATATTAGAGCGTGCCCAAAGGAGGGCCATGAGCATGGTGAAGGGTCTGGAGGGGAAGCCGTATGAGGAGTGGCTGAGGGCACTTGGTCTGTTCAGCCTGCAGGAGACAGAGGGGAGACCTCACTGTGGTCTTCAACATGAGGGGGAGAGGCAGACCCAGATCTCTTCCCTGTGGTGACCAGATGTAGGGTCTGAGGGAACAACCTGAAGCTGAGTTATGCTGGAGAAAGGTTCTTCACTGAGAGGGTGGTGGAACTGAAACAGGCTCCCAAGGAAGTGATCACAGCACCAAGCCTGAGAGAGTTTGGACAATGCTCTCAGGGTGTTGGACAGCACTCTCAGGCACATGGTGGGACTCTTGTGGTGTCCTGTGCAGGGCCAGGAGTTGGACTCAGAGATCCCTTCCAACTCAGCATATTCCATGATTTTTCCACAAACATGCTGTACTGTGGTCCTATTTTGATTAAAGGTGGTGTCCACTCTGGAAACTACAATAAAAATCTCCCTTTTAAAAGGCAGGATAGACTTTTTTAGGTTCTCCAGTTTTTTTGGCAGCTCTGTTCTAGCTCTAGGGATTCCAAAATCTAAATTGTATCTTTCCAGCAAATGTCAGATGCTGACAGTAAATTTGAAAACAAGATAAGTTATTTACATTTATAGGTAAATAAAGTCTAGTTTCTACTACAGTGGGTGAGAATTTTCCTCTGAGGGTCCATCTTCTTGACTGAAAGGAAAAACTTCAAAGGATACATGCCCAGAATATGCATCATTATGTGCATTTCTGCTTCTGTACGGTGGAAACTCTTGAAGCTCTTTGTAGTTTAGGGTCTCTTCTCCCAGACAAGAGAGTACAGCCTCAAGCTGCACCAGGGGAGGTTCAGGTTGAACATCAGGAAGAATTTCTTCATGGAAAAAGTTGTTAAACATGAGAATGGACTGCCCGGGTTTGTGGAGTCACCATCCCAGGAGATGTTCAAGAAATAAATGGCTGTGGCTCTTAGTTCCATGGTTTGGTTGGCAAGGTGGTGATTGGTCAAAAGTTGGACTCAATGATGTTGGAGGTCCTTTCCAGCCTAAATGATTCTGTGATTCAGCACAGCTTAGGATGGTTTCTAATGATCAGTATCGCGTATGCTTCCCAGAAAGAATTTTTGGATTTCCGTTTTGTAAGGCAGTCCTTTAAGCATTGTTTTTAAATGGAGTTAGTGGCCAGCTGACTAGTGATTGTATATATTGAAATCACTTGTAGAGGGACCACAAATTAAAAACAAAATTAAAAAATAGAGCACAGTAAAAGTTTAAACCCTTCCCTGACCAGCAAACACCTTGTTTGTTCTTGAAGGAGTCAAAGAGATGAAGCCTTATTTGTCCTGTTGGAGAAAGATCAATTTTTTTTGTAATTTTCCTCCAAAAAAGAGAACTTGTAGTTGACTTTTGCTGAATTCAGAGCAGTCTTTACAGAACATTATGTGATGTCCTTGCATGAGCACTCCTTGGTTCTTGGTAGTTAATCTTTCTTGAGCTGCCACGTTCTCTTACGCTGTGTAATGTCAGTCCCTGAGGAACATGGGGTAACTTTGTGAGTGGAAGAATAATATTACAAATCTCTGAAGAGGTGTCCAAAATTATCAGGAAGTTTTGCTCATGCCTTTTATGATTGCTTGATTCACAGAAAAGCAGATACTTAAAAATAAAAGTGTGGGCAACCTTAGTGGCTGTTGCTCAAGAGGACTGCATTTCATTTTCCCAACAGCACTGCTGTCTCCTAAATAATTTCACAACTTCATAAGGAACACAGGAGCAAAAGAGCACCTGAACCTCACCAAGTCCTGATGAAAGGAAAGAGGAATCTTTTTTGCAGGAATTTGGGGATAAGTGCTGGAAGAAAATTACAGCTGTTTCCTAGCTGTTGTCAAGAATGAGATCTTTAGTCAGAAGCTTCTCTGAGGAGATGAGAGAGGGATTTTTTTCTGTTTAATTTAATTTTCTGCTACTCTGGCTTGTGTTCTGTCACTGTGCTGTGTGGCCTGCTTGTAAAGTGGTGTGAAGCTTCTGCAATTGTAAAGCATTTGGGCATGCTCTTTTTCATTGGTCTGCTTTCCTGGAATTCAGACAATGTTTTGAAGATTTTATTTCCAGAATAGTGTCATCTTGCCAAAATGAAATAAATTATTCTTGCTAGTTTCATAAAAAAAAAAATCTGTGACCTTTTACTTTTTCTGCTTTTCTGTTTGGCTATGCTACAAGCAAAATCCAAAGACTCCAAGATCATCTTCTGAGAATTAAAAAGAGATTCTGTTTTTGTTATTTGTAATTGGAACACTTTCCTTGAAATTGCTGAGAGTAGAGATTTAAGTTGCTTTTAAGACTAAGTTGCTGTCAAACTGCTAAGGTAGGTGGGCAAATATACTGTTGTAGACTCATAGGCGTCTTTAGGTTGGAAAAGACCTTTAAGATCATTGAGCCCAACCAAATAACCCAGCACTGCCAAGGCCATACTTAACCACGTCCCTCAGTGCCTCATCTACACATCTAAATGCATCCAGGGATGGTGGCCCCAGCACTTCCCTGGGCAGCCTGTTCCAATACTTGATAACCATTTTTGTGAACAAATTTTTCCTAATATCCAATCTAGACATTCCCTGGTGTAAAGGCCATTTCCCTGTATCTTGTTGCTTGATATGTGGGAGAAGAGCCCCTGCCTGGCTACACCCTACTTTTGGGGAGCTGTAGAGAGTGATAAGCCTCCCCTCTGAGCCTTCTTTTCTTGAGGATGGCCCCCCCCAGTTCCTCAACTGCTCCTCACCAGACTTGTGCTCCAGACCCTTCCCCAGCTCTGTTCCCTTCTCTGGACATGCTCCAGGTCCTCAGTGTCGTCCTTGCAGTGAGGAGCCCCAAACTGAATACAGGATTCAAGGTGTGGCCTCACCAGTGCTGAGTACAGGCAGCTGATCACGGATACAGGCCAGGTGCCATTGGCTTCTTGGCCACCTGGGCATACCTGGGCTTATGTTCAGCTGCTGTTGATCAGCACGCCCAGGTCCTTTTCTACCAAGAATCTTTCCAGCCGCTTTTCCCCAATCCTGTTGAACCTCATGCAGTTGTCCTCGGCCCATGGATGCAGCCTTTCCAGATCCCTCTGTAGAGCCTTTCTGCCTTCCAGCAGATGAGCACTCCTGCCCAACTTGGTGTCCTCTGCAAACTGACTGAGGGTACACTTGATCCTCTTATCCAGATCATCGATAAAGATATTAAACATCAACAGCCTTTCCTTCATCTGCTATGTTGGTCAAGCAGGACCCGCCTTTCATAAACCCTTATCGGCTGGACCTGATCCCCTGATTGTCCTGCCCCTGCCACATCATGGCACTCACTACTGAGAACCTTACGTTTCAGTCCTCTACTAGATAAATTTCTTCTATGTCTAAGCATATTCTAAATACTTCTAAGGAAATGTGGAAAACAAACTGAAGTACAAAGGACTGTGCCTTTTCAAAGAAATGAAAACATGGAGCCAAACTTTGTGCTTTGTTCTTTTTGCTTCCTTGACTTGCATGTTGTTCAGACTATGTACATTAGGTTTCTTTCAAATGTCTTGGAGTGGTGGACAGATGGACGGATGGATAGATTGGTGTGCCTGTGGATACAAATACGTGTTTATAGGATCATAGTCAACATTTCTGGTCGTTATTATAATACCATTTCACATTAGTGTGTTATCTATACCAGATTCTATTTTATGCAGAGGTAAAAAATTAATATGCCCAACTCAAAAAAGCAGTCCTGCGTTTGTTTCTTTGTGTATACGAGAATATATTAATTCCCTCAAATTAAAGAAATAATTGAAGTCTGTTTAGCAGTAAAATTTGTATTGGTCAACTACAGGAATGACAGAGGTTCTGTTGAACATTTCCAGATAAAAAAGAGCTTGGGTCGATTAATTTCCGTTTATTACAGGTACCAAGATTCAGCCTCCTTAGGGCTTTCCTCCTCTTTCTCTATATACTTTAGATATATCTAGTTGATCATTGACCTTTTTTTCTTGACAAACCAGAAAACCCTGAACTAGTTATATATAAATGTAAAACAATGGGATGAATAATCTCTTTCTTACAAATTGGGTGGTCTGTAGCAATCAGACTTGAAACCTTTTTATTTTACTTCTTGGAAAAAGGAGGGTATGTGTTCTATGTAGCAATGAAATAAGATTTGTGGGTATTCCCAGAAGTTTGATAGTGGCATGTAAATACAGATGCAGATATCATCAGATGCTCTAAATGACATAGATATCAGAGCTCTGGTCCCCTGGTCTGGAAAAGGTAAATTTAAATCTGAGATTAGTGAGTGTTGATCTATTTTTCTTCTTTTGTTGATTATTTCTCTTTTTTTGATTAATTTTATGTATGAAATCTTGACTCACAGTATAAGTCCAAAAATTATGAATGAAAAAGATGTGGGTAGGAGCCTTCTAGTTTATCATGCTATAATATCATTTAATATTTGTGGTCCAGGAATGTAATACCTTATCACTGAGTTTAATCACATGAGTATTATTAATTCATTTCCTAAAAAATAATTCCCCCCTTGCATGGAGTTTTGAAATGTATATATAATACATTGTATATAATCAAAGAGCAGTAATGTATCTTTAGGAAACCAAATCATCCTGGAAAGTAAATACTAAATCACAGAGTATTGCATGCATAATAACTATATAATACTGTCTTTAACAGGCTAAGGAAATAGCAAGTGACTAGATGAGATCAGGACCGTAGTTTAAAGGCCCAGGGTTCTAGGAAGTGACTTTATCTTTGTGGATTTCTGCCTGAATTCAGAGTTGGCTGAATGAACATAGAAATATGCAATCAGATGCACTGCAGCTGCTCTGTTTAGGGGACTCAAGAGCACATATTTTCTGACTTTAAGTGGGCAGTAAATTATTTTCAATAATTCCATCTCCTGGTGCTTCCATAAGTAGTAGAGGAGACATTTGTAGTTGTTTGATCAATTTTTACCTGCTTAGATATGCCATTGATCGCTGACCTGTGCTACATGACTTTTTGCCAAACACAAAAGTAAAGTGGACTTTAACATCCTTGTGGTGATGGTGAAGGGGATTTCTTCTACTGTGGTAGTTTTATGACTGCTATAAACTTTTTTTTTTGGTGCAGTTCCAGTTGCACATCCATGCCGGTTTTGTTCTGGAGTATCTTAATAAAGTTATTGATGTTAAGGATGTGATGACATAAAATTATTTCTTAGAAGGGACTTTTGGACTGTTTCTATCACGTTGGGCCATCCAAATAAAGCAGGAAGTTATGAAATGGAAATTATTTACTTTGTTCAAGGATTGATATATATCAGTCTTGCTGCCTGTTGATATGCTCTTGTCTACCACAACAAGCTTTCCTAAAAAATGGACCATATTCTGCAACAAATGAGTTACTTGGTATGTATAAAGAGAAAAGGCTATAATGATTTCAACATGGTTTTTTAACCTGGAAGGAGAACTAATGGATGTAGAATAGAATGGAATTTTCTTTCACATTTATTTTTAAAATACTTCAGAGTGCATTAGAATAATGACTTAGTTACTGGTAATGGAATGAGAATAAACAAGGCCAGTTTTATGGTATGGCAAATTAGACATCAATTATGTGGCCAAGCAGCACTGAAGGATGTAGCAGACTGGGAATTAAGCTGTAGTGTTAATTGATTATGAAATCATTTGATAGCCTTTGGTTTTATTGAAATTATTCTGAGAGTGCATCATAAACTCAAAATCCATTATAGGAGAGGCACCATATTCTGTGCTGAGGGTAATGTCAGTAATGGGCCAACTTCTGACAACAGTGAAAAACTTTGATTTTTGCAGCTATTTTGCATAAAATGATTAGGGAATTGTGCATCTTTCTGGCCATAACTATGAGTACAATTTGGATCTACATCCTTTAGTTTTACTACATGAATATCTTTGTTTCAGCCATTGGTACATCTAGTTAAATGACACGTGCTCTTCATCTTTTATGTATATATATAATTTTCTTCCTTAAATTAGAGGTAAGTGTGCCGAGTACTTCTACTTGAAGAGGCAAGATGATACAGCATTAGCTGATTAATACTGTCTAGCCTCTGTGCAAGGTGACAGCTCCCAGTTTCTTTTGAATTTAAATGATTTACTTTTTGGTCTATTTTTATACCCCTTCCCAAGGTTTTTGCCCTTGGGTTGCATGGGAGAGCACCAGATGGCAAGGTTGGCCACTGGCCACCTACTGTGCCTTTGGGTGTTTTAATGTCTGTTCTTAGGCCAGATTTGGTGCCTGCTTTCCCAGGCTGCCCATTCCTTTTTTTGTACTGTGTTTTGATAGGTCTTGTTTTGTCTTCTTCTCCAGTTCAACCTCAAAGCAGCTGCACCTTTTTAATTTCAAAGTTAGAGAGCAATTGCCATAAATTCGTAACACTTAAGTTCCAAGTGGTTTATAACTTTCTAACAGCTTTTTCTCTTGCTGCTCCTAATGCGGGAGTCCCTGCCTTTTGCTCACGGAAGGTCTGGCCACTTTGACAGCCATACTCATTTTGACTGCCTCACCTCTGCCTTGCACACTTCTCTTTTTGCTGCTTTCCACTTTTTTCTCCTAAGGCCAGGCGACCTAGGGCTGTGGAGAAGTCAGAATGTAAAGATAAAAGGAAAATGAAATGGAGAAAAACAGTAGTCTACAGTGCAAAAAAAAACATAAAGGGGCAGACTATAAATCTGCAGCACAGGTTGGGGAAGACAGAGGTGAATTACGTGGCCATTCAGGGTAGCTGCACAGTTGTGCTCTGTCAGAGTTTTGCTCTTTAAGGTGACTTTTGACATTCAGTTTTACTTATTTTTGAGAAAAAATACTGTCCTAGGCGCTATGGGTAAAGCCCATTTTGCTGAGACGTATCAAGAGGTTTCAAGTTCTGCTCAGGCAGCTGCTGGAGATTGGCAAAAAGGATCTCATTTTATTGACTAACATGAAGAAAAGAAGAAACCCCATCAAAAAACACACCACGAGAAACTTTTGTTCCCCCTAATTCTGTTGAATAATGTTACCTATTCGTATAACTTGTACTGAGCGATAAGACTTCTGGGTGTACGGGGTGAGGTGGAAGGCAATTGAGCCAGTCCGACATTATTTGGTCACTAGTGCATATAAATACTCATGTAGTGCCTCTTATACATAGGTACCATACATTTCTTTAATGGTATTTAATTGAGATTAAAAAAGCTATTGGAGTGGATGCTGTGAATGCATATTAGGAATATTACTTAAAACCATAAGCCTTGATATGATAAACCGTAACAAGTCTGAAGGACTCATAATGGCTTATCATGTCAATAAAATGCACTTAAAAATCCCCAAGTGATTAGAAGGAGCCATTTCAGTCTATTATATCAATTGTTATATGCTGAGAGCATGAGAGATTTATTTTTCTTTTCCATCCTGTGTTTAAAAAAAAAGAAAGGAGGAAATTAAATCATAATAAGCTATGCTCAAATAGAATCAAGGTACTAAAATAAACCCACAGAAGGTGATTTACAAATTAAGGAAGGCAGTAAAAATTTCTTTCCAAGCAGAGAATGCTCTCATGTTACACTTGGTCTCTCATTTTTAAGCACCACGGGATGGCTGATGTGTAGAGTGTGTGCTTGCACGAAAGATGTTCCTGTTGAACTGGCAAGAAGTGTAAATTAAACGTATTGTCACAAGAAATCAGAATAATTTTGGCAGTTATACCAAGTGATGACCTCCAGCCCTTGGACACGGGGAAAATTGAATTGCCTTTGCAACCCCACGTGGTAGTAAATGCTCGGCAACGGCTGTAGCAGAAGAGGGTGGTGATATTTTCCTAACCTCATACTTCTCCTGACTGATTTTTCCAGGCATCTTCTTCAGGGGATGGCGAAAGGTTAAGGACATAACCCCCAAGCTCTTGAGGGCAACAGGGGCCCTGATGTTTGTTGTTACCACTCTGACAGCTTCATCCAGGGGCAATGGCTCTGAAGCAGCTGCTTGGGGGTACATTTCCATCCTGGAGAAGGTCTGTCAGACTGTTTTCCCCACGTGTAACTCTGCCTGTTGTCCATTTGGTCTTGTCACCTGGACTGGCCTGTGAGGCTCACGTAGATCCAGCAGGCTTCAGGAGATGGCAGGGGGAGTTGCCCTAACAAATGACCTTTGGTGAGAGGGACAAGGTGATTTTGGAGGTGGTTACTGTGCTGGTCCAGTGTGCATTTTAGCCAGGGAAAGCCTTGTTTGTTAATTTACACAGCTGAGTCAGGAAAGCTTTGAATTGTTTTCTGCTATTAATAAATAAATATCCCTTATGTCGCTTATTTGTAGGCTCTGAACTGGATTATGTAGCTGTTCCATAGCATTTCAAACAGACCTGAGCAGGCTCTCTGGGGCCAGCTTTGCAGATGGGTCTGGGACGGTCTTAAAATAGCCCCTGGGGGCAGATTGCTGGTGAAATTGGTGTCACGGCTCCCCAGGCTGGCGCAGTGTTCGGAGGGAGAGCTGAGAGCTGCTGTGCGGCTCGGTGTCCTGCTCTCAGCTGACAAGCTTAACCTCTGCGGTACACACGTTTCAGCTGTTTAATGTCTGAATAGATGGAGAGCATTCTGGGAAAGTGAATTTTTCTCTCCCAACAGTATCCCTGCTATCTCACTTGCAGATATTACATCTTACATTTAATGCAATCCTCCCAAGCTGCCCAGCTTCACGTTCTCAAAGCCTGAGTCGTTCCTCTTCCTGCCTGTACAGAACTAACCTGTTCAGTCCTGCACCCCACTCACACGCTCAGGGTGCCCCTGGGACAGGGATGTGTGGGGCTGCAGATTTTGGGGGATCCTTCAGCGCTGCTGCTGGCAAATAGGCAGGAGAAAGAAAAACAGGTTCAGGAGTTGGGGAAAAATGAGCTGGTGGAAGCCAGGGGAGGGAAGCAGTGGCAAGTAAACACAGCTGAACAAGAGGAAAAAGATGTTTATGTATGCTTGTTTAAGGTTTGCAGTGGGGATAACTGCAAGTCTGCCAGGACAGTTTCTCCCCTCACAGTGCTGTGAACCCTTCGCCTATTTACATGCTGTTGTGTGTGAGTAAGAAATTTGCCATTATGCAATTTTCTTTATGACTGAAATGCATACAGTGAGGTTTGGCAGAGATAAATGTAAATGGTTCACAAGAGCCCCAGTTTGAGGCTCAGCTGAAATAACAAGGCAGAACAGGCACATTCCCACCTGTACGTGCACACGTATGTACGTACGCGTGTGCAGTGCTGGCTTCTGCCCAAGAGAGGAGGCTGCTAATTGAATGACCACTTGGCAGGGACAGCAATTTAAGAGCGAGTTAAAAACATACATTGGTTTAAAAAAGGAGATGGCACCCTAAAAAACACCCCGAGATTACATATCTCAAATTATCAAAGCTGAGGAAATGTTGGACACAGAAACGCAGCCTCTGTGTTGTTAGTCGACATCGGGCTGCACATTCTGGAGCAATATTCCAAGATTCATTTTTCATTTTCTGATATCTTGCTGGGGAGGGAGACATGTAGTTGAAAAAAGTGATCAATAAAAGAACAAATAAGGAACAAATGCTAAGAATATTCAAGATATGGTTTTATTGTGCAGAAATCTCTGAACAGGACATTTTTCTATCTGTTCGTTATTTTTACCATATTTGTTTGACAGGCTTATGTTTCAGGCAGCCAGAAAGATAAAATAATGTCTTAAAACCCCAACAAATACTAAGATGCAGAAGAAAATAAGTTGAGAAAGTAGGCAATAAAAGGAAACCAGCAAAATAAACCTGAATAAATAAAATAAATTAAAACTACCATACATAAAAGTACTGTTTGGAGTTTTACAATTTTAAAATCTGATAGTATGTCTAGATTTTAATAGGTTCAACTAGAAAAGTTAAAGCAATTATGAACATTTAAAACCTTTATAAAAATGGCTAAATTGCATCTGACCAAATGATCATAGCAAATTCTTTGAGAATGTAGGGAAAGACATTTATAATATTTTATGGTTTTTAAATACCTTGCCTTTGCGTCCCCTAGGAACTTCAAAAGAGCATTATGAGGGAGAGAAAAATGAGAGGAGCATGTTTACAAGTATTTGTAAGGTGATAAAAAATAGTTGTTTAAGACAGTGCTTAAATACATTGTCTACATTCATCACGTGTGTCTGCATGTGAGGATGTTGTAGGGTTTATGTACCATGTAGTCCTGTCTTATTGCAGTTGTAGAAATATTCGTGGCTCAGTGTGACTTAGGCACATAAAACTGTTCTTTAATAGATAATTTGTCTTATTTACTGAAGAGCAATACTTACACAATGGGGTAGTATCAGTAAATTAGTGTTTGCTTTGTTTCGGTTTATGCTTTGGGCTAAAAACAGGTGAAGCCAGGATAAGTTTGTTTGTGAAAGCTTGGTGAATACTAATGAGAAGAAAAATCATCCGAGTCAAACTGAATAAATTCTGTGGATAGTATGAAGGATTTTCAGCGATCCATATTGTCCTTGGACTTGGCTGTTGCATTGTACTTTAAATGGAATTGATTGTGTGGTTGTAATGAAAGTAACGGATTGATTTCTATACAGAGTTACACAGAGTAAATAGAAAAATGTTCTTGTCTTGACCTGCATTCATAAACTAAAAATCAGTGGCTTTTGACCTAATCCTTAATAAAAAATGCAAATGAAATATAGGAAATCGGAAGGTTTCTTTAATTCTTAGAAAATCTACTGTTTATCAGGTTTTGCTTGTGTGCTTTCTTGGATTTTAATTCATTTTGTTTAGGAATTCTAGTAACTGTAATCTATTTTCTCTTCAAGGAATTTGTACTTTTTGCTGTTCACATATTTTTGGAAAATATATTTGACTGTTTCCTTTCTTATTATTCCTTTTTCCTTAACTACATGGCATTTTCCTTTATCTAGGTAGGATATTTATGATTTTTAGTGCCTTCTCTGTTGAACAGTGTTAGCATAGCATTTTTGTGAATGTGTGACTATCACAGATTATTTCTAAAAGCTAGTGGTTTCTGAACTGAATATGCAGATTAACAGCTTTATGTTGTAATAAAAGGAGGAAAGCTGTTGATTGAAATAAGGTGCATCATTCTTTCTGTTTGAATAAACTTAACAAATGTTTGTATTATTGCAATGATTATCTCAGTAAAAGGCCATAGAGATATTCATGAGCAACATGTATTACTCTTTTCTTTTCTTTTTGCTTGTATGAGATGGCGGTTCTGGCCCCAGTAAAATGCACAATCCAGCCGGTAAATTCTCTCATTGAGCTGTAAACCAGGACTACAACAAGCAAGATCCGAGTTAGTGCATTCATCAGTTTCTCGGAGAATTTTGTGACTTTATTTTTGGTGCTTAGAGTTTAATTTCTCGCTGAAGTAGAGCAGCGCATTGTGGCGCCGCACAAACAAGAAGAGCAAAACAATAGAAACCCCAATGCACCGACGGCCACCGCTACTCCATTGTAGCTTCCAAAGGCACTCTATTCTTCCCAGCCCACTTGATATCCTGCAGGTTGTGGCAGTACAATTCACAGGAAAAGCTTAGACATTGAGCTTGCACGCTTTTTGACTCCATTTTAAACCCTTTGTTCACACCGGGGTGGCATTTTTTCACACCACATGTGGCAGCTTTGACTCCTATCCAGCTTGTCGTATAGAATCAAAGTCTGTGATTTTTTACATTCCCAGTGTTATCTCCTCAGTTGCTATATTCTTTGTAGCTCCCAAAATATTACAAATCTTAATTTCAGTCATAGGTT
This sequence comes from Struthidea cinerea, assembly GCA_013397865.1. Classification (NCBI taxonomy): domain Eukaryota; kingdom Metazoa; phylum Chordata; class Aves; order Passeriformes; family Corcoracidae; genus Struthidea; species Struthidea cinerea. The sequence continues at coordinate 416,726 of VZTI01000231.1, forward strand.
TTCAAAGCTTTATAGGCTATGGGATGAGACAACAGTACCTGCACTCTTAGATTTGGTTAAAATCAAAGCTGTTTGCAGGGGAGGGGAAGAGCTCTTTTTCCCCACCCTCTTCACTTTGAAGAAAACCTCAACACTGGCAATTAAAAACTATGTGTTGAATTTGATATATATTCATGCTGCCTGATGTATGTTTTGCAGAAAAGAATTAAAATAACACGTAATACTGTATATCTTTGGATTTGTACATCATATGAGTGCTTGTACTTTGTTTCAGTATTAAAACATTATTCATCCTAAGAGATTCTTTTGTTGCACACAGGAGTCATCTGTTGTGCTCTCTTTTCCCTATTTTTCCAAAGACAACCTTCATCTGCAATTTTGCTGAAAGTTTTATGTGCCACGTCAATAATAAATTCTACTTCAAACTAATTTTGCAGAGAACAAAACACGTCTACCAATATGAATGCCCCTAAAATAAACATTTTTTGAAAGTTTACTAATAGAAGATATATTGCTTAAATTAATGTCGTTCAGTATAGCTAAAATGCCACTTGAGTTCTGAAACAAATACTAAAGTATGTATTTCTTACTAAGAAACTTTACGATTGATTGCAAGTGCAAAGTGACAGGGCAACAATAACATTTGGATAAAAATTGTCACAGGAATTAATGTAACTTATACTTCACACTTTTTGATATATTTTTCAAATGATCAGTGAAAATTAAATGGTTGTGTGATTTGGAAGAACATTCTCAGTTCCATGTATATTTACAAATCTGTACATTCATTGTTGCTGGTTCACTCAGCTGAAGATAATAGAATAATTTCTCCTTGGCACATATGCTAGCCTGTACATTGACATGACACCCTAATAAATATTTTGACTCCAGAGCTGTTGTTTGTTGCTGTTTGTCAGGTGGTTGGAATGGTCTTTTGGCTGCCGCTCCTCTTGTGAACTAAAATATTAAAATGTATGCTTTCAATCTAGCAGCTTTTTTACTGCATTTTATACATTTTCTGACTGCTCATTCTTTCTTTAAAATATAGTGCTGCTGTGTGCTTAATGCATGCTGCTTATTCACCAAAATCTACCTAATCACTTATGTTGTTTATGAAATACTTACATTGGTTTTATGTTTGCTTTTAAGAATGGCATGAAATTGTGTTATGTAAGAGAATAGTTCAGTAACTACCTCTAGAAAGACAGAACGACAGTGTTCTTTTCTGGTTTAGAAAATATAATTAATAATAATTCCCTGTGCTTGTTTTTATGCCATTTCCTTGCTGTCTGTTTATGGAACATTAGATGTTAAGTTGTTAAATCGTCTTAACTGGTCTGACATGTAGCAGCACTGAATAAGAGGAAGTCTGTTCCAATTAATCTTTATTTTGTATTTCAGTCCAAAATCTCAAATATCTAAACTAACCCCTAGTAATAATTAATTTCCAATTAGAAACACAGTTTTATTAGCTCTGTTCCTAAGCAGTTATTGTGTAATTAAAAAAATCCAAAATACATGAAAATAAACATTTAACTCATGGTTGGTTGAGGTTTTTTTGTCTGTGATTTTTCAAAAAAGGTGAACACTCAAAGAACACATTTAGAATCTATATCTAAAAATAGTTTTATTTTGCATACTAAATTAAACAAAATTTATAGAAATGTTCTTTGAGAAGATCAATAAATAATAAAATTACATTAAAATGGCATTTTGAAAGTTACCCATTACTTAAAAAAGTAATTAACCTAAATTAAAAATTCTGTAGACAAAATGGGACACTGTTTATTTCTTTTTTGCCAAGAACCTTAGCACTTTCTGCAGTTTAACTAGCTGAAAAGTCCAGGCATTCTGAATACAATTTTAGATCATACAAAAAGAGTTGTTTTATGAAAACTGAAACTATAAAAAGATGAAACCTTTCAGAATGCGATACAGTAATTTGTGCAAAGCACTTATTTTCCAAAGCACACTATAAGGAAACAAACACATAAAATACTCATGCAAGCTTACCCATTTACTGTTTAAATATTAAAACAGTGAATCAGAAAAGCAATGTACACACACTTAGCAGACAGTTATTTTACTATCACAGTTATCTACATCTAAACTTGACATCACACAGCATTTTTAGAAGACTCAAGTATGAATTTCTCGGAAGCAAGACAAGTTCAGTAAGTGTATCAAAATTAGTTTACCTACTTTCACAGCGCATAGTTACTGATGAAAAGGCATGATCTTATTTAAGTGTCATGAAGCAGAAATATAGAATAAGCATTTGTTAATATCCATTCCAGAAAATCCCAACTTTTATTTCTCCACATTTCTTACTTTTCCCCATGTTTCTTCAGACCCTCTTCATGTTAATATTTCTTCTATTTCCAGAAAAGAGAAGGGGGCGGGGGGAACCCCCAACAACAAAACCCCACAAACAATCAGCAAAAGCATAATTGGTTTATATTGCCTTTCAGCTTGTGGCCTGTCCTTGTATTATTAAATCAGATCATACAGACTCCCCTAAAATTCAGCTTGGAGTAATCCTCTGCTACTTAAGGCTGGATGAAAAGAGTACTCATTGTGAATTATGTTTCTTCTGTCACAATAACCTTCTTTATTCTTTAGTGCACCTCCCCTTTGCCTGCGGCAATTAGAGAAAATAGGTATGCCTTGAAGTATGAGATAGTGATATCTCAAAAATATATATACTGATGTCATATACAGAAAACGCTGGGTTAGCAGCACCCTGAAGAATATATAAGCCCTTTTTGATGCAATCCAAATTTTGTTAGAACAGAGTAGAGGCTCACATATTGTACAACGAGTAGGTGCTGATGGCTTTCACTAGATTGTTGTTTTTTTTCACAAGCAGTGATCAGATATTTTACCATTCCATTAAAAGAAGAGTAAAAACTTGCTTACCGACTCATATAATTTTCCACGTTAGCTACAATTCTGTTTGGGTTTTTTTTTTAATTCGAAGGTGTTAGAGAATCTTTTTCTTCACTCCTCCCTGAAATTCCTGGAGTTCTGTTGAACTCTTTGACTGGACATTTCAGCTACAGTTTCTCAGTGGTTTAGCATGATTTTCATAATTTCTTGCAGTGGTGCAGACATTTAACTGTTTCATCTTGAAAATAAAATACATATTTAAAAAAAAAAGGTTGACCTGTGAATAACAAAAATGTTTTTGCACTAGCAGAGAAGAGCAAAAATCCATGTTATCAGATACTAATTTTCCAAATTATTTGTCTTTCTCTATCAAGGGAAAAAAAGAATATAAACTCTTTTAGGGTTCCAGTCACCACTGCCAGGTTATTTTACCTATTAGAATATCTGTCTTTTCTTTAAGACTATCTACTTTATTGTATTTAACAAACAAACAAAAAGCAGTATTTTTTTTGATTTTTTACTTTTTGAATTTATCTTGGAAGCTTTCCAAGTTCACGTTTGTTTTTCTCCTGTGTTATTTTTAAAGCCTTAAGGCAGAAAACCTCCAGTTGGTATCTTGTTTCGAAACCCCTCACAATTCTGGGCTGTTCATGCCAATTCCAAATCAGCCTCCCTTGCACTTTAAGGGAGCTGATATTCAACTGGGAATGACTAAAAGAGAAAGCACCTTTAAAAAAAAAAAAAAGACAAAATTAAGTGCTAAATCAAGCAGGTGAAAACAAATAGATTCTGCCGTGAGGCTGGTCTAACATTAAGACACTGTTTTTAAAGTTCCTAAGAAATTACTACACTACAAAAACCAATAATACTTGTGAATAAAGGAAGAGAGTTTGGCCCACTGCACAGGTTTGGGCACAAAAGTGCTTGCTAAGCTATCTATTTCACACATGCAACGACAGAAGGTTCGATATTCATTCGATCGATGACTGAAAAGGCACAATGGCAAAATCGGACGGACTTCTTTTCAAATACAGATCTCCGATGTCCCCCTACAGTCTGCAGTCGCACGGCTGGTGGTGTGGCACAGACGGAGCAAGGGTTACATCAAGGCTGTTCTCTGGACCGTGCAAACGGTCTAGACCAATGACCTGCAGCATCGTGCCCTTTGAAGAAGAGGCAAGTTCAGTCACGACGAAGAAAAATCAAGGCGTACCCCTTTTAACAATAGGGAGCAGCTCGTGGCTGCAAAGAGGTAAGCAGGGGTAAGCAAAAAAGGCATCTGCTTCCATGGTTACAGGCCAAGCATGGGAACCTTGCTTTTGAAGAGGGACGGTTCTCAGGCTCCCTCTCAGGCTATGTCATGCATTATAAGCAAAGGCAGGTTGAGCTGAAATCCGCAGAGTTATTTCAGAGTAAAATGATACGCGAGCACATGGCTGTTAGCAAAAAAAAAGTCACATGACTGTTTAGAAGCAGCCTTGCACTGTTTCTGAATCGAGCCTTTAGTTCGGGGCAGTTTCTTCTTCTTTTCTTTTTTTGTTGTCTTTTATTTTTTTTCCCTCCGCTTTTGCAGCAAACTAAGAAAATTGGGAGAAGATTTATACAAAACAAACATTTGTTTGATACACAAGATTCTGGCTATTCTCGTTCTCTAAACTGAAAAAAGGTCAAGGGTCAATGTTTTTTCGTGACAGGGCCACAAATCCTTTTGTTAGCGTAGCTTTAGCAAATGCCATTTAAAATAAGATTTTGCTTTTCTTTCCAATGCATATTATTATAAGTTTGACAGAGTATTAAAGTAATGAATTTCTGTTTCTCTGCAATAACTTTTTTCTTCCAATATTTTGGCAGGTTTTTTTCTTAATTTTTTGGCTCTACAATGGTAGTTTTTAAGATTTACACTTCTAGACAACTGAAAATGCACACAAAATCAAAACGTAATTGTCCTGCCATCTTTAGGGGGGGAAAATAAAGAGAATTATCTGCAGGCATAGGTAGTAAAAACGTGATCAGTGACTATAAGCCTGTGGTGTAACCATTAACCTTTGAGAATCGTTATGTTTGTACTTTGTTTCTTTTTGCTTTGTTATTCCTTTTGCTGCGACGTGTTACATTTTCTCCTGAAAAATTAAAAAGTGCAGTGTATTTGCCTTAGCATAGGTGTGCCTGGTTTTTTAATTGTGTTTATTACATCTGTTCTGTGATACTTTAACTGTTTGTGGTTGTTTGTAAATTTTGATGGCTTACTGTTTTATTAGAATTTTACTGTTAAAGAGTTTGCTTTAGTAGCTTCTGTTACATGCCTACTAGGTGATGGTCTGTATTATTACAAGCTACAGCATTTGTCTTCTTATTATCAATATGAGATTAATTTTATTCCAACTATTCTTGTTAAAACGGGGGGGAGAGGGAATGAGGGGGGACAGTGGGAGGGAAATATTTGGCAAACTGTGGAACAGAGTTAAAAGTTCCAGAAACACTAATAATTACTCACATCATTTCCATCAGTATTTTTTCCTGCAGGGACCTGTGGTACTTGGTAGAATTTGTATTGCTATCCTATAAATGTAATTAATATTTATGAGTGTATAGAGGGCAGTATTTTCTCAGGGCGTATTCTGAACTTCTGTTGATCTTTAGGATGGTTTAACTCCAGACTGAGGACTGTGTATTTGAAATGAAAGGATGTGTGCGAACTAACTGTAAGTTGCTCTCAAATAACAACAGGCTTTTTTGAAAAAAGTTTTTGGCTTACCCTGCACATTTATGGGCCAAAATTATCCAAGAAAAAAACCCCAAATCTGCATAGGAAAATATAAACATGCACAGGAAAATACAAATATGCAGCATAAGCAATTAAATATTAACAATAAAAAGTAGGAAGCCCATTATCTTAAAATGGTCACAATCTGGACTAATTGGATTCATTCTGGATAATTTATACCCTGCATACTAATTCAGTTTTCAGCTGGACTTTGACATGATTGCAAGCTGTACCTTTTCTCCAGAATGTCCATTAACTAGTCCCATTATCTTAAGAGAAGAATCTGTTTGCTGGTCTTTTGTGTAAGCTGTTGGATGTAATAAGACATTTTGATATTCCAGCTGAACTATAGATGCCTGTTAATGATGGCAGACATTTTCATATACTCACTGCAGTTTACAAATTCATACACTGTGTGGAAATGTTTTGCGTTCAGATTTATTTAGGCTATGTGAAATTCTCTTGATTTTTATGACAATGCAATGATAAATTAGAAGATTAAATAATCTGTCATATATATGGCATAAAGAGTGCAAAAGAGTGCTGTTGTATTTGGTATTCAAACTGCTTGAAATTGTTCTCATGCTAATAAAACATTCAGTTTTAAATTTTTTTTTAGAGAAAGAGATTTTCTATTGGAAGGAAGATTTTTTTTTAAGTCTTTCCTCTTGTCCATTTTAATGCGATTGATAAGAAAATAATTTCTAGATTCACAGCAGTCTGCACAGTTTACCAAGGGGAGGATCTGATCTTAATTATATTCTTGATCATTTCTTGAAATAATTACTCTCCTCCTGTAAGGAGCTGAGGATAGAGCACTGCAATGAAAGATGTGTAAGACTTGGTGTTGAAGGGAAAAGTTGCATCTCCATGAGCAATAAAAACATGATTGTGAAACCATTAAGTTTTATTCCTATCAGTGGTGTTGTAGGGTGGGTTTTCACCATGTGTTGACGTCTTGCCCCAAAGTACACATGGTCCTGTCCCTCTTGTGTTGTTGATACTGAGATTCTGAAAAAAAATTGGGCTGTTGCTGGAGCCACGTGCCAACTTTGTACCTGGTTCATTCAAGCTAAAGTTCAGGCTGCCAGTTTGAGGCCTTTTGCTTCATTTCAGCCAGTGGTGACTAAAAGACAGAGATTCCTCTTTACTTTTCCCTTTTGGGACTGATTTAAATGAATGAGTGAATCATCTATACATTGTATTCCCCTTCTTAAATACCTTAAAGGGCCTCAAGAAGCACCACTGTTTTCTAACCTCCACTGTGATATAGAAGCCAATTCAGCTTCTCTGAAGGAAGGCAGAAACCAGGGAGAAGGAGGGCTTTGCTGTTTGTTTGTTTTTTAATACTGAAGATGCCTCCTGGGTGTTGGGAAGTTCTGTGGTTTGCATAGAAAGGGTTGTCAGGCACAATTTCTTTTATAATCAGTGCAATTCATGCCTCTGCTGTCTTCAGAATGAATTTCTTTTTTTTTTTTTCACTAGAGAGGTAGACAAAGATTTTGCATGGTTTGCTCTAGGCAAGGTTTGCTGTGTCACCAGATTATTTTAGGGTAGTTTTAGACTGAATTGCTCACTTGAATTANTGTTTTTGGCATAAATTCTTCCCTTAAAAAAAAAAAAAAAAAAAAAAAAAAGTGTCAGCTCTGTCATAGTATGCCAAACCAGGACAAAGAGACCATGATCCTCTTGCTCAGGGGAGATGAGAGTTCTTCAGTTTGGGACCATCTTTAAATAATTTGCGCTCTGGCTTTAAGCAATTTTGACGCTGTACTTTTTAATGATATGCAACAATGCTGTAAATCACCATTTCAAGGACAGTAGTTTATCATGTTGCACATCCTAATAATCTACTGGATAAAGCAAAGGCAGCAAAAACCAGATGAAACCCCAGGTTTTAGTCTGGTGATACAAGATAAATTACAGTTGACTGAAATTTAATGAAAAGGTTCCTTTTTAACCCAAGATTTCTAAAAGTGCTTCCAGGTTAATCCCCACTAAAAATCCTTTGATTTTCTTCTCCAGATAATCCTTTTCTACATTACCTTAGTGAACCAGAATATTCAAACCTGACTGTGGACTTGCTAAGATAGCCCATGGAGCTCTTGGACAAGCCCATGAAGCAAAGAATCATCAAAGCTTAAAACCGCGTGATTTGAATTTTGGTAGCATGTGAAAGCCTCTAGACTTTCCCTCTCAAAACCAAGAGCCCTGAGAGATCAGTTAAGTCAGCAAAAGTTATTTGCTTTTGGTACTGTACATGGATTTGCTTTGTTATGAACTTGGGAATGACTAACTCCATCAGCCTTGATTTAAGATACAAAAAAATTAAGTCTCTCTGGCTCTTGAGTATTCTTCTTGGTCTATAATCCCCACCACAAAAAGCCTTACAAAGTCTAATTAAGTTGTTGCCCCTTATTCAAGTCTCCTTCCAAATGCATTGAATATAAATAACAGATGCACGAAGAACTCTGAAATTATCAGAAAGTCGCCTTTTCTCACTCAGTGTCACAGTTCTGTGATGTTTTGAAATAGAAGTTAGTCTGATTCCAGGAGCATCTCAAGTGTATGAGGTTCTTTTCAGGGCTTTCATTTTCTGAGCCTCTTTTGTTGATAAGTAGCTGTCCTTTTAATGCTTATATCCTGTTCATAGAGAAGGAAGCTTCAGCATTACTGAAATAATGTTAGTCCAAAATAACCTGATATTTCTGGTAGCTTTTTAACAGAGACATGTAGAACAACAGCAATAACAGCTTTGTTCTTGTGTAGACCCTGGCCAAGTTAAAATCACAATTACAAGTGATATGATATCAGGGTAAATATATTTATTGCAAAGAGCTGGTCATGCCAAACAGCCATAGGTTCATAGAATAGTTTTGGCTGGAGGAGACATGAAACATCACAGAATTACAGAATATTCTGAGTTGGAAGGGACCCACTAGGATCAGCAAAGTGCACCCATAAAGTGAGTGGTCTATACAGGGATAAAACTCATGGCCTTGGCATTACTAACACCATGCTCTGACCAACTGAGCTCATCTTAGGGTCAAGACGATCTTGTTCCAGCCCTCCTGCCATGAGCAGGGACACCTTCCACTAGACCACGTTGCTCAATGTGCCATCCGACCTGGCCTTGGACACTGTCAGGGATGGAGCATCTACAGCTTCTCTGTGCAACGTGTGCCAGTGTCTCACCACCCTCAAAATGAAGAATTTCATCGTGCCTTTACAAGCCCTTGTAAAAAGTCACTTCCAGCTTTCTAAACCTCTTCAAGTGTTGAAGGGCCCCAGTAAGTTTTCCCCCGAGCCTTCTCTCCTTCACGCCTGACAATGGCTACTCTCTCATCTTGTCTTCATAAGAGAGTTGCTCCAGCCCTCTGATCATCTTCTTGGCCTCCTCTGGGCTCTCTCCAAGAGGTCCACATCTGTATTGTTCTGAGAGCCCCAGAGCTGGGCACAATATGCCAGGTGGAGTCTCATGAGAGTGGAGTACAGGGCAAGAGTCACCTGCTGGCCACACGGCTTTGATGCAGCCCAAAATATGATTTGCTTTCTGGTCTGCAAGAAAATTCATTGTCCTAAAGTAGAAAACAAGTAGAAAACAATGGAAAACAAGTAGAAAACATGGTTGCTTTTGCCTTTCTAATATTTTCAGAAGACCATCACAATGATTCTTCTTACTTAAAACATGCCTTTTTCTCAGCATTTGCCTCTTCCTTTTTTAATTTCTTTTTTTCATATTTGATTTTTCCCTTCCCTAACTAGAGAGATAGTCATGAAAGAGGGAGTTTTCAGGAATAAAAATTATCTATTTTGGATACATATATGCCTTTGGTAAAATTATTACATCCTGTTTCAGAATCAGGGGTGGAAATTTGCCTTATATTGGTATCTATTAAAGAGCTCTGGAAGTTATACGTTACTGACAAGAATTACTTGTAAAGAAATCTTGTAATACGTGTACACTTGTGAGTAGGGTACTTTGCAAACTAGAGCAAGCATCCAAAATTTTTTGCTTAACAATATGTGAAAGAATCCATAGCAGACTGCAAAACGAAACCAGTCATTTCGGAAAAGAGATACTTTGAAAAGATCAATGTATATGCTTAATAATGCCACTGTCAAGGACATGTTCATGAGAGTTCTGACCTAAGAAAATAGAATTTTCATAAGGAATGAAAAATCTGATGGTTTTTGGTTTATGAAGGGCATGATGGTTGATGGTCTGACATTAAAAAAGTTTCAGAGATTGCATTCTGAAAAAAGACTTTCATATTTCTGTGAAACGACATCCCTTTGAACCTTCTGTGACTGGGGTTTTGGGTCTGAATGGTAATCCTTTTCCCTCATAGTCCCTTGGCATCCATCATTTTTGGATATGTGACGCTAGAGGGGACATCCTACCTGTACCCTTCAGTATCTGTTTATGGACATCCTGTCCATGAATTTGTCTGTGAGCCTGAACTATCTGGAATTTAATCCTTTTGGCATTGTGGTTCAAGGAGTGAAGTTGTTCAGTGCTTACCCTTCTGAGACTTATTCTGATTTTGGTTTCTGAGCACCAAGTAGGATAACAAGTGTTCATAATAACTTCTGCTTTGGTGAATACCTCTGCTTTGAATTGTTTGTGCTTGTGTTCAGCAATCTTCCAAATATTCTGTAATCTGACTGACAGTGATTTTCATGAAAATTTCCTCAGTTATCCCCGCTCATAAGGAATTTTGTCTTAGCACTTGTGTCACATGAAGAATTGTTCAAATGCTTGTATGTAAGCAGGACTGGTGAGATGTGAAGAAAACCATGACTTTGTCAATACAAATCAAACTCCTGAGATATTCAGTCCAGCCTGTTACTTGCTGCAAAACTTGTTCATCTGTAAAACCTCTTTATCTGTAGTAGCACTTGCTTCATGAAACAAAGAAAAAGTGGTATAGTGGTCACATTTTTTTCTCTTTTATAGCTTATGTTTGGAGGATTTCCGGCAAATTCTTGAGATTCAACAGTAGTCAATTTTTAAATATTAATCCACTGTGAGATCATATAGTACAGTAACTACCTTGATTTGTTGCTGGAGGTGAGGGAAAGTATCAAATTCCTTCTGATTTTAATCTGTTCTTTGTGCAGAAAAGTTCTCTAATCATTCCACTGGAGAAGATGATGATAGAAATATATATTTGTGCTTGTTTGTTTTTTTTTAATTTTAATGTTCATCTTTTACTATTCAAGTATTTCAAGCTTTTTGCTTAGCAGATGGAGCTAATGAGGTTCGATAGAGATGGCAAAAAAGCATCCTGCCTACTTCCCCAAGTCTACATCCTTTTATTTATGATTGATCAAAATTCAGCATATTTTAAAATACCTGTTCCTCTTTCTCATGTGCTAGTCTAGAATACAAATTGTCAAACTGTAATTCTGTCAAATCATTATATAAGCACTTGGTTTCTGAGGGCAAACCTTGCTACCTCTAGTTGCTGTGAATTTTAAAGGTGTACTAGAAGAGCCATTTTCAATATGTGATTCCAAAGTACCATCAATGAAAAATCCAGAGCAAACTTCACAACCGAGAGACGATGGGGAATAGAAACAGGATGAAGTCTGAAAACTTAGTTATGTACATGGTTGTGATCACTTCTGCTATTATCTGCTATCTCGAGATTTTTTAAAAGAAATGAAGGAGCTGACTGTAGTAATAAACCACAAAACAAGCCCTTCAGATGATTCTGTCTAGCTCTCTCCAGCTGAGGTATTTGTTTAGGCATGGTCAGTGATGAGTATTTCTAGGGCACAACAGATTTCATCCAGTCAGAATCTCTAAAAATAGATCAGATGAATCATGCTGTGAAGTGTCTCTCTGATTCTAAAGGACCTGCAGTGACTAGCTCAGAGATGCTGCTTAAAACTAGGTAAGAGGAATTTCATCCAAAATAACTGCAACCCCAGTGATCTGATATGTCCGTGAGCAAGGTTTATGCCATTTAAAATAGTATCAAGTTAGACCTTTCAGGTAATGAAATAAAATTATTAATGCTTCCATGTGTGGCACCGCAGCAACCTCCCCAGGAATTCTGCCAAGCATTCAGAGTGCCCAGGTGTCGGAAGCATGAACTTAGGTGTAGCAAACAGAAAGGAATGGGACTAAAACAAACAGTGGGAAGGGAAACGTTATTGTGAGGATACTAAAAGCTTTATTTCTCTTCAATAAAATAAAAGCCAAGAGAAAAGGTACACAGTGGGAGCAGGACAATTGTGAGTGAAGGAGAGCAATCTAATCTGAAGAACAATGCTGGGAGAGAAATAATTGGCAGAAAATCAGACCGGAAGTTAGAAGATTTCTAGCCATCAAAGCAGTAGTATTCTGGAGGAGACTCCTAATCAAGTGGTCAGGTTTTGTTTTTCCACACATGTCTAACTGTTTGCAAGGTGGAAAATGATACATTTATGAAAGGGAATGTGAAATGTGGTTGCCTCTCATAGCAGGAGCTTGGACTGGGTATGCCACCACCCTGATCCTAGAAGGGGATGTGTATGCATGACTGCACTTATTGAAGTGACAGTAATTATGCTGTAGATATGCCTATACTATCAATGTGAATCTGTTGTGGTGCTTCTTTTAACTTGTAATTAATACTAATTGAGCTCTCAGAAGCTGAAGGGTTCCTCGTTTAAAAATCCTGTTCTTTCTCTGAGTGTAACAACAGTTTGCTAACTTATCCCACTTCTTGAAAAACTCCATGCTAATGAAAGGAAGGCACTTAACATGATCTGTTGATTACAAACAGCTCAGAGGATTTCTTACTGTGTAAGCTAAATATCTTTGCCAGCATAGTGGTTCTGCTACATGTGTTTTCCCTTAGCATTGTATTTATGGTACTAGACATGTGATTGTAGATTAATACTTTCCCTATATATTCTGCTAAACTTTGTTTTTGCTGCGAAGATGTTAGTATGAATGAGAAAAAATATAGGTTTTGTACATGAATTCATTCTATATGTTTTCTAACAATCCACAAAGAGAAAAAAGAATTTTCAGATGCTAAAATTCAGTCTAGGAAATTGAGTTGGTTACTCTATAAAAGTAATAAAATAGTGAATTTATTTGCATGCAAAGCTCAGCACACAACTAAATGTGCATCCAGCAAGACAGCGTCCCCAGTTTGAGATGTGCTGAAAGGTTGTGGGGCCTGCAAGACAGAAGATGTTGTACCACCTTACTTTGTTTTTTCAGCTACTGGTATATGACAATTCCCTTAAATTTGTAAACCTGTTAAAGTTCATCAAGTCTTGTAAAAAAAAAAAAAAGCGCTACCTCTTTTTTGTGTTTATATTGTGTACTTGTGGGACATAACACTATGTCTTTCTTTGAAACAGATTTCCTTTTGAAATACCAGGTGAAACTCGGATAGTTTATTGCACGAGTCCTGTATCCCTGTTCTGATGTGCTGTGTCTCTTCCAGGTACAGCTGCCATTCCATCTCACAGCAGGACTGTCTTTGCTGCTCCACAAGCTGCAGGTAAGCCCTGAGACCACTCCCCAAAGTTTGTGTCCCCAGTCACCATGGCCAGCCCCTGGCACGTGAAGCTGAGGGCAGTGCAGCTGCTCTCCATCTCACAGCGGCTTTCCCAGGACTGTGAGGGGATGCTCCCTCTGTGTTTCAAATGGCTCCCAAGGAGCTCAGTCATGGTGCTTCTCCTCACAATGCAGGGCTGGGTTTCAAATCAAAACAGGCCATTGGACCATGTAGTTTAAACCCTCAAGTTTTTACATTTTGTGCTGTTACTCCCTTGCATTTTGTCTTTGAAGCAGGAAATTTTTTTTATTTAATCCACTATTTATCTTCATAGCAAGAGTGCTCGTTTCATGAAATGAAGTATCAAAATTTGTGCCTTTTACCAGATTTAAATTTGACCAGCTTCAGCTTTGAGCCATTGTTCCATTGTTTTCTGCTGGCACTTACAGGTGGTATTTGTTTTCCTATAATTACCGCTACGTTTGTTCAAGTCAGCTAAAATAAACCTGAGTTCTCTTAAGACTTTCACTCTAACATGTATTCCCCAGTATTTAGCATTTGCGTCTCTTCCTTCACCTCTATTTTTCCCATACCCTTTACAAAACACACAGAATTCTCTAAAGGTAACTGTAGGATTATTACTGATCCTTCAGTTGGAGGAAAAAGCAGCTGTCTGTTACTGCTATTTCACCGTCCCTTGGAAAATCACACGGTTGTGCTAAACTTGCTATGCTGGGACTTTATGTTGAACGGTGAATGCCTGTGTTTACCCTGTGTTTACTTCGTCCTCTTGAACACTGACTCATTCAGTTTCTCCTTCCAAGCCAAGGATGGATTTCGAGCTCATGTTTATTCACAAAGGTTTGCATTCTAATGTCATAAGAATGACTTATTTTTATGGTGGATTCTGCTCATCCTTCCAGATGATGTGGATATAAAATCTCAGAAGCCATAATGAAAAGTTTATGAACAGGTCTTTTGAACTAAAAAATATCTTGAGAACATCTTCAGTTCAAATGTCACTGGTTTGGGATACTGCTCATTCAGGACACATCCATGTAAATGGGATTTGTGTTTTGGTATTAAAAATATTCAGAAACATTACCCATGAGTGTGAAAGACAAGTACAACTGGCTGCTTAATGTTTAATTAGTAGAACGTAGTTATATCACTTTTTGCTTTATTTTTATGGTCTTTTCTTTCCATTACTGTACTTACTTGTTTTGTATAACTAGAGAAAATTTTGCTCCACTTTCTGCTGAAAAAACATGGGGAGGAAAAAAAAAAGGTATCTAAATCCCTGCTTGTAGGATGGTGGAAGCCAGCTGTCCAAACAGACTGCATATTTGGTCATAAATTTATTGGAAGATGAGTGTGTTTTATTAATAAGAATGTGCACTTTTGATATTATCTTTGCAGTCAGAATAAAGCTGAATATAAAACCAGTTAATCACTCTGAATACTAATATTAGTAGAATGGGAGGGAAGTTCTCTTTTTATAATATAGGACATTTTCTTCTGGAAAATTTCTTTCAAAAAATTATAAGTTAAAGAAATGAAAAGAGAACAATGATCTTTTGGTTAGAATCAATGGATGAGCTGCTCCTAGAGCTGGATATACTACAGAGCAGTCCCCATCCACCAGATTACATTGTTTTTATGGTGCCTGGACTATGTTGACAAAAACTTTCCTGCTTTTACTAGTAGAAGCTAGAAGTAGTCAGCTCCCATATTAAAGGCAATTTAGTCTGTGTGTAACATAGTATGTACTGCTGCAATATTTTTGCTGCAGATGTTACCCTGGACTTTTATAAGTCAAGAAATCTGCACACTGAAAACTTTTGTCAAGCAATTATGCAAAAGGTATTTATAATTTCCCCTCCTTCTTTGGAGTCCTTTAGTCTCTTTAATCATTAGCATATATTGTAAAAGTTTGTTTATTATGCAGTCGGAAGTTATCCAGTTATTTCTGTTTGGGAATTATTCTTGGAAAAAGACAATGATTGGCAATAATACCTGTACCTCTCCAATTCGACAAAATTGCAGCACACTGAAAAAAAATAATATGGAATGATACATGTTTAAAAAAAAACCTTGTAGGATGTACTGATCAAAGTTGAGCTTAGCTATTAGTAGAACACTTTTCCATTAAATAGAAGGAAACTGAAATAACTCTAGTGTACATGTTCAAAAAAACCAGCATTCCTTCTTAAGGAAAAGCCCAAATATATAGTATGCCATTGTTTGCTGTGCATGTGGTGACCAGTCCGGGTTATATTAAGTTGAAGTTACTGCCATCTGGTGGGGAAAAGAGTGTTATATCCCAACACTTGGAAGCTATCCTGTCAGGGTTACATCCTCCGCACCTGTATGAATGATGTGTGTGTGTATAAACAGAGATAGATGTAGATATATCTATATATAATACTAGCATTTGGTTGCTGATTTTGAAAGAGATTTCAAATATTCAATGATACACAATGACCTGCTGAATTGGAAATTAGTCAAGAGTAGAGAAATGTAGGAAAGAAAATAAGGAAAACTTCATAGGTAGAAAAGATAGATAAGCAATATGTGTGCTGTGGTCCTGCCAGTGTGCCCAAATTCCTGGACTAGAATAAGGTTGATTATCACACAAAAGCCTTGTTCCCAGAATATTTCTTCACAGCTGGAGATTTTACACTTTGTGCAGTGTTTCATGTGGCACTTCTTATCACCATTTCATAGAATCATAGAATGGCCTGGGTTGGAAGGGACCTTAAAGATCATTTAGTTCTGACCCCTGCCATGGGCAGGGACACCTTCCTCTAGACCAGGTTGCTCAGAGCCCCATCCAACCTGGCCTTGCCCCCTTCCAGGGATGTGGCATCCACAACTTCTCTGGGCAGCCTGTGCCACTGCCTCTCCACACTCACAGTAAAGAATTTCTTCCTAATCTCTGGTCTAAACCTACTCTCTGTCAGTTTGAAGATGTTATTCCTTGTCCTGTCACTACATAACCGTCTCTCTCCATCTTTTCCTGTAGACTCCCTTCAGGCACTGGAAGGCTACAACTAGATCACCACAAAGCCTTCTCTTTTCCAGACTGAACAACTCCAGTCCTCTCCGCCTTTCCTCACAGGAGAGGTGCTCCATCTCGCCAATCAATTTGGGCTCTGTGTTAGAGATGACCACTAAACAGCTGCAAAAACATCTGTGCTAATTCTGCCTCCATTCTTTGCTTAGACTTCCTCTTTGGTGCTGCAAGTTTGGTCCTCCTTGAGTCTTGACATATACCTATGTTAACTATCGCCTGTTTCTTGAAGGATCAGCCCAATAGGAATGGAATTCTATGAGTAGAACATCAGGGGATCTGTGGGGCATTTTATGCATATTAAATTATTTACGTTTTCTCCAGCTAAAACTCTTACATAGGATGTAACAGTCAGTAAAGTGAATGATAAGTGCAGTGGTAATAGAAGTGTGATTCAGTTGTGGGAATCAGTGTCAGGTGTCTATCTGCAGTAATAAATTGCTCAGTAACCATATGGGAATAATAACTGGTGTCCAGAATTTGTTTTTATTTCATCATTATGGTGTCTTGAAGTCTCCAAACAAGATTAGATCTGCTTTATGCACAAATATTAAATAGGTTTTGTCCTCATCATATGCTGTGTTTTCACCTGGTGGAGAACAGTACAGGTTTTCACCTGGTCCCTTGCTCTTAGCATGCAGCATAAATTGCCATTTTCTCTCTTAGGTTTGTATCAAAAGTGTATTTTTAACTGGCATATTCAAAGAGTCAATGAAAAGTTACAGGGATCCAAGAGTCCCATGGGGTCCGTAGTGGTGCAGTCAAACCCCAGGGGCAGAGTAATATTAGATTCCTCTTTAAAGGGATAACTAAATGTTGCCACCCTATACTTCTCATCTCTCATAATTCTTGTCTATTTTGTTTAAAATTGTTTTTCACTTGGTTGGTCTTTGCTGCCTATTGTCATTTTTTGTTTCTTTTTGTCTTTTTCCTTTTTCTGCACTCTCTAGGAGCCAGAATCCTGCCTAGATAACATCTGTCAAAAGGAAAACCATTGACCTTGTAATCCTGTCATTCTGCTTTTAAGACTACATTGCACATGCAGGTGTCTGATTTCTTCATAGGTTTTAGAGGAAGTACTTTCTCATGACTTTGCAATGTCATTGCCTAATGGTTTTTCAAGGAGACAGACACTTTGCACATAGCAAGGCTCTTACTGGGAAGGTTTAACAGCAAGAGTGCTGGGTGGTTACATGAACACATATTAAGTAAGTGCTTCGAACTCAAGCCCACAGCTTGAACCATCCAGTGCAAAGAACTCTCTCTGACTCAGCCTAGTTTGCGCAAAACAGAAAAGGGAACAGCTTTCAGAAGGAAAATGATCCCTGGTTCTCTCTTCCAGCCTTCAACTCAACATAAAGTTTACTTTGAGCTGTATGAAAGGAGCACCTAAGTTGATTATCTCTTGATTACAAAACTGGCTGCTTTTTATTTTCACTGCTGCTGGTAGAATGACCAGCAGTGAACTGTTCTTTAGAATCCCAGTGACACTGACGTGCAAGCCTTCTGGAGTATCTTGTTCTTTTTGTCTACTGGTGTCTTATTTTTTTTTTTTTTTTCATTTCCCCCTCTCTTTCCCCTTTTACCCCCTGCCCCTGGATAACAACTTCATATATTTATTTATAATTACCATTTATAAGAAATTTGATAGCTAGATGGTAATTGCTCTCTGTGCTTAGGACAGCTAAACTGTAATAGAAGGTCATGCAGGAAAAGATGAAGTAATGAGAGACAAAGTTAGGAGGATGTATCTTCTGAACCAAAAATGACCATATTCTAGAGGGTCTGTTGGGATGGGATAGAGTTCAAGGTTATATAATGAGTTATAAAGTCAGAATGTGGAATTAATTGAAGTATCTCAAATTTCACTTCTTTAAATCAAAACTGTTTATAGACATGTCCTTACTCGATGAAAGTTGATACAGAAATGAGTGAGTCCAGCTCTTTGAGCTCATTATGGAGGAAATCAGAACAGAGTGCTACAGTGATCACAGCTACCTTTAAAAATCTATGAGGAAGTGGATGCACTTTTCCAGGAACACTTATTGATAGATGTGATATTTGTATTTGATAATTGCATCTCCATTCTTGGTTCAGAACACGCCTAGATAAGCTGCTGAAAAACCTGCTCTCAGACCTGCTTCAGATGGCTCTTAGATCTTCATTAATGACAGGGACAAACAGATTGAGTGCACCCTCAGCAAGTCTGAAGATGATACCAAGCTGAGGGATGTGGGTGACACACCTGAATGATGGGATGCCATCCAGAGGGATCTGGACAGGCTTGAGATCTGGGGCCATAGCATTCTCATGAGGTTTAACAGACCAAGTCCAAGGTGCTGCACCTGGATTGGGGCAAGCCCCAGTACCAATCCAGGCTGGGGCTGAACAGATCCAGAGCAGCCCTGGGAGAAGGATTTGGGGGTGCTGGTGGGTGAGAGGCTGGACATGCCCCGGCCGTGTGCTCTGGGAGCCCAGAAACCCCCCGTGTGCTGGGCTGCACCCAAAGCCCCGTGGGCAGCAGGGCAGGGAGGGGATTCTGCCCCTCTGCCCCGCTCTGCTGAGACCCCACCTGCAGTGCTGCATCCAGCTCTGGGGTCCCAGCACAGCAAGGACAGGGACCTGCTGGAGCCAGGCCAGAGGAGGCCACCAAGGTGATCAGAGGGATGGAGCAGCTCTGCCATGAGGAAAGGCTGAGAGTATTGGGATTGTTCAGCCTGGAAAAGAGAAGGCTTTGGGGTGACCTAATTGCAGTTTTCCAGCACCTGAAGGGATCCTACAGGAAAGATGGAGAGAGACTGTTTACAAGGGCCTGGAGTGACAGGACAAGGGGAAATGGCTTCAAACTGACAGAGAGTAGGTTTAGATCAGATATTGGGAAGAAATTCTTTCCTGTGAGAGATGTGAGGCCCTGGCACAGGATGCCCCGAGAAGCTGTGCTGCCCCATCCCTGATGGTGTTCAAGGCCAGGTTGGATGGGCCTTTGTGCAACCTGGTCTAATGGAAGGTGTCTCTGCCCAACAGAGTGTTAGAACTAAATGATCTTTATGTTCCCTTCCAACCCAGGCCATTCTATTATGTGACTTCGATATCCCTTCCAAACTCATTTATTCTGTGATTCCATTATATGAAAACTTAGCCTTCTAAAGACTAGATTTTCCCAAAGAATAAAGATTTCAGTATGAGATCATACTTCTTATCTTGAAGGTGATGAGCAGCTGAAGCTACTTTTAAAAAATTACCTTAATTTTGAGGTAGAAAATCACTGTAATGAACACAGTTTATGCACACTGAAACTTTTTAGACCCTTCATGAAGCTTGTCTCCTCAACCTTTCTAAGGACTGTTTGGGGTGGTTGGGAGCCACTTCCTATGGAAATTCGAGTGCAAAGCACAATTCTTTTACACAGCTTTGTCTCTGACACAAACATAGAAGCATGTATATGCATTTACTAAAATAATAAAAGAGAAGAAACCTTATCAAAACATGATATTTTATACTTAGTTTCCCCCTTAGGGAAAGAGGAAATGACCCAAGTGTGACAGACACTACTTCTAGTAGACTGCTGGGGGTACTTTGATAACCTGGTGCTAAAGGCAGTAAAAAGACTATACGTCTAATAGAACACTCAATATTTTTAATGGATGCTTTTTTGTTCTTTAAAGCAAATTAATTTAAATACCTTAGAGCTTTCAGACTACCAGTGCTTTATTTGAAAATTCTGTGTGCTAGCAATCTGAAGATCAGTCAAACGCAAACAATAGTTTCTGAAATCCTTATATCATCATCTCTGGTTTAGAGGGAACACCCTCTCTCTGGGGTAGAAAAGTAATTTAGTGTAGGACACTAAGCAATTTTGGCTGCTCTTGAACAGATATCTCAAGTAAAACAAACTTCTCTTTATTTCATGCTGTTCTTATTCCTGTAATATTCAGGGAACTTCAAATCTTAAGTTGTTCAGGTTAGTTTAATTCAAGAAGCACTTTAAATTGACATTTTGCTTTCTACAGATGGGGTTAGGTTAAGTTCTGGGGAAAATCAGTTTCAATAATGTATCACCATGATGACATTCCTTTCCCTAGAGTGTTGTCCTTCCATTTAGAGAGGGATGCACAACACCTCTGACTTTTATTTCACCTGATTTTTAGTCTTGCATCTTAATCTAGAATGGTCTTTATGCTTCAAATTAGTATTTTATTTATGTACTGCTTTAAAATTGCTGAACAGAAGATGTAGGATTGAGATCTTTTATGCAGTTTTTTATTTTGCATATCTTTCCCCGCACTCAGAGTCAGAGAACATTCTGAGTTGAAAGGGATCCACAAGGATCATCAAGTCTGACTCTTAAGTGAGTGGCCCATTCCATTCCTTATTTCCAGAGTACTTAAGGGAAGTACTTGTAGTATCCAGTGCAACACCTGAGAACTCTCACAATTGAAGCAAAAGAAAATAGGGGGAATGTGTTTTGAATGTACAGAAATAGGTACTCTGAAAAACATCAGTTCATTAGAGGTTTGTTTCAGGTGCCCAAAATAAAGTAACCTTGATAATTTTCTGCCAGTTAAGTGGAAGTGCGATGGCGCTTTCCCACACAATGGTCGCATGTATGGATGTGCTGTGTTCTTCTATCTAAAGTGAAGAAGGTTTGTGGAGTGGTTGGGTAGGACAGTATTTGCCAAAAAAACAACATTCAGAAATTATTAATTGCATATGAAGATTCAAGTAACTTGAAACATATCTTCAGTAAGGGAGTAATAAGACCAAAAAGATGTGCTGAAAAGGTATTTAGACAATGACAACTGTCGTTCCTGGGCACTGAGTGATGTCAGTTTAGATTATAAATTTTGTATTGTCCTGGAAAGACTGTTTTGCAATAAGAATATAAAGCAAGAGTTACCATTCAGGATATCTTTTTTGTTGTTTTTTTTTTTTTTTTTTTTTTTTTTTTTTTAATGTGTTTTCATAGTAAAATATGTGTTTGTATTATATATGAAATGTATATTAATGTGTCTATATATCAAGCAGCAAAACCTTGTATCTTGAAGCTACTTTGATGTTACAAAGTTGAGCAGCAGAAAATAGCCTATAAATAGGCACATCTGAAAATTAACATGTATTGTATTTTAATTTTTTTAATATATTGAATGCTTCGATGCATAATTTTTCTTCTCATGAATATTTTATTGGCACTTGGATATAAATTCTAAATTTTCTCTGTAAATGATCACTGTAACAAGATCCTTCAGAATCTGTGGTTTTCATCAGCTTTACTATAGGCTTCATTTTGAGAATCTTCTTAGAAATGATGGTTGAATATGGTATCCGATAAAAATTTGGAAGAAAACAAGTTTGTTTGTTGGGGTGCTTTTAGAGCTTTCAAGTCTTCCAAGAAGGTTATGTTCCTTACTGGAAAGTTTACTATTTTGATTTCTGAATAGTCTTTAAAATTTTGTGATTTAATTCAGCTCAGCACAGTTGTAGTGTAATGGGCATCAGTAGAATAATTTTTAAGGGATTATTTCAAGGTCAACATGTTTATGCATATATAGGCTCTAACATCAGCACACTGTTAAATCTCTACAAATAAATGCCTCATCATTTTTGATTGGTTTTTTGCTTTATTCACTGATATATGCAGAGATATCATTGTCTTATTCCAGAGTGATCTTTGTAATTATTATTGACATGTCATTCCAACTTTGCAAAACCAAAATGAAGATTCACTCATTAAATAGGTCATGGAGAAAAATGAGAAAAAAGAGTAGGACACTAAGTGAAAAATTGAAACATTTTATAACCAAAGTTAGGTGCTTTTCCTTCTTCATTTCATTCAGAAGAAGGTCATAGTGCAGAAAGAATGGGAAAGTTTGATCGTTTGTCTGATTTTGCTGAAGAGCTCTTTTCATGGAAGACTACTGAATTTAGAGCTCTGAAAAGACACAGACCTAAATGTAATCTAAATAATAATTAAATGTTGTTGGAAGAGGACACTCAACTGGCCATGGGCTAGTGTTATAAGCAGTCTGAGCATCCAGTTGGCACAGCTGTTCTCTCAATTTTTGTAGTTATGGTAAATAAAAATGTTACAAAACCATGACATTTTGGTGAGAGAATCTCTGGGAGACTGAGAAAGTGATAGCAGGCCAAAACACAGGTAAAGGTGCTTTTACAGCTGTAACTCCCCAGCACGATGGGAAGCATGTGAAGTAATAGAGAAAAAACTCAGATGGGTTTGAGCATAAAGGTTTGTCAGAGGCAGAAAAGGATGACATAACATAATTGATAAGTAATATTTTGGATCATTTGGTTGAGGATAAAGATGGGAAAGGCCATACCTACAATTGATGACACAGAGTATCCTACCTATAAAAGGATAGAAAGAAGTTCATTAGTCCTATCAGTGAAGGCCAGCTGTTAAAGGTTTTGGAAAAATTAAAAAGGATTCTATGGAAGAGACTTCTGTGAGACCAAATTTTAAATTTTTGTTTCAGTGATGCGCAGCTTGAGTAGATGGCCAGATGTTCATAGAGAGATAACAGAAAAGTAGTGTTTTTAATTTGGATAGAGGAATGCTCCTTCTAAAAGATTAAATAGAGTGGGGGATGGTATGAGTGTGTGAGTTGCAAGCTGGCTGTCTCCATGTATACTTTACAAACTTGAAGTGTTGCATATGTTTGCTTTTTCACTGATGTGAGTGACATCTAGTTCATTTTTTGATTGATCTTCTTGGAAGCCAGGTGGAGTTTGAGAGACATCTAATAAAAATGAATTCATCAATACTTGCTTTATAAGCTAAGAAATATTTACACAGACTAAAAAAATTCCCCTTCTTAACGTTCAGAAGACAGGATGAGAGTTTTCTAGAGGAAAGCTGTTTCCTTGAAGAGTAAAAAATAAGTTCTGAATAATGATTAATGAGAAAACATGTGAGGTAGTTTGGTCTTAAACATTGTGGCATTGACTGTGCAATCCTCTTCATTCTGAGCTGTTGGGAAATGGCACAGACAGCGAGATGTGGGGCAGTACCCGGTGACAATTTGAAGGAAAATCAGAGCAGGTAAGCAGCCATCTGATTTACAAGCAATTTTGTGTTTTCATGTAGATAGCCAGTGCTGTTCAGAACGGGGAAATGCCTGCTGCTGACGTTTATTCATCCTTTCAAATGGAGTACAGAGGATTGCTGGGTTTGGGTTATTTTTTTTCGGGAAGATGTTAGTGCAAATTTTAGAGAAGAGCTGCTTGTCTGCTTTCAGCAAAGCTAATTTTCCAGATCTGAGTTCTGTTGGCTTCAGTTATTGGAAGTGAATACCAGATAACCACAAAAAGCACAAGAATTCAGTGTTTTATAAGAAATCAGTTTGAATTCATTTAACTGCATTTGGTTTCATTTAAGTATATTTGAAAGCTTTAAAGCTGAGGCTAATAGACCAGTACCAAACTTTGAGTCTTGTTCATTTATATTAAACATACATAAACTATATATAAACAATTGGGTTCATTTTTATTTTTTTCCTTTTCCCCTTCCCCTCTCTTCCCTCCACCCAATATGGCAAAATATCCAGTCCTGGCAAGAATGAGAAGATTATCTTGTTTCTTGTTATTGCTTGGTTATCCAAATTCACTCTCAGCATCCAAGCAAGTTATTCCGCTGCGGCAAAGTAAAAACAGTCTCAGCTGCTTCATTGATGTTTTTATGTTCCTTACATTTAAGCAGATTTTTCAGTACAGTTCCATAGAAATAATGGGATTTAATTTCTGTATCCTCGAGTGAGTGGTCAGAAGGTAATTGAAGGTAGCTAAGGCTACGAACAGCTTTTATAGCCTCCATTTCATTTACAGAGGTTTGTTGGGAGCAGTGAGCAGTACCAGTACTCAGCAATTTTCAAAATGTTTGCTCTCTAAGGGAAGTGGCATAAAGACCATGCTAAAGAGACAATACAAACTGTGAAAAGTCAGTATAAGAAGTCAATTGTATGTAAAACATTCTTTAGTTTGTCGCTTTGCTGTGCTGAGCTGTGATATACGTTTGGGTGGAGTCACTTGCATGCCAAAAACCGGTCTTGGCATTAGTTTCTCCAGGACTCAGCCAGCTGCAGTCACCTCCAGTAAGAAGGAGGAAAGGACTCTTGGTTGTTCTGCTTGTGGGCACTGAGGACATAAATGCAGAGACTGACTGACTGAGTGGCAGATGTATTTTGGATCACTTCATTTTATGAATATTGTATTGTTCCAATTTTAGTTGTCATCTGTTCTCTATCCTTTGTCTCCTCAGTGTTTTCATAGATGACAAACATTGTCCAGAGGGGCTTTGGAAACATATCTCATCTTTCAACTTTGTGTTGAGTACAAGATGGTCATCTGAAGCTGAGTGTGTTAAAGCTTTGAAGATACAGTGTTTAAAAAGCGTAGGTAGGAACAGTGCTGAAGAGGCAGAACTAAAATAGAAAATAGGATACTTCACTCAAGTGTAGTGAAAACTTGAAGCAGCAATAATGACAACCATAGGGGAAGCTGCTGTTTAAAATTAACAACATCAGCCTGGATAACTGCATGAGACTGGAAGCAAAGAGTCTTTTTTCTTTTCTGGGGGAAAAATGTAGAATGGCAGAAATTCATTGTCTGAGGGAAACAAGTGAAAGAGACCATTGACTACTGATACAAATATTTTTAAAGCCTTCTCGGAGTGCCCTGGCGAGCTACTGTGTGCTTTCTCTTCCAGACTTTCAGTGAAGGCTGGGGGTTGCCTATTTTGAATTAATTAAGCTATTTATGGCTTTTTTCTACATCTATTTATATTAACTTGTATGACAGGATTACTAGACCTTTTTTATTGACTTACAGAAAAGGCAGAGAAAGAAAGAAAGGAAGAAAGAAAGACACCAAAGCTGAGATCTTCAAAGTACACACACTCCATAAGGAAAGTTTTTGGTACCTTGCTGGTTTGTGTATCTGTGGCCTGGGGGTCAGGTGACAGCTGACAAAGTGGTCTGGACTGGAATGAGGGGTTCAATTTACATCTGCCATCTTAAGGCCGGTGCCATAACCAGTAAATCTTCTTTTTGAGTTTTTGTTGTGTTGATCATATATTGTTCCTATAAAATTAGTTTCAAAGTGTTTTTGCTGGTGTGCTATAACAGTTGCCATTTGGTTTGGTATTTGTTTTCCTGATGGATTTCTCTAGAATATATGTAGTTAAAATTTTTGCCAAAAGAATTAGTTCAAGATTATGTCCAAACATGTGTAGAGAAAAAATTCCAAATGGAATAAATTTTCCAAAACAGATTCTGATTTTTCATCTTCTTTATAGTTTCTACCTCAAATTAATTATTATTTTATTTCAAGACAGTGAAAGACAAGACAAGCAAGACAAGACAATTCATGATGCAGATTGAACTACCTGACCTTTTATTAAAAATTGTATAAAGTAGGCAGCTTTTTTATGGTTTGGGGAAATAAAGACCAACTTTGTTACAACTTTATTTTCTGCACAAAGCACATTGTTAAACTCTGAATACCTGAACACTTTAAATTCAGATGGACCTCTTTACAATAACAATGCCTGGATATTTTAAGTTTCCTGGACCAATTTTTGCTGAAGTGTGATCATTATGGATAATTATGAAATTTGTTATATTTGGAAAACTTGGTTGTTGTATGCAAAGGTTATTAAAATATATTCTGTAGTATAGGTGAAGTAAGGATGAGTGGCATAACACACCTAATAGCTATTTAGTGGCATTTCCTAAGAGAAGATGTAACTACCTGAAAAGGAATGGTAGAATTCTAGTTTCCTTTGTTCATAAAGTTTGCTTCCTAGAGCAAGACAACGGAATTACTACAGCTGTACCAATGCTATACTACATTCCAATTAGTCTGTCTTTAATGAGGAGAAAAGGAAGGATCAAGGCAGTGTGATGAGACTTGCTGTTGCAGCAGGCACTGTTAACTTCTGAGACCTTTATCTAACACATTTTTCTTCATTCTCCAGCCTAAAACCTTCATAGCCATCTCTGCTCTGCAGTGTTTCAAGCAGGCATCTGAACTGCAAGCCTTCATCCAAACAGACCCCAAACCAGGTGCATGCTTTTAATTCAAATGTATATTTCTGAAACCATCCAGCAGGGACTGTGGTATGTGTACATCCTTTGGCATGGAGCATCTCTTACAGAATAACACATTATATAATGTCCCTATGCCTACACTGCACAGAAGATGAGTTTTGCTTTCAGATGCATGCATTTGGCCTGTGTCATGTAAGAAAATTTCTTCTCAAGACAAATATGCCACTGCTTCCCTTTTGAAAAATACTCATGGAAGGCCTGAAAGAGTACAGAGAAAATTTTCCCAGCACAAATGAAATTCTTGTTATGTAATTTCTTTGGCTTCAAAAATCAAGCAAGCTGTTTGGTTCTATACTGGGATTTTGAACCTGCCAACTCTGACAGCTCCACACAATCATGTAGCTGTTGTTTGGTGGTGTCACAGCAAACCTCTCTGCTTACTTTGCTTCAACCTTGTCCTCCAGATGAGATTCAAAAATCGCTTCCTCT
This sequence comes from Struthidea cinerea, assembly GCA_013397865.1. Lineage (NCBI taxonomy): Eukaryota > Metazoa > Chordata > Aves > Passeriformes > Corcoracidae > Struthidea > Struthidea cinerea. The sequence continues at coordinate 443,510 of VZTI01000231.1, forward strand.
TCAAAGGTGTATCTGTCAGCAATTAATGTGAAAGTCATATCATCTGTGCTCCTATAGAACAAGGTACATATGGTTTTTGTTATAAGTGAAAAGTAGGTAAGATTTTGAGATTATGAATAAAAAGAACAAAAGGAGAAGAGAATTTCAGGCCCTTTTGTGTAGAGATTTGTGAGATTTTGGTTTGTCAATATAGCATATAAAAATATTACTAAAGTATATAAAGGACTATAAAAATTTATAGTTATTTGTAAGTGAATTCAGAAATTTTTATGGCAATTACTCTAAATGTTTTCTGTTCTGAATCATGCACGTGCCATCATTTCATAACAAGGGCTTCGTTAAAATACTTACATGTGGTGTTGGGTGGGTGAAGGACGAACTTCTTATTTTTTACAAAATTTCCTTTTCTACTTTTGTCTTTAAAAGGTGCTGTAAACAGCAGTTGTGTTATATACAATCATAATAATATTCTAGGCACCCCACTATAGATTTCAAATAAATATCTCCTTATTAAATTTCCTTCCCAGCATCCCCAAGTGTGATTTACGTTTAGCTCTTTTAAAAGAAATGTGTGATTCTAAATTCAAAATAAGTATTGGTTTAACTTTTCTTATTTTCTAAATACCATATTATTATCCATAATTTTATTTATTCTAGATTATTTTATTTAACTTTTGGTCAGTATCCTCATCAGCACTATTTAATATCTCAGGAGACCAAGTCCTTAGACCTACTTTACAATTAACACAGGGAAATGTCCTTATCAGCCAAAAGCTGGTTTTTAGTTGGTTTGTTGCCTTTTTGTTTTTCCAGTTTTAAACTGACCAAACTCTTCCCACATGGGTGTGCCTCTAAATCCTGTCCAAATTAAACACAGAGATATAAAACCAGTATGCAAACAATAGCAATAGAAGTGCATCTTATTCATCCCTTCTTGCTTTTCTTCATGAGGATCCTTAAGCGCGGCCTTCAGATATTCTAGAAGAGAGAAATGCACTTAGATGCACATCCTGCTTTCTCATGTGACCCCTTTTGATTAGAGTTTTAATTGTGATCATTTAACAATAGAACATTGGTTCCTAATCTTCCTTGAAGTTGTCATCTTTGGAGGGAGCTTGATTAGAAACATATTTTAACCCATCAATTTCTTTCCTTAATTCTGGGGGAAAAGTAAATTGTGGTTCAACTTGCTTTTAGAACTTTTGATCTCTAAACATACATGGTTATGTAGCTTTTTCCCATACTCCAAACTGGTCGTTTAAACCCCTTCCTCACCCATCCAGAGACTATGTTGCCTATCTTATCATTATATTATTAAATAAAAATAATTTCCTCATGTAATGATAGGAATGAAAATAAGACCTATTCCAAACCCTATAGAGCTGAACACATCATATGGCTTTTTATGTAAAAGTATCATCCATGAAATTGTTAATTAACTTCAGGAGTATTAGTTTAATCTAGCTGTGAATTCTCATTGCAGCTAACATCAAAGGCATGAAATTAGTTGTAGTATTTCTACATGTGTGTATTTGTCTGTAGGCATAAATACATGGCAACTGAAGGTTTCCAAGGCTTGAATTACTGTTTGGGCGGCTTTTTCCTCCTCAAAAGTGGTATGATCAGATCCTGTAATATTGAAGAAAAGCAGCAAAAACCAGAAGCCTTAGAAGATGTTGATAAACAAGTAACAGAACAGGCAAGATTTACTTCCTTACTGTGACCACAATGATTTCCCAGGCTGGTATATAAGTGGAGTTTTGGAAGACTCTTGGACAGTTGCCACTAGTTAAGAATAAAATCATTCAAGATGCGGAATAATCACAAATATTATGCCAAACCTTTCAAATTATCTAGCCATGGTATTCTAGAAAGAGAAGGTGACTGTGCATTATAATATTGCAACTTTTTAACAGAAAGTGCCTGGAGCTGACAAACCAGATTGGTGGTTTTTAATGAAAGCGAATACAGTTAATCTGTGTATACTTTCATTGACAAGGTTCTGCACTTAGGAGTACAGCACAGATGGTATAAGCAATGAATACTTATGTCTGACTGTAATTGATCCTATCAACAATGACATACCTTTAACTGGGTTGTATCACTTTACGTCACATATGGTTAATTAAGTAAGAAGGGCCCAAATACACTAAGGAGATTTTTATGTTTATACTTAGGAAAACAGTCTAGACAGGTGTTAATGTAAATGAAGTTAGTACTTGTCAAAGGTGAAATTCTCCATATGCAGCCCTGCTTCAGTCTCCAAATAAATATAATTTAGCTACGTCTACATTAGCAAGTAGTGAGGAGCAATAGGACCTGATCTGCAGAGTGAAACAGTTGGTGCTGAGGATCCTGCTTCCCCCACCATAGGGATCAGTGGGAGAAGGGAGGTTGCTTCAGTCTGGCTCTGTTCTGATCCCACTGACGGGAGGTAATGGCTGGGTGCAGTCTTGGAGGGGGTCATTTGGCTTAGGTTCATTCCCTGTATTTACTACCTTAGGTGTAACTTGGGTAGCTACACTTTTTCATCTGTAAAACAAAGCCTGCCCTTAATTTCCAACATCCTTCAACCTCCATAGGAAGAGCTTTGCTTCCTGAAATAATCCCTCCTTGCATGCTTCCTGATTCGCCATCACAGACATGAATTGTCTTTCACTATGTGTAGATATCTGCCCCATGATGTAGTAGAGTGTTACATTATTTTTTTGCATCTGCCTACATTTGGATTGGCCCTTAGCTGGGTAGTCTGTCTCTATTGTTGGAAAAATTACATGTCCTAAATTCTTTCCTTTTATGGACTATATTTTTCCACTGCCAAGCACACCTTTGCTTTGTGCAATACGGAAAATTATATGACAAAGTAGAACTTGATGTGTTCCAATTTTGGTCCTGGAGGTCTCCACAGGTACAAATTCTTTATAGCAAAATTCTCTCATCTCTGTATTCACCTTATTTCTGTGCTACATTTGAAATGATCTGCTTTAGTTTTACCTGCAAGTCACTGAATGTGTAGTTCAACTTACACATCAGAATCCACTGGCCACAGCTGGGTGTCCCAGAAGAAAATCTCAGTCATTTTCTGAGACGCACCTACAGTAAATGCTCTTGGCCTTTAAATGACTGCTGAACTACATAACCTCATTGGCTGATTGTTCTCCCAAAACAAGTATTCCTGCAAAGATTCTTTTCTTTATATTAAAAAAAAAAAAAAAAAAGGAAAAATTAATCAAACCCTTTCAGGCCTTACATGTACTGTTCTAGAAAGAATAATGTTCCATGCCACCCAGTCCTTCTCTTTAATGTCAAAGTAGGTTTTTGTTTTACTTTTTTCTGCTTTTTACTTTTGCTTTCCTCTAGTTGGTTCCCCTTCCTTTCAGAGCAAAATCCTGCTTCTGTCTCTCTTTATCCTTAGCCCAATTATGTGTTCTGAAAGAGATCTCTGCTTCACCTCATGTGATTTTTATCAGCTTTTCCCACTTGCAAACATTGCAGCTGCTTGAGAACCTTAATTTGTCATTCCTGAAACACATACTTTGTGGATATCATGCTTAAACTTTCCCACCCATCCCGGTGGCTGTGTAATTTCCACATTTTGATTAGCATCATCAGTTTTGGAAACAGAAATGTTGATGTCATTCTTAAGCTGACATTAACTTAGCTGTGATAACCATTAGGCTATTGCCAGCATTTGACTGATCCAATGTTTCTCTGAACACTGTCAACATTATAAATTGATATGAAAAAGTTGTGCTAAAAATTATTTTATCAACACCTTGAATTTAGCAGTCTGCTTATTTATAAAGTGGAAACATACTTAGTTGCTTCGGTTAGGACTACATTCAGTTTTTAAATATATAATATCAAGAACGTTATGAAATAGGACACACAAGATTATTGTGGAACATGGATCTTGTGTATACTAGACAATATGAGTCACTGAATAAAAAGTCCAAACTCCTCCTACCCTTTAAGAAACTGAGGTTAAGTAATTATGTCCTGTCACAGAAAGGTTTTTTTCCAAGAGAATATAATTTAATAAGTTTAAAAATAGTTGGTTGTGTATTTCTCTTTAAGACTAGCTTAAACATCACAGAACATTGACGCAGAATTTAGAAATAAAAGAAGTGAGCCCTAAAAAGGGAATAGGCTCCTAAAGGCACATTTTCATTCCTGCTTATTGTAGACTGTTTTAGATTTAGCTCTTTTATTTCCATTTGTGTTTTTATGCCTAAAATTAAAGCAAAAGCTCTATTTTTCTTCTTCTCTGTAAAAATAGCTGGCACTTTGTCAAAGCTTGTTGTAGTGTTGCTTGTACATAGTAAAAGAATAGCAAGCATAGCAACCTAAAAAAATGGACTGAAGTAAATAAATTCCAGATTTAATGGGATGTTTTCCACAGCCTGGAAAAGAAAAGGTTTTGGGGTGACCTGATTGTGGACTTCCACTACCTGAAGGGAGCCCACAAGAAAGATGGACAGAGACTATTTACAGGCACATGGAGTGACAGGCCAAGGCAAAATGGCTTCAAAGTGAAAGAGTTCTACGATATTGTTATTTCTTTCAGATATTTTTCAGACAGCTTTTAAATAATTTCCTAGTTGGACTGCTTGCATCCTATAAAATATGCCCTAAAGTATCTTGATAAATAAGAGTTTAAATTGAAAGGTTCGGGAAGTCTCTTTGTAGCGCCTGAGCTTTAAGTATTTCAAAACAACAACAACAAGTCCTATATTCTATAAAACACTTCTTTATGTTGTGTTACTGTGGGTTCAATCCTTCTGTGCCTTGCTCCCATTGAAGCAGTGTCTCCACTGTAAGTTTCCAAATAACCTGAGGAATAATATCAGCCAGAACCCTCAGCACAGTGTATCACTCTTTCTGAAGGAAAGGCTCATGCATGCTCCTAAGAGGCTGGCAGTGGGGTGGGAGGGGAAAATTATTCTGGTATAATTTTTCTTCCATAGGAAGTACTTTTTTTTCTCTCCTTAAAGATGACCACTTAATTGACAAATTCTTGTGAGTTCTTGTGATCTTTGATACAAAAAGCAGGTTTGTAGATAGAGCAACAGACATGTGGGACAAGTTTCATATTTATATTAGATTATTCTGTAAAATATTTTGTTGTTCATGAGTAGCAAAATCACTCTCCATGTATATGTTATCAGATGACACAAAGAAACTAGGAGAATGCTATTAAATTTGAAACCAAACATTATTAACCATGCTGCAAGATTTTCTCTGCAGTGCTTATGAAGACAAAAACAGGTCAATTCGATGCAAAAGTACAGTCAGGAAGAGCAGCAGCTTCTGAGTAGAAAGATAAGTCTGTGGAGGTCATTAACAAGTAGAAGAAAAACACGCATATTTGTCTATTAAGCATTTATTATGATTTATTTGGTGCAATATGATACTTATGTTCCTTTGACTCAAGCTAGAAAGAATGGAAATCTGGGAATTACATCTATTTTAAAAAAAAGTAGGATCAAGTAGCCAGGCGAATCTTAAATACTGTTCCATGTGTCTGTTAAAGATATTGTAGATTTGAAATTACAAAATCATGAATTTTGCTTTGTCATATTTTCTCATTTTGTCCACCCTGTTCCAGTAAAAATAGAAATATTTTCCCAGTATTGTGTGTGTGTTGATAAGTAAACGACTGATAGCAAAATAAGGAAGGCTTTTACATATATTTTTATATATATATTTATATACGTACTTTTATATATTTTTTATATATATATTAATATACATTCTCATGAAGTCGCATGTGCAGTTTGCTTTTATATATCTTTGTATAAAAACAACTTCCACCTAATTATTAAGGGAATTCACACTGTTTGAAGGGAGAAGATTCTTTAAAGAACCGATAAAGAAAATAAATAAGTAAATAGAAACAATGCTAAGAAGAAATATCTATAGGGCCTTTAACATTTGTATTTATTGCTCATCAATTCTGTCTAGAAAAGAAAGAAACTGATTGCATGTGGAAATCTAAACAATTTGTTTAAATGAAATATTAACTTCTTAGCAGGCCAAGGGAAGGGCAATATAAAGCTTCAAAGCTAAATGTCAATTTAAATGAAAAAAAGCACAACAAACCCCAAAATCTCCAAAATTTCCCAACACATAAAATGATGAATAATAGTAACTGGTTAAAATAAGATTTTCTCAGAATTTGAACATGAAATTTCATAACTTTTTAGTAAATAATTTTTTTTTTTTAGAAGTTGATACCTTAACTCAGGCTCCACCTTCACAGGCTTCTTCACCAACCCAGCTTCTCTCCACCTTGAGTCATTGTACCTTGCTTACATTTTATGCCTGTAGCTGCAAAAATCAGGACCTCTTGTTCTGCCAGAGCCTTCTGCCCTCTGCTTGATTCCCTTCCATTAACAAGAATGTTACTGTTGTGCAGCAAGAACCCTACAACCTCTTCTTTAAAATACTATTAAGCTCACTTATAGCACAGCCTGCACCAAAATGCATAATCTCATTGCAAACATGGAACTGCCATTTATTGCAATGTTTGGCAATCATTTGTGCTATTAATTCCAAAGTGGTCCATTTTAAAGCTTTGTGATTCGCAAGGAATAAACTTAAATTTCATGAGTAAACTGAAGAGCCAAACAAACTAAACCCTTTTGTTTCTCATTTTCATCACTAAAATTTGAAATTACTTGGTTTTATTGGTCTTGATTGTATCCTGTGACTTAGTGATCACAGTCAGCTCTGGAGCCTGTTTGACTATTGTCTACAGAATGGTCTTCCAGGTTTTTAATTTCCAGGACAATTTCTGTGTGTCTGCCACCATGCTGAAAGAGTAAATCCGATGAGTAATAGACTCTCACCCCATGTTTATAAGATTTAGTCAGGAATTCATCAATCCTGGCAATGCCCCTTTTATATATTTTACAAATGGTGAAATAACTAAGTTTGGCCTATGGCAACGAAAAAGGAGTTCTATAAAATTGCATACTGAGGTAGATGGCCCTTAATAAATGAGCAAACTCCTCCCCTACATCTCTAGTTTGAGAAGGAGCAGGTTTGTGGAGACTTTCATAAAAAAACAAGTAGTTCATAAATCATATGCAGTTTACTAAATCACTAAAGTTGCAGCCTCAGGACTTTCTTTTATGTATGAAGAGAAGTAATTTCAGCTATTATATTCATATTTCAGTCATACGTGATTCATAGTCTTTTAGTTTACGTGAAATAACATTTTTCAGACTACAGTAATCTTTTGTCCTTTTTTTTTAATATGAAAATGAAGATTAATATTATGCAGTACCCAGTACAGGAAGGAATACAGTAATGCTACATTTGGAAATTGAATTTATGGTTGCTACTTTTTGTCCCGTTTCTTCCCTTCCTCTCTATTCACCCTCCCAGTCCCAGTTTTAGTAAACTGTTTATTGTTAGGTATAAAATAAAACAGTGTTTATAGTGAAATATAAATTTAAGTGAAATAAAACTTCAAGAAAAGTTTAGAAAGTCACACTTAAATACATTAGGTTTCACATAAAACCTAAAAATAATCTTTTCAAGATACTGATGGAAGAACGGTTCCAGAACTGTTTGGTATTGTTATCTTCTTGTCATTTTATGTTGAATCCTGTTTGATAAAACTATCAGAGCACTACTTTCTTAGGGCTTTTTTATGTTAATTCATTTCATGCAGAATGGTTTTGGTGGAGGAACGGCAGGAAATACTTTTTAATTTCTTTTTTCAAAGTTTTCTAGAATTTCCTAGGACATATTTCTAATTTTAAAACTCAAGTACAATTGAACCATTGAGACTATTCCATATGAATGTCGTGACTCACAAAAGTAGTGAGAAATGTAGCATTAGTTTTAGATCTAAAACACTGCTTCTGTTTGTCATTCTGCACTTGATGGACTTTCAGCTTCTATTGTAAACCATATTTGCAGAGGTTTAGGAAGTTGACCGAAAAAATTTGCTTTGGGTGCAAAACTAGCATTCCAAGCTCTAGCATTTAGAATGAAGTTACCCAAATTTTGAAAAAAATTGTGGGTATGAATTCTGTATTAGCTCAGGATGATAGTTAGTGTTTCTATAACTCAAAAATATATTTATGAACATTGATTTTTTTTGTTAGTTTTACCACTTGAAAGATTTCTTTCTCTTTCACTCAGTATATTGAATTATCAGTAATGGCAATAGAAATTCCAGTCATAAATCAAGAGAATGACAGTATTTAGACTCAAGCAGTTGCCTAACTCTTTAAAGACTGGAATAAGAGAGTTGTCTTTTCTTCACTAGATACATGCTTAGCACTACAAACAAATGTTTTCTAGCAAGCCAGGGGTAGAATATGTTCCTCACAGAGCTGTCTTCACCACTGCATTACTGCAATGTAATTGACCAAAGCTTTCAATGTGCTGAGCAGTCATTATCTGTTGGGGATGATCTGTTTCTCAAACCAGTGTAAAAATGCCTGAAATTGGTTGTGATCACATTTGGACATCCTGGGAGGCAAAGGCAGATCCCAACTGGTTGTTCACTTTCAGCACAGGGATCTAGTCCTTCCCATTGTCCAGCTGAAAGAGTCTGGGCCTGCTCTCCAGGCTGAAGTGCAAACAGATGAGTAAGTCAGGGGTGGAAGAGAAACCTTTGAACTTGACCAATATCCTTCCATGAGCTGCTTTCCTGCTTCTAGCAAGCTTCTTTGGCTGTGTCTGTTGACCAAAGAATGTGGATTATCTTGATGGCAGGAAATGTAAAGCACTCTCATAGTTACATGCTGCAGAATTAATACTGTGCTGGTAACATTAATGCCATATATTTTTATTAAATTTTGTTTATTAAATTTTAAAAGTGCCCATGAACTCTTTCTTAGTAAATCCTCATGGAATTCCTTTAGTTTGTTTCTTCCCAAAGAAATTAACCCTGTGTTATGCTAGAATGAATATCAAATTCATAACGGGTACTAAAAGTTTCATACATAGATTTTAAAAGTAATCTTTATGGCAGCATTTCTGAAGTTTAAAAGTCATTATTGTTATGGGTTTACTTATTGATTTAGTTGCTGACCTTAAAAATATCATTAAAAAGAGTTCTATTGAGAGAGTAATACTCTGAAGTAATCAAAGTATCATTTGGGTTGGCTTCTTACTGCTGTTAAAGGGGTTTCTTTAAAGTTTTAGCTTCACAGGCAAATCTTTTTACACATGACGCTGCCATCAAGTGGCTATTGAGTAGAACCTCTGTGTTACCCATCGCTAATTTAAATATTTTTCTTCTTTTTAATTAACAGTGTGGTTTGAAAGAAGGAAATATTCTATACTTGCTAACTCAAAGGGAAAAAAAAAAACGTTTACTGCTCTCTGGGCCAGAGTTGTAGAGGTAGATGCTCGAAGATGCTTTGAAAGAATGGGATTTCAGTAACATCAAATTTTGTTGACATTGACTTTTATATCCGCTTCAACAGACTTTAAGAATCCCTCTGGTCACTTTGTGAACTATTCTGAATGTCTGTTTGCATTTTCAGGCACCTTAATATGCAGTTAAACCTTCTCTTTTAAGGTCTCATTTTAATCCCTTCCATCAGAAATCCAAAATATAGATGCAGCCTGTAGACTTGGACAGGGACTTCAAGGTGCTGGATCTAAAAGACCAGAACTAACACAGACCCTCAACTTCAAGAAATTTTCCCTTGAATCAAGAAGCTGATGTGCGAACAAAATCATATCTTTATGACAGTCCAACAATAGCATTTCCTAAAGTAGACAAAACCTTTAGATTTTCAGGTTAGGGGGGGTAAAGGCAGCAACCCAGCCCTAAATGACCATTTGCAGTTCATCAGAACCCAAATATTGGCATTCACCAGCTACCCTCAGTTCACGTCCAGCATGCTGTATGGGGCTGTTAACCAATTTTAGGCAAGTAATGATAAACATCCCCATTCTCCTGAAGACCATTTGCCTTCTTTCACCCTCTAGAAATAATAATAGAAAATCATGTGCACATTTGCATTTGTATTTACTGTGTTTGAATTAAAGCTGCAAACAGCTCTGATTCACTAATAACTGATGAAAGTGTCTCATTATTGAGCTACAAAACCTCCAACAAATTAATGGAAATTGCAAATCACCTTGAAAATTGCAGGCTCTTTAGTCCTATATTGAGTGCTGAGAAAACTGCATAAATAGCTTTGTTGCTTAACTCTTTCTTTTGAAAAAATAGTTTTCTTATTACATTTTTTTAAAAAACATGGCTTAGTAATTAAGGCATGGCTAAACAACATCTTTTTTTGTTGTTGTTGTGTTTTGTTTTCTGTACATGAACATTTAACAGTATATTATTGTTAAATATTACTATGTTTGGTTCCATCTCTTTCATATAATATCTAGGGCCATGGATTCTCTGCCTCTGATGCTAAGCAAATATTTTGGCAGATTTTCTCTCATGCCCCAAATTAAAGTACAGGATTTTGCATGTTCTGATTCTTTTCTGTACATAACGAAATTTTAAATATATACACCCATGATGTTCTCCTACAAAATTAAAGCTTAATTTGAAGAAAGTATTTCATGAAATGGAAAAAAAGCCACGCCATGTATTTCTTTGTTCTCTCTTTGTTTGATTTTTATTCTTTCTCTCTAACTCTGAATCTAAAACTAGTGCATTTTCCTTGTTAGGAGAAAATAATGTATGGGAGGTGATCTCCAGCTGGTACAAGATTTTGTAGCCTCATAGTCATGGAAATGCACTTCAACAGAGTATCAGTTACATTTCTCTAAAAGATAGAATGATTTCTGCAGAGTCCTAGATTCTCTTATAGCCCCCCCACAGTTCCACATTACAGCTGCATCCCTGAAATAAACCTATTTGATTTAAAGGAACATATTTCAGTTTGACATGGATTCAGAATAAAAAATCAGCAATTTGTAATTTTGTCTGTTTTTGCCAATATATGAGTCATCATTAAGCTTGTGATGAGTAATTTGTCATAGGTTTTTGCAAACAATAGAGATTTTTTAAAAATTTATGAGACACAGCAGACAATCTTTTTGTATGTAAAGCTTCATATAACATTTGTGCTAGTGTAGCGTAACCATGTAGGGACAGATGGGCCCTTAAAGACTTTTTTCTTCTATATTTGAAGTCACTTGGTTTACTGGAATACCAAAAGTGTTGTGTGCTGAAGCACCCTCTAGTTATTGCTAAGAGAAACTCCAAAATTTAACAAAAACTTTGAACCTCCAGGGACACAACTACTGCTATTAGTTGGCAGGTGCCTTTTACTAGGAAAGCTTTTCTGTGACTTTCCAAATTGGTTCATTCCTAGGGCTGAATGACCTGTGAGATGTCCATCATTAGCTCTGTCCAACAATAGAACTTGAAGTAGCAAAGAATTGAAGTTTCTGTTTTTCCCGCCTCATTGTTGCAGGCTTGATGAGTAAGGGAAAAAAAAGGTCCCTTTCATTTTCTCTTCCTCTTTTTATTCCTTCTAAACCACCACCTTCTGTTTTTTCCCTTTTGTACTTTCTTGGTGTTATTAGTAATGTATCCACAATTCTTGCTCATCATTTTCATTCTACTCCACCACCCCAATTTTGGTCCTTTTGCCCTTGGGCATTATCCTTACATTTGAAAGAGGCTTGCTAGACTTTTGCACCAAATGATGAAAGATGAAGTATTACTCCATTTTAGCTTCTTCATGTCCAATCTGGGGACTCAATTACTACCCCCCAAAAGCTGTGAAAACATTAATATTCTTTTGTTTGAAGCCCAGAAAAGAGTTTTCCTTTGTTCTGTTTCTATGCCATCTCTTCTGTGTTCTCTCCACTGCTTAGTCAGATGAGCAGTGGATACTTGAAGCTTTTGAAACACCATTTAACTGAAGAAAATTAGTCAGCTTACTATCCAGTTCTTTGCATGCACTTGTCACTGTTTTGAAGTAGTTTTTGTTATTTTGTTATATATGCTGAGCATATGTAGAAACCACATGCACCTGGAGGTACCATCATTTCCAGCATCAATTTGAGTGCAGGTGAATTCAAACTGAGCAGATTGCAGTCTTTCTTTTCTCCTTACTGTGGGTTTTTTTGTTGTTGTTGTTGTTGTTGTTGTTTTTTTTTGTTGGTTTTTTTTTTG